>CM071930.1:9142049-9697170 GCA_016081115.2 Rehmannia glutinosa | reverse complement strand
CCGATCATGATTTCTGCTTTGTTTAATTCCTCTGTTAAGAATAAGAATTCTTTTGAGAAATCTCTTCCTGCAATAGCTGGTAAATCTTCTCCGATTTCTTTAGGAAAACATCCGGCTTTGCAGTACATATTCCGAAACACTGAATCAATATAGGCGGTGAAATACTTGGCCTTGTATTCAACATATAACATTCCGATAGAAATGTATATGGAGAATGGACTAGTGGTCATCTGATTTTATATCTTTTATCTGCCACTGTGAACTCCATTCCGTCATGTAATCTTTCCCAAGGTTTATGATCCTCAAGAAATTCAATTCTCAGTATTAATTGCTCTGGGATCTTTCCTGCAACTCCTGAGATAGTCAGCTCAATTTCTCCTATCTTCAGGCTTCCTTGATACCTCCCAACTATTGGTTGTTGGAGATAATATAGAACATCACAAGGAAAAATATTATCCTTTTGAGTGATGTCGAATATTACTTCAACTTCTCGCCAACCTTCTGGACATTTCAGCTCTCCTGATGTTTTGAAAACATCGGGGGATGCGTTGAATCAGACTTAGTTCTTCTTCTTCCCAACTGCTACTCACCATTCTATCTCTTTGAAAGACATCATCTTAGCTCAACTCGAGACTTCGACTTTTGTTGAAGACTGGTTGATCTTGAATTATCATATCAATCTCCTTTATAGTTGGAGACTCAATGATTTCTAGTAGAACCACCCTGGCAAAGTCCTCAAAGATTCTTGGGACTTCAATAAATTCCTTTCTCAGGAATACTTCAGAATGATGTGTATTCGAGAGAGCATAGGAAATCTTGTATGTGATCGAGTAAGGCCTATTTTCTTTTTTTATCAAATCGACTCTTTTGAAATCTTGATGAAGGGTTAGGACTCGATTAAAATCTCGATCTCCCAAATTGTATGCAATCCTTGGATAGACATTGAATGCTAATTTTCCTGCATACAAATTTCAGAATCGCGGCGTGAATCCTTGAGATGTGAGATTCGCTTGTCAAAAATAGCAAGATTGAGTGGCGAATCTATTCCTTCTTTGAATGTTGCTTTAATAATGACTCTTATGGCTCCGATATGAATCCATGAGAGTGTATTTGCAACTTCTCTTTTCACTTTGCTTTTGATCTCTTCGATTTCTTTAATAGGGACCAACTACATCTCGATCAGATTACCAGTAAACTCCATCGGAATGGCAAATTCTCCGGTTGTTACCCTGTGGATAATTTGGTGTTTTCTATTATGAAAACCAATCTTATCCAAAGCCTTTTCCATAGCCCCGATTGTAAATCCATCATATATCTGAAGCTTTGGATCTTCCTTCATAATTCTCATAAGAGTCTTATGACATAGTGTAAGAGATGAATCCCGACATATCCTCCCTGACCGTCTGTTGAAGAATTTCTTCTTCACTCTGATTTTAAGCTGGAGTCACTTCCATCGTCAGAATAGATTTCTTCTTCATAGATGTTTTCATCTGAGGGTATATCCTCAAATTGATACACCTGGAATAAATCTTGATAATGATAGCTTATCGATCTCGGTGTAGCTCAACTATCTGACTCCTCGTCTTTGATTGTCTGGGCAATCTGTTGAGATATGCCCCCTTGCTCCGCATGTCCAGCAATTACAATCTTTGAAACTTTCATTGGCCCTGGTGTGAGCTCGTCTGAAAGTTCTCCTTCCTGGCGTTCTATTGGTACTTGCTTGATTAAAACCTGATGAAGAGGCTCTACTCCTGCTTGGTGCTGGTCTTTGCCCTGATTTGTAACTTCAGGCTTTCTGTTTTGACCAGAACCTTCTAGGTCTCCATGAAGACCTGCTTCTTTTGTTGTTGCATTCTCGGCGGTATGGATGGCTTCGCTCCTTCTTCTTTTTGTGCCGCCTTGGTTGACCTCCCACCATTGTTGGGATGTCATTATCCACACAACATAGAGGAACTGCTTTGTTAATTCCTCTTAATCTCTTGTAATTCCTGTACAGAGCTGCTTGGTAACACCATTCAGATAACTTGGCCTTTAGGAAAGACATTTTTCTGGCCACAGTTTCTACTTCCGCTCCATCCTTGTATTCCCCGATAAGCATTTCTCTCCGGGACTCGGAATCTTGGCAAAGAATAGATGCGCCTTCCTTTTCTTCAATCTTCGATTTTCACCAGTATTTAGGTGAACAACTTGATATATTCGTCAATATGAAAAATATCATGTAACTCAAGACTATAGAGGGCTTGTTTATATCTCTTTCTTTTTTCATCCTCTAATCTCTCAAATAACTTTGCTGCGGATGAATGGATTTTGAATAGCTTAGCCATGCCATCGACAATTCCTTTAAGTGATTCTCTGATGTGCCGAACCTTTTGTACTAGATCGGTCATATCTCAGAGCAATCTTCACCGATCCTTCAAGACTCATTTCAAGGAGTAAAATGAATGAATCCTTTGTAAGATCAAGGGTTCTGTTTGAAATTCTCATAGTCAAGCCCATTCATCAATGAGAACTTCTCTATTTTTAAAACTGGGATATCCGATTTAACATCAACCCATATGGATGTATTGGGTCGAGGTGCGATCTTCCATAAGGCGTCGATACACATTCGGACTTAGATAGATTGTCGAGTTCCCGCAAAGAGGTTTCGACCTCCGTCCCCGAAAATGGATCATTTCTCGGGTCGTGAAATCCCCAGCGTGTGGCATCCTTTCGCCCCGAGCTCCATTATGCGTAACCCGCACTTTCATCGACGTTAGGATTAATCGGTAGTGGTGGTGGAATCGGTCTTCCTTGTTGGATTATAGGTGACCAATGTTCCATCTCGTGTTCATCTTTAAATCTACAATTCCTAATCCCGCAAGGTCATGTAGATCTTTAAGATTCATCTTTTCTATATCCATCTTTTTTAATTTTTGATGGATTTTCCTTTGATTAGAGCAATGAGCTTCTCCTCATCTGTCATCTTTCGTATGACGGTTGGTTTCCTTTTTGGTGTAAATAGGATAATGCCCCAAATCTATACGCTTCTTTTCCTCCGGAAGAACTCTACCATCCTCCAGGTTCTCGTTTCGTTCAATATCATGAATGAGTTCGATATTTCACCATCGTCTCCATCCTGGTTCGATCGATGAACTTATACTAGTAGATGAATATGGCGGTTGCCGTAGTGCACTGCCGTCTTTAGACCTCAAGATCTTGAAAACTTAGATTTGTCTGGGAAGTGTCTCGTTCCACTCGGGTACTCCATCATGAATCATTGTTTCGATGGGAGTTTTCATGAACCGTTTCTTTGAAGGTTCATCAAGTGAACATATAGGGTCAGTTAAGCATCCAATCGCTTATAATATTCTCGCTCGCATTTTGCATTACCTTAAGGTTTCCCGTCGGCTCCGCCTTGTTTTTTTCTTCATGTTGGTATTCCCAATATGAAACCTGGTCAAGGTGTTCTTGTGCATACATCGCCAAAATTTGACGATATGTCCTATACGCGTACATCTCGGACAATTGTCCGGATCATATTCTCGGAGATAATTCTCTCACCAATTGTTAATTACATAAATATAATAAATATAACCAAACGTTCTTAATAAACCTGGCTCTGATACCATTTTTGTGGCCATTGTGAAAGAGTTTGAGTATTGAAAAGATTAGGTCCTTTGAATAAGAATTGAAATATCTAGGGACCAATTTTGACAAATAAGTAAACATAAGGTACCAAAACTGAGATATTCAAAAGTTTGAAAAACCTTTTCTGACCGATCATCCGGTCGGTTTTTAAACTATTTAATGAAGGTATCCAAATTGATTAAAACTCAAAACGTTGGGTACTAAAACCGATTAAACTGAAACCTTGGGATCAAAACCGAAAAGAGGTACAATTGAGGTACTAAAAACCGAAAAATAACCCTTTTTGGAACTTTGGTGTCGTTTGATTTTACTTTTAATTTCTTTTTCGATTTTTAGTATTTCTAAAGTTAAAAAATATTTTTATGTATATTTTAGTCGTGACGGTTTTATCATCTACCGCCGTAGCTTAGTGGTCGTTTCTTCTTCACCGCCATCGGACTCGACATAGGAAGTGGAGGCGGTGGTTGCGGAAGCGGAGGCTAAGGTGAATCGCGGATTTATGTTGGATTGGGTGATTACCATCGTTGGTTAATTTTGCAGAAGTCATTGTGAGAATCTCTTCTGGATTTGATTTGAAGTTTTTTTGTTTCTAATTTGTATCCTTTGACCCGGGTGATGAAGTTGCATTAAGTTGCATTTCACTTTATGATTTGATAGTTATCGGGCTTTTTCTTCTCTCCTGTTTCTGAGGTATAGGAGGAGGCCCGATACTCACATTTTCTACAAATTTTACAGTTTTTCTTGTTTTAACTATTATTTCATATAATTAATCACATCTAGTGTGGAAGGTCTTGTTCTCTAACAAGTATGTTTGTTCTTGTTTTTCTAACAAGTCTGTGATCTTTAGTTTTTGTCTTGTTGTCTCTCTTATTTCGTTTCTAGTGTGTTTTCTTCATTTCTTTCCTTTCGTTCTTTGTGATCATGTCGGAAGTCAACCAAACTATAGATGAACTTTTCAATAATCTTACCATTTCTACGGAGCGTACGTATGGATCATGGATAATGGCTCCGTCTCGCAAGAATCTTAGTCAGGTCGGAGGTCAGTGGTTAAGATCCTCCAATCGGGGATAGAATTCCGATTCACAGAACTGGGACGATGACGGTTACGAAAATGTCATTCCTAATTTTCAGGCAACTGATGACCACGTGGAGGGAAGAGACACACATCGAGGGACGATTTTGTGCGGGGAAAGGGAACTTCATTGCTGTTAAACATGGTTGTTGTATCGGGCATATGGGGGCCGAAATGGTCAAGCAATAGGGATAAGAGAGGCTTTGAGTTGGTTGAAAGATTATCGAGTAATGCTAATGTTTCGTTGGAGACGAATTCGCTTTTGGTGATTAAAGCATTAAGAGGCAAATTAATGGACAACTCGTATTTTTCGGATGTTATCATGGAGTGTAGGAATTTGTTGGAGTACCTTCCAAATGTGTCTTGTTCTTTTATTAAGAGATCAACGAATAGTGTTGCTCATGTGTTAGCTGAGCATCGTATTTTACGCCTGGTGTCAAAGAGTGGCGAGATGATCCTCCCCAGATTATCGAATGAATTGCGATTCGACCGCTTTATTAATGAAAGTTCTTCATTTTGTTTTCAAAAAAAAATATATTTTTATGTACGAAACGAAACTGATGGCGGTTGATTCCCCAAGTGATTTATGAATAAGCACGAGTGATAGATCGGGATAATTATATTTTTACCGAAATATTAAGGAGGTCGGGAAAACGATTTATTCTAACGGTTTAGACAATCTTATTCTTTTGAGTTTAAGAATAATCAAGTCCTTTTAATCTAATAAACACATGGATATTCTATCAATATACTTTCAATCTAATTGTAATTTTTGGAGCCAATAATTAGATTCTGCGATTTATCAATCTTACATGTCATGTCATCATCATCGACTAAACTGAACACTAGAAATATGATAAAATGACCAAGAACTAGTTTTCCAATATTCATATATCTCAATACTCATCTTCAATGTGCAGCATCACACCATTAAGTCATCTATTAATGTCGAATTATTGAACTTAAATTTTACAGTGGTTTTTTTTAGCCTTTTTGGCCAATTGAAAATCTTTTTTAGCCATCTTTTTCAAACACATATTTTTAGCCATTTTGGGGTGCGAAATGACATAACTACCCTTTAGTAATTTTACCAACACATTTTCGAATAACCCCCAAATCAAACCTATCCAAACCAAACAACACACCTTTAAACTTGACCTTTAGGTGTGTGCCATCAACAACAATAACATGTCTACAACACTCACTGAATCCTTTAATTGACGCATATAAAGCAATATAAACATACTTGAATCTATCATCTTCATCGGGTCTCGTGTAGCGATTGTACGCAGTTCTCTTTTTCAACATGTATAAGAATGCAGCAAAATCCCCAAGATTGCAAGTGGTCACCGTATATGTAGTTGCAAGCACGATGCTGTGATTTTAGTGCTTTGTTGTACAAAATATCTATCCATGTTTGAAAAAATCAAGAATAATATCCCTAGGTTTAAGGGATCATCCTCCTTTAGTAGTTTTGGGGCAAACAGCTCCATAATCTTGAAGGCAATTGTCGAGGAGCATGTCTACTTAAGTTGGCTTCACATGTATGAGGTTGCTCGAATTTAGTCACCTTCCAAGTTTCTCCTTGGATAGCATTTGCACGAAGTAAGAAAGCGCATCATTTATGTTTTCAAACAACGTCATAACGTGAAGTCAAAAACCGGGTTGTTCTATACTCTACATGATGGTGCAGATGGTAGAACCCCAACTTTGTTACCATTTCTTCCTTGCTTGCAAGCACTGCACCTTTGAATAAGTCACGCTCAATGTGAGGTGGTTCTTGTGGAATGGAATTAGGGTCGGGATACTAATAAGACGTTCCAGGAGCCATCCAAGCATATTTAGACCTAACCATTGGGAGCTCCGTATGATCAACGTTCTCATTATCTACTTCATTGGCATCAACATGAGGTACCTTATGGATTGGAAATCGTCTATTCCAAAGAACATGCTCGTCATTGTCTCCTATGATATCATTGTTCACATCATTCCCTTCACGGTCATCGGGAACAAAATAGTCATCTTTTTCCCATCCAAAGTGATCATAAATCAATTGACAGACTAGTTCATTGTCAACGTCGTACTCTGGATTATCATCTTCTTCCTCGAATGTGTCACCATCATTCCCTTCATGGTCATCGGGAACAAATTGTTCATCTTATTGATTATGTTGATCACCAACAAAATCCTGGTCATCATAATGGCCACCACCCCCAAAATTTTCATACCTCCCAACATCATCATACCGCCTAAAATCATCATTAAATCCACCACCACCACCACCACCACCACCACCATCATCATCACCATCGCCATCACCATCCACATGATCACTACTAGTGATTCTCGGTTGATGCTCCAAGATAGGAGATTTACTTCGACAATTATCGGGCACTACATGTTGCACAGACATTGGTTGAGGCTCCAAGATCCTAGATTTACTTGGACAATTATCGGGCGCAACATGTTGCATATAGGTTGGCATACACTGTGGTAGACCATGTATATAATTCATGCCGTAGTGAGAATTATACGGATTTAAGGGCATGAATTGAGCAACCATGAGGTTCATAAAATCATGTGGATTGCTATTTCCGGTGTACGAAGTCCCCACCATCTCATGATCTTTTGGTAGCAAGGTCACAAATATTCGGGGATCTTTGAAAATCTCAGCTACACGTCGAAGATCCCATTCACACTATCAAAGACTTAACCTTTAACCACCCGAGTTGACATTAAACGATTGTAATTAGTATTCACACAAATGCCGATCACCATTTACAACGTTATGAACAATATCCCCAAATCTCACTATATAATATTATCCACAACGACATAAAAATGAGTATTTCTTCACCATTCCTATAGAAACCACCTTCCCAAAAACCACTATGGACAATTATCACTTTATTATCCTTCATCTGAAACCAACAACAACAGAAAAAAAAACAAAATTCAAATCGGACATGTAACTCAAAAACAATGTAACTCGAGATTGACTTGATTTTGAGTTACATCTAACTCAAATCGAGTTACATCTAACTCGAAATGAGTCGGTTGTATGCTTTCGAATCGAGTTAGATGTAATTCGATATCGAGTCAATAATGAGTTACATTTTTGTCGTTGTTCGAGCTTATTTCGATCCTGGTTTTTTCATGTCTATGGTTTTCAAATCTATTCTACACCCAACTCAAACTAAAGACGATAGTAAAATGAATAAAGGATGAGCTAGAGAACAAATGCTTACATTATTTCGAGATTCCGATCGAAAAAATGGGTCGCCGAAAATTAAATTTTAGGAAAATTTTGTCTTTGAAATCAATACATCACACTTCTTGAGAGAGAGAAAGTGAAAGTGAGAGTGAAAAGGAGAAAGAGATGTATATGACCTAATGTAATATGCTTAAAAGGTATGAATGTCATTTCATACCCCAAAATGGCTAAAAAAGACGTGTTTGAAAAAAAATGGCTATTTTTAATCTTTTCAAGTTGGAAATGGCCAATTTGACCCATTTCCACTAAATTTATTATCTACTAGAAGAACCTACCAGATTATAGCAATGCTTGCTAATTAAATATGTGACAAATTCCATATTGTAATTATTTCACGTTAATTTCCAAAATATTCATATAATAATCATCAGTTTGATCTCACCCATTAATATCTACGAACTAAAGTTTAAGGTGTCGTGTGTAATTAAAATTCAGTCTAGCTCAACACATTAAAGTGTATTCTGGTTTTGTTACCAAAGTGAAAAGAAACTCTAATGAAATTGAGAAGATCTTATCAAAAGAAATTGTTCGTAAATCGCAGACGCCAATTCTTTAGATTGAACTATAAAATGAATATTTATGTGTAATAACTTTAACACTGATCAATTTATAATATCAAACAATCGATGGATATACGCAAACTGAATATATCCACAATAATATTTATATAAAAAATATCATAATTCAATATAATTTACTAGCATGAAACAATACTATCAAACATAGTGTACACTTAAGTATGCTTATATTATATAAAATCTGAGATACAATTTAAAACTAACATAAATTATTTGAAGTAACTCTTAAGTGTAGGCAAAAGTGAAATTTTATGAAATTTATATTCGTACCATTCTAAGCCCTAGCCTTTGACCGTAGACTAAGATTACGTCGTTATGGATAGACTCGGTTTGAACCACGTAGTCATGAAAATCTTAAAAATGCAACTTTTGACTTACAAGTTACAATGTTACATGTTTAAAAAATAAAAAGTATCAATTGTAGCCTTAATACAATTATTTCCATTAAAAAAGAAAAAGAAAGAATGACTCAACTCAATTGTTGAGACCAACAACAATGTTATCATGTCCCTCAAACATAAATGTTGTAGGAAATAATCTATAAAATTGCCTGATTATTTGAAAGTCAAGCCAGCTTACTCCAACGACGAATAGGGATAATCCTAAAACCAAGAATAGGGATAATCCTAAAACCAAGAATAGAGATTGTTGTAAAAAAAAAAGAATAAAACCAAGAATAGAGATAAGAGCATCTCCATTAGTTTACTGTAATTTTGTGTGAATTTACAATATTTTAAAAGAAAATTTAGCGGAACTCAAGAGTCAACTCCAATAGTTAACTTTATATTACACTGTAAATTTGAATATCTCATTTTTATCTTTATTATGTTGAACTAATATATTTATCAATCAATAATTTAGCATATATATTTCATATCGATATTTAATATTTAATATTATTTAATATAATTAAATACTAATATAATATTTAATATCTATCCACTTTTGTGGTTCTTTTACCGAAATACCCTTGGTACTGAATACAAAATAAACAAGTATGTGGGGTCATATTTGTCTCTCACATAAATATACTTTCTTTATTTTCAGATTTTTAACACAAGTTTTAGTTTTTTTAAAATAAAATCAGATTTTTATAAAATTGTTTATTATAAAAAATAATTTTTTAAAATAATTTTGAGTTTTTATTAATTTATAATTTTAAGATTTTTTAAATAAATGGAAAAATATTTTTAAAAACTGTATAGTTTTTTTTTTACAAAAAACAGTTGCTTATTTAATTTTTTGTAATTTTTTTATTTTAAAATAACTTCGATTCTTTTTTTGTTTTTTAAACAAATTATCGGGTTTTTTTTATATTTTATATTTAGAATTTAAAATAATTTTGTGGATTTTTTAACATTTTTTAATAAATAGAAAATACTTTTAATATTGAAACACGATATGGCACGATTTGGACACGATAGGGATTGGCACAATATGGCTCGATATGCACAATATGGCACGATTTGGGCACGATAGGAGTTGACACGATATGGCACGATATGAGCACAATCGATATATATATATATATATATATATATATATATATATATATATATATGGGGTTGGCACGATCGCACGATATGACACGATACGAGTACCTGATTTTATACATAGGGGTGTGTGTATTTTGGGGAAAGTGTACATAATTTTCAAGGAAAGCATTAATTGCATCAATTCAAAATTCAAAATCTTCAAATTAAAGGAGAGGCATTTTTGTCAAATTGGGTAAAAAAGAGTTTTCTTATGTTGATGGGTAGAAAAGAGTATCCACTATCCATAGTGGATACTTAAAAAATTCTCCCTTTAATTAATTGCATTTTAGGTTATTTGGTTTATTTTAAGTTATTTTAATTTTAAGATTTCTCTCTAATTTTAAGTGATTTTTTATAAATAAATAAATAAATTTTTAATTTGTATATGTGAAAATGGGCATAACATAAAAATTAACAATAAAATATTAATTTATAAAAATATATCACATAATAATTAGGAATATAACATATTAATTTACTATTATATAAGAATTAAGAGTTTCTTAAGAAAATAAGAATTACCAAATAAGAGAGAAATATAAAACAATTCAAAAAGAAATGAAAATATCAAAAAAAATTACAGTGATGAATATTACCCCGCTACATGTAGTGGGATATTGTTCATCAATTGTAAAATACTGTGGGTTTTGTGGAGATACTCTAATCCTGAAGTTTTTAGGTTGAGTTGGTGTATGGTGCCACAGCGCAGAACAATTTCGTTTATTGGGGTGTTTATCTGAGCTTATAAGATGTTCAAAATATTTTATAAGACGATTAAGATCTTATAAGTTCTTTAAATTTGTTTGGTAATTTTTTTTAAGAAAAGATTATACAAGCTCCTAAAATAAGATGACATGAGCTTATAAGTTGTTTTTAAAAAAGATGGGGAATCTCAATTTATTTTTTAAAATAAGATCGTACTTCAACAACCTCCTTTATTTTGTACTATTTTCATTACAAAATTTTCATTGCTAGGTGAAATCCCGAATATAAATAGCAGCTATCATCTCATTTATAAGGTATGTGATTTTAGCTCCTAGCTCTAGTATATTAAATTCACTCTAAATTCTTTTGCTGACTTAAGCATCCGATGGGTTTTCAATCAGACAACTTCGAAACCCTTCTGATGTTTATTTGTGTTGTCGGTCTGATCTCACTTGAAGAATTTGTTAGTAGAGTTCCGAGTCATTTTTTTGAGTACAAATATTAGGAATGGAGGGACTAGTGGAAATCAAATCACATACATTTAGTTTGACTATGAGAGTCTTTAACTACTAGACTATCATCCAATTCCCGTGGTCACTCGTGTCAATGAAAAATGGTTTTTTAGATAGGGGTGGGGTTAGGGAGTGGGGGATGGTGCATGGGAACATCACGTGGGCGTGACCCACCGGCTCCCTGAAAGTTTGGGCATCTCACGCGGCCATCACGCCCATGACCATCATCATCCATTCTATCATCCTCTCTTTTTTATATTTTTGTTTTTATTTTTAATGTATAAAAATCAATGAAACGAAATTTCTCATTTCTTTGCTTAATCTACACGCCTCTTCCCATTCCCATAATGCATGTTTAGAACTCTTCAACTCTGTGTCTGTCTAAACTCCCTAAACACAATCCAAATACAACTTTAAATTCTCTACTGTAAAATAGTATAATATTTCAATTATTATTTCAACACATAACATATATATTAATAATATATATATAACAATTTAAATCTTTCATTGCCAAATCATATTTCATATTTTATTTCAACCACTGGCGAATCCAGGTGCCACTTTGGGCCCTGACTCCCATCCCCTTCTTTCTTAAAAAAACTTAATGATAATTTTTTTATAAAAAATATATTTAGTGCTAATTTATATGATTTTTTTGGGTTTTCTCTTCCGTGCATCCTATTTTCGTGTATTGGCTCACCCCACTAAGGTGTCCTAGCTTCGCCATTAATTTCAACATTATAATATATATATATATACATATATATGTGTTGATTATATTATAAATACATGTAATATTTGGGATCAGCCTTGTGCTACAGTGGTTGAGATGTGTTTTGTAAGTAACTAAGTTACGAAATTAAATACTACTTTCTAGTAGAGTATCATATTTAAAATAGGGTCGGAACCAAGGTCGAAAAGATTGAAAAAATCAGTTATTCACAACCACTGATGAAGGATTCCTCGAAAAGTTAAGGATTAGTAATTTTTTTTTAAAAATCAAATGGATTCGGTCTTATACATACGCGAGGAAGGTAATCAAAAAAGAAAGAAGAACAAAAGTAGTCTTGAGGTTTGACCTAATTACAAAAAAATCCAGCTAACTTTCAAAATTACAAAAAATATTCCCGAGATTTAATTTGTCTAACATTTAAACTCACCATAAACAAAAAATATTTCAAGATCACTCTTTATATTTATAAAAATATTGCAGTTTATCCCTTAATTTTAACACTGAATCAAACTTCAGGGGTACTTTATGTAATTTTAAAAGTTAGTTGGATTTTTTATAATTAGGTGAAACCACAAGGGTTTGTAATTATCCCTTTAAAATATTATATCCTAGAAAATGAGTTGATCGTGTGGACTGTATCCGTGTATGTTGTGAGCTTAAGTTTAGAATTCTTTTTTTTTTTTTTTTTGAGAAAAAGTTTAGAATTCTTTTTGGTTGCCATGATTAGGTCTAAATTATTGTATCTGCAGTGTGATATATTGGTTACTTCCTTTTTTTTTCTTTTAACTTGTACTAACTTGATGTCAGTTTAGAAAAAGTTCGACCAATATGCTATGGTATTAGATCTCATGTTCCACTTTTGCTATTTCACTCTATATTTTATATATTGAAAGAATAACAGTATATAATTGTGGCAGATACAATAGAATAAGAGGTGGAACTAGGGCTACAATCGAATCGAACCGAACCGAGCTTTTGAGTGTTTGAGTTTGGCTCGTTTATTATCAAGTCGAACTCGAGCCTAAATTTATCGAACATATTGATGGCTCACGAACTTTTTCGAGCTTAATCGAGCCTAAACGAACTTAGTAAATATTAATTATAAATTAAATTATTCTTCAATTTATTACAAAAATAAAATCATATATATCTAAAACGCATAATATATTTACTAAAACTCATAATTTTATTCAAACAAATAAGTTTATTGAAATTTTTTTATGTTATCATAAGTAAAAATATGAAAAATTAAAATTAAAGCCAAATTACTAGTTTAATTTATACGAGTCTACCATTGAGCCTATTCACGAGCTTATTAACGAGCATGTTCACGAGCTAACAAACCGAATATCTCTAAGTTTGAGTTTGGTTCGCTTATTTTAACGAGCCTCATTAAACGAACTCGAACAAGTTTTTATCGAATCGAGCTCTAAATAGCTCACGAGCAGCTTGGTTCATTTGCAACCCTAGGTGGAACAGAAAAGTGGAATAAAAAATCTGAATCCAATAGTCATCGACCAATAATTGAAACAATACCACAATAAGGGTAACACGTACCAAAAACAAACAATTCCTTCAATAAAATCACTACATATAATTCATGACAATAATTTACATTCATTTGAAAAAAAAAAAGAAGAAAAAATACCACAATTAGTGTATATATCTATTTTCTACAAATTAGCTGAACTTATCTTTTTTGTCATTTCATAAGAAATAAATACTTCAAAATTATAAAAATCCCACTAAAGTTTGATTCCGTCCTACATGTTGGTCTTTAATAAGCAAAAATAGTATTACAAAATTCTCTTACATTTATAGAAATATTACAATTACATGTTGGAACAAAACAAAATCAAACTTCAATGGGTTTATTGTAATTCTCATAACCCTCTGGGTTGTTTTTAAATTAGCCCAAACCTTAAGGTCCTTTTTGTAATTATTCCTTTAATTTGTAGAATAGTACCTGGCTCTTCTATTCTGAAACCAAACTTCAACCTGTCGAGGCCTAAGCTTCAATTCCCTTGCCAATTCCTGCTTTTCTTTCTGACGAATTAAAAACAAAAAAAGCTATAATCAGCCAAATCCTAGAGAGAGAAAAAAAAGCTAGAGAGAGAAAGAAAAACTCACAGGATTGAGAGTACTGTGATGCTTAAAGCTCTCCTCCAAAAGCGCAGACTGAGCTTTAGTAAGCCTAAGCTTCTTACGACCGTTGGATCCATCATCGTCTTCATCGCTGACCCTCGATGAAACCCTCTCAATCTCCACCTCCTCGCTCCCCATCTCCGATCTCTCCCTTTTCACACTCACGTTCGAGATCAGAGACGAGGCGCCGCCGCTGTCTTGTCCGTACAAATTATTCACGGGATTAATATTATGATCGAAGGCCTCCGTACCAGAAAGGGTCAGAGTCAAAGATGGCTCGCCAATTTTTCCCAATTGATGATGAAGCTTTGCTGGGTTTTTGGATTTATATTCTCCGGTTGACGATGACGATGAAATCCCTAACCCTAAAACCAGGCCTGTATTGCATAAATCATCGATACCCATGTTTTTTGAATTTTATGGATAAAATTTGATTTAGTTTTGGTGTGAGGAAAATGAGGAGTTGCAGAGAATGGGGGTGAGGCTTTTTGTAAGCGAGAAATGGTGGATTGGTGTGGTGTGGTGGGGTATCTATGATTGATTAGTATAATAACAATCAACGCAATGAATAAGTAGAGAGAGGAATTTGTGTGTGGGGAAATGATGAAAAGTCACTTTCTCTCACACATAGTGTGGCAATCTTCTCTCTGTATCTCACACACACTGACACACACTGGTTGACCATTTGAACCCCACTTACAGTTATCGCTAGACATGTCAAACGGGCCGGGCTGGGCTAGCCCGGCCCAGGCCCACCTAGACCCGCCTTCCAAGCGGGCCGGTTTAGCCCAGCTCACCACTCAGGCGGGCCGGGCCGGGCTGAATAAAAATATAAAAGTGTAGGCCCAGCTCGGCCCACTAGCCCGCCTCTAGTGGGCCGGTCCCGGGCCTGGGCCGGGCTTCACGAGCTGGGCCAACGGGCCTGGCCTGTTTTTTTTTCTTTTTTGTGTGTGTTCTTATGTTAAGTATAAATGAATCTAATATTTATATCAAAAATTGAGTTGCCAAGGTGGTAGGTTTTTACATCTCCTACCAAGAGGTCCAAGTTCCAATCCCTTACAATACATTTATTAAATATTTTACACTTAATGCCAGTACGCATTTTGCAGAGGATATTTATTATGTTATAGTATTTTTCCAATATTAAGTAAACATACATTCCAGGATATACTAATAAAAATTAAGTTGGCATGATGGTTTGGCAACATGATTGTGTCTTGGAGGTTTGGTGTTCAAACCTCTACTACCTCAACATAATTTTAAATCTTTTGAATCTATTTAAAAAAAAAAAAAAAAAAAAAGCCCAGCCCAGCCCGGCCGGGCTGGAGTCAACTGATCCGGGCTCGGGTGGGCACAGGCCGGGCCGGGTCACTGGTTCATATATTTGGGCCCAATTGGGGCCCGACTTATACTACTAGGACCGGCCCGGGGACACCATTACTATTCATGGGTTAGGTCCTGGGCCCCAAGTGGGCGGGCCAGAGCCGGGCCGATGACCCAGCCACTTGACACCTCTAGTTATCGCCAATTATGATGACCAACAACGAGGAAACTAAAAGAGGACAACCCCCAAACCCACATTTGGGCAAAATTGTAATTTTAGTCCAATAGTTAGTATTTCACACAAAATATAATAAATATAATTAAGATCATAATTTTTTTTCATATTTTTCTACATTACCATTGCATTAAATGAGAGTATATCATTGTTAGTCTCAAGTAAAGTGAATTAAATGAGGGTAGTTTAGCATATTACCGTGTAATTAATACTCTTAATAAGGAAACAAACCTATAATTAGAGACGGACATAAAAGAAAAGTCGGTCTATCTTAGTAGGACGGAGAGTGGAAAATTGACAAAAATAGTTTGTAGAAATTACTATTTCTAAAAGAGTATTCTAACTTTCAAAAGACTATCAATTTCGGTTCTTTGGCCGCCGAAAGTTAAAAAATTTGCCGAAAAAAACTCACGTTTCGACATCCTGGTTAAACTCGCTGATTTGGATACTAATTTCGCTCACAGTGACGCCCTCAAAGTGAGATGATGTATTGATTGAGACATAAAATCTAAAAAGAAAAAGTTATTTTGAAGATGTTCACATAAGCGAAATTGGTTTCATAACAGCGGGGTTGGCTGGAAATTTGGATATGTTGATTTTTCTACTTTCAATGACCGAAGAACTGAATTGGGAGCTTGTTGAAAGTTGCATGATTTTTTTTTTAACAGAAAATCATAATTTCTACAGGATTATTATTGTGGTATATGTATAATAATAAAATTGAAATTTCGCCCCCACATTTGACACAATTCAGATGTCAAGAATTAATGTAAAAAAGAATGAATACGTGGATTCACATGGCAATGGGGGACACACATCAAGAGAATGATTCGATTGCCTCCTCGCCACCCATTAGCACACCAAATTATACTTTTTTTTACCACCAAATATCTTTCCTTTTATTCTTGGGGCATTTTGTTTTTTACCTTGTGTATTTACGTACATGTCTATTTGGATCAATAATTGGCCATTGCAAATGACACGCCACGATAAAAAAATAATTTACAATAAATATTAAAATAATTATAAAATGTAAATAAAATTGTTGTACGTAAAACTAATATTTTCTATAATGTCGTTATTTTTTAGGTAATTGTAAATTTAGATATATAATATTTATACCGGTAAGCTGAAAGTATTTAGTGACAACTTTTACACAACAAAATACTTTTGATTAATTTAGGGCACATACAAAGAGTCCACTACTAATTAATCACTAGATTTTGGTATAATTCGATTAGTGATCTATATAATTATCCGATTCGATTTTCAGTCCAAATTTAAATATGCTCTGGGAATATAATCAATGTGTATTTTTTTTAGTACTGGGCAAGATTTTATTACACGTTTAATATGTAACCCTGTTTTCTAGAAAAAGTGTTTCATGGGATGCATACAATTTAATAGGTAAGACTATTTTGCAGCAGCCCACATGACCTGTATGTTACACCATGTTTGGATTAATATTGTTTGAATGGGTCTCATGTTACTTTGCTGACTTATATAACTTTTTCAATCAAAGAAATATGGAATGTATTGTCCACTGCAAAATGCTGGAAAAGATGAGATACAAAGTGATTGCTTATCCATTGGTTTGCCTGTTTGTTGTGTGGGAAAGGGGAAAAGGGACAAATATTTTTTTTGAAAAGAAAAAGTAGGCCAAACACACCATGGGCATGTTATAAGTTTAATGGGTATTTCATATATAAATATAATGGTGATAGAATATGATCCATGAACACGAATCAGGATCTTTGCTTAACTATAAAGTTGATGGGGGTGTGTTTGGGGCCCTACTAATCTGTAGAATTTGCAAAAATACATTCAATAATGCAATGTCGGCTATGGCGATAAGAAGTTAGGTCATCAAACTAATCATAGTTATTTTTTTTTGGAATTTTTTTTAAAAGGTTTATCACAAAGGAGAAACCCCTCACCTGTACCAGAAGTCCCTTGGCCAGTAGGTTATAAATCAAGCGATATGCACAAGTAGCAGCCCTTCGAACCCGCGACGTCGAAGTAATGCCATCCCAACCACCTTGTTATTTACCAATGCCTATTTGCCTCTGGGGCAACTAATCATAGTTATTATAATTATATAAGGTAGAAATAGAGTGGCGAGTTTGTTTGGGACCCTTTTAAATGTAAAAATCATTATGTAAAATTGTTAAGTATTTTGGGTTAACATTTAACGGATTATTAGAATAAATGCAATTGTATTTGTTTCAAAGCTCATTTATTATGAAAAATAGATTTCTAATTTTATCACATTTCTTAAATGGAATTTCAGCAAACATGTCTTAATAATATTAAAATATTTCCCAAAAAAATATTTACTCCAAAATATAGCACTAAATTTCATGCTTTAAGTCCACGGTTCTTAAATAAAAACTCTAGCCTTATTTTATCTCAAACTATCTCTTTCTATTTCTACTCTTTCTTTTCTTGTTGTTTATCGTTAAATGCACATTTTTTGGCCATTTAAGGTCTGAAATAATCTCAATCTATATCCTTTTGTTCAATTTATTTTATAAATAATTGGTTTTCTCACATAGTACTGGGTTGCTTGTTTGTTTTAATTTCTTGTTTGTTATTTCGTCATTTGGTGCGGTATTTTTTCGCTTGTGTGGATAATTCAAACAAGTAAGGTTTCGATTCGAAATAACTAACAAATCAGATTATGTTCTGAAGAAATTGAAGGGTCCAATTTTTTGAATAGTGCAGTGATGTGAATTGTGTTACCAACACTTTAGATAACACAACGGAAGTCTTGTAACTTGGAAACACAAATCACAACAAAAATGGAATGACAGATATTAAAATGAACACAAGAAGTTTCAAAATTTTGTACAAGAATAAAAATACTTGTATGATGTCCCTAGGACAAAAACTCTTATATGAAATATTGTTACAAAATACAAAAATACAAAAATCAACAAGACAAAAAGATATACTCATTTTTAAGTTTTGTAAAATAAGCAATACTTCATCACAAACTAAGAGAATCCTCCAATTCACGCCCTATACACTCATCTATAACATAGGCTCTCTCAAAATGAACAAACTAACAAATTTAGGGAAGATGATGCCAAAGATGTCAACAACATTGTTGGCCACATTATCTTCCTGCAAACTTCTTGTGAGTAAAAAAGTGTCTCTTTGATTTCTTCAATTTGATCTCACACTCTCAATCCATACGTTTTTTGCAGAAGTGATTTGCTTTAAATAGAGATGTTTATAACTTCTCCAAAGAATAACTTCCTCAAGCATAACCACTTGCACAAAATAAGGAAGTAGAAAAAACTATCATCCACTACTTAATAACTTCCCACAAGTTAGAAATAAAAACTGAAAATAACTCTTGTAGAAAAAACTGAAAATTTAACTGTTGTAATATTATCCAGAAATATGAAAAATAAGAAATCTAATAATGTTTGACTTTTTAGAAAAATCAAACATTAACAATCTCCCCATTTTTGCAGATTTCTGGACAAAATCTTTTGCACAAAAGCACAGTTAAATCTCTCCTGAATATAAGAATTCAAATCTCCCCCTGAATAAAAGTCTGAAATAAGAAGTATCAAAAACGCATCAAATACTCTTCAAACAAACAAGCAAGTTCAGTTGTTAACAAATGATTCCTCAGATGTTGGTATCATTCTCGGAATCACTATATCCACTGCCTTTGTTTCCAACTTGTTTTTGTGCCACATTCTCCCCCTTTTTGAACTGAAATCAGCCTTCATAATTTAAAGAGACAAAATAACCACATATAAGTCCACTGAATTCATTTTGCTACCCCATTATCTCTAGTCTCCACTTAAAAAAAAAAGTTAAAATCAGTTATCCAGATATTTTTATTTTTGATTTTTTTAAGCCTATTTTTATTATTAACCTAGATGCAATGAATCTTTTATAGTTTTATCTTTTATGTATTTTAACAGATTTATTTCTGCATTCTACCATTGTATTGCTAGTTTAATTTAATGAAATTATTTATTTCTTAAAAGAAAATAGTCCAACAACTTCATGGATCATTTTTCCTTTACCCGTCACATTTTACCAGCGTGGCCCTACGTTAACGTACCCTTATCCAATTATCTGCTATTATTGAGATAATATATATATATATATATATATATATATATATATATATATATATTTCATTGTTGAAAATCCTGTGAACTTGGTCTGTTTATTTTCACATAATATTTGTCCTCAAGTCAAGATAATGTTATTAATATGTGGACATATATATATATATATACTTTTTTTAGGAAGGACATATATACTTATCCTTATATATAAAAGAATAAAATAAAAAGTATTGGACTTCTATAATTAATTTTTGTTCCTTTCGCATAATTTCTCATTTTATTTTTCATTTTCAAGGGGGAGATGGGTGTTTTAAGACAAAAACAAATAATTAACTGCCATTATATTCTGGTTTATTTTGTAAAAAATCAAGTATCAAAATGACGTTTTTTTAAATAAATTAAATGACGACGTTGGATGCATGTTACACTTAATATACATATTCCATGGTCTATCTAAATTTAACTGGTTAATTTTTATAAAATAAAAAAATTGACATAACTTACAATCATCTATGCACTATTAAGTCTAGACAAGTATTTTAAGCAATTCAAGTTTCAAATCTAAAGTGTTAACCTAGTGAGGAATTTATTCTTTCTGTTAAAAGCCCCTATCTAGTCCCAAATCATCTATTTAGAGCAATTTTTCTAAAAATCTCTGCTTAAACCGATTAGTTTCCGTTTAGGCGCTAGGTCTTCCTTGTCCGTTTACATTATTATTCCGATTAGGGCTCGCCTAACTTTACCCAAGCTCTGCCTAGGCACTAGGCCCTGGTCTACCGCCCGACTATAGCGTCTAACGCATTTTAGAACACTACTTTGGAGTACTAGTTAAATTTTAATTAAACTTAAATTTTAATTAAAATACTTATGACCTGGAAAGTTTGGTAAAACAAAGTTGTAATATTACCAGATACGTGCTTTAAATATATGGTCATAAATCCATATTAATTAGTGCTAGTGCAAGACATGATTACATCAAATTATAATTGAATAAATTGAAAATCATACAAATATTTTGTCTTTGAACGGCTAATACAACCAAAAAAGCAACTAGATTAGCATTGACTTCTCTCAATTATTCTATATTTAATTTCTAATTGGGATTAAATAATATTAAATAAATATTAAAAATATAAATAAAATAGCAGGAATCTGCCCGAACTTGCACTTTATAGGAATGTTCGGAAATAACACCAATCCACGATACTAATTATGGAGAATCTAATCAAAGCCTCAAATCTCATCCAATCAAGAAAATAATTAATATACGAACCAAGTGGATATAATATATATAGTTATGTACTTATGTCACCACTATCCTTTTGTCGCTCGTGTGTACAATAAACACAATTCCAACGTTTGATAATTTGCTCAAACATTAAATTATGTTTAGTGATCGGGAAAAATAATATTTTTAGTCCTGTAAGTTGGACCTTTTTGAGAATTAGTTCTCTAAGTTGTCACCTTCATGTTTTAGTTCTTTAACTTTCAAATTTCTAGATATTCAATCATTTAACTCAAAAATTTTACTTTTGATCCTATAACTTGACTATTAGAGTATAACTGATAGCAGTTAGTTATTAACAGAAGTTAGTTTTGTATGTTAGTTGGTTAGTTGTTGAGAAGTTAGTTAAGTATGGTTACATTCCTTTTGTATATAATAGTTGTAGCATATGTACATAGATCAATTCACTCATTTTAATAAAATGGTTCTTTCTCTCAAACCATCTTTATAGCTCACATTAACATGGTATCAGGCCGGTAGTAGGCAGCTCACCGGAAAATATTCTTTATGGCGAACACTACATCTTCTTCGTCTGCGTTCTCTCCGATCATTTTTTCTCATCCGATTTCATCTACATTGAATCATGATAACTTCATCATTTGGAAAAGCAAGTGGTTGCTACAGTTCGCGGTCATCGTCTTCAAGCTTTTCTCAGCTCCGATCATGCTTCTCCGGAGAAATTCCTCCCTTCCTTCGACGATGGTGGTTCTGCAAACATTAATCCGACATTTTTAGAATGGGAGCAACATGATCAGCTCATTCTTTCTTGGATACTTGCCTCCGTCAGTGAAGGTATACTTACTCGGTTAGTTAATTGTGATTCCTCTACATCGGCTTGGCACATATTGGAAATTTATTTTGCTGCTCAAATTCGTGCAAAAGTGAGTCAGTTCAAAATGCAATTACAAAATCAGAAAAAAGAATCTCTGTCAATTAATGAGTATGTGCTTAAAATTCGTCACTGTGTTGATATGTTAACACTTGTTGGCCATCCGGTCTCTGAAAAGGATCATGTTGATGCTATTTTGGAAAGTTTGTCTGGGGAGTATGAAACTTTTGTGCTATCTGTTACTACTAGAAATGATGCTTATTCTGTGCATGAAATTAAGTCTTTACTTCTTGCACATGAAGCTCGAATTGAAAAATCTTCAAAATCCATTGAGACTGCTATGGCTAATGTTGCTATTTCTCAGAATTCTGCTATGCACTCCAATACTGGTAATTTTGCTGGTTCTCAGCACCATGGTCATAACTCCAATTATGCTAGGGGTAAAGGTTTTAATTTGTACCAGAGGAAATTTTCGTGGATTTCGTGGAAATAACAGGTTTCATAGAGGGCGTGGGTACTCCTCCAATCAAATAATGTGTCAGTTGTGTGGAAGAACTAATTGTAAGCATAAAATTTCCAGGCATAATGAAAACATAAATTGAATCCCGAATCCTGAACTTCATGATTTTCACAATTAAATCGTAATTAGGATACTAACCTTGAGCAGCTATGTCTTTCTTTGTTGAAGATGGAAGAAACCACTTTCTCTCTCTTGGCCTTCATTAATCCCACAGAACGATAATTTATTTAGTGATAGATTTTCCAATTCTGAATGAGTTCTATTATAGGCAGAGAGAGGACCGGTTTCTTGAGCAGTTATCTGCCAATAACTATTCTGGCAGAAACGTTCTCAAACACGTTCTATCAACGTGTGTAGAGGTGGAACAGAAACCACCTCTTAACTGTCCAATTTAAAACTTATCTGATAACTTAATTATTTAAACCATTAATTAAATATTTAAAACTCATTATTTAAATAATTAAATCCTTAATTATTTGTACGTGGGCCACATAATAATTTTACATTCTCCCACTTGGCCCATGTGACAAATAAATCTTCATGGTTTAAATATTAAGACGTAATGCGCATATATAAAGATAAGTCTTACATTCATTGGTCAGATCATAATGTTATAATGAGTATATTCTAATATGGGTCATGGCGGTTCTATGTCATTAGCCCGACATAGTTCCTTCCATGTACCACAATATTAGTTTTCTACTTAAAATAACCCATAATTAAAATATCAATAATGGTCCACATTAGTGTCTAATCAGACAATATCCCATTAAAGTAATGTCAACATTCATGTATACATCAATGACAAATAGGATATCGATTAATGTCAGAAACAATACATAAGAGAGCTCAAAGTGTCAAATACTTAAAGCATATAATTCTTAAATTACATTCAGAATGTCCATCCCTTCGACATGTCGAATAAATGTCTTTGGAGGCAATCCTTTAGTCAACGGATCCGCAATCATGACATCGGTGCTGATATGCTCAATTGACACTTTTTGTTTATGAACTTCTTTCTTTAACGGCAAGGTACTTTAGTTCCATATGTTTAGCACCTCTCGGAATACTTGTCGTTTTTAGAGAAGAAGGCTGCTTTGGAATTATCACAAAGAAATTTTCAGCGGCTTGGCAATATCTGTCGACTATTCCAAGTCTCGAAATAAAGTTCGCAGCCAATTTCCTTGAATTGTGGCCTCAAAGCATGCCATGAATTCGGCTTCCATAGTGGATGCAAAGACAATGACATCGCTTCGCACTTTTCCAAGATATTGCTCCCGACTAATAGGAACAAATAACCGAATGTGGATTTTCTAGTATCAACACATATGGCATAATCCGAATATGTATAACCAATCACCTCTAGATGATTAGACCTTCGATAAGTAAGCATATGGTCTTTTGTTCCTTGCAAGTACCTTAAGACTTTCTTTGCGGCTTTCGGTGATCCATTCCTGGATTACTCGATATCGCCAAGCATACCAACATGGCAAAACCGATGTCCGGCCAAATACAAGTGCGTGCATACATCAAGCTCCCAACAATTGATGCATAAGGAATATCATTCATTTGTTTTGCGTTCCAATTCATTCTTTGGACATTGCATAAGATCGAACTTATCTCCTTCCGAATTGGAACGACACTTGATGAGCATTTTTCCATTCTAAATCTCTCTAGAACTTTATTAATATATGCTTTACGAGACAACCCTAACAATCCTTGTGATCTATCCCGAAATATTTCTATTCCGATCACATAAGTTGCCTCTTCCATATCCTTCATTTCAAAGTTCTTAGAGAGAAATTTCTTGGTTTCATACAATGAACCAAGATCATTCGTTGCAAGCAAGATATCATCAACATACAGAATTAAAAAGATAAACTTGCTCTCACTGACTTTCAGATATATACACCGATCAACAGTGTTTTCCTTAAATCCAAAAGACGTGATGGTATCATTGAACTTAAGATACCATTGACGGGAAACTTGTTTAAGTCCGTATATTGATTTCTTAAGTTTACACACCATATGTTCTTTCCCTTCTATGGAAAAACCTTCAGGTTGATCCATATAAACATCTTCTTCCAAATTTCCATTCGGAAAGCGGTTTTCACATCCATTTGGTGTAACTCTAAGTCATAATGAGCCACCAAAGCCATAATAATTCTAAACGAATCTTTCTTAGAGACTGGTGAAAATGTCTCCTTATAGTCAATACCATTTTTCTGAGTAAAACCTTTGGCAACAAGTCTGGCCTTATATCGTTCGATATTGCCGTTTGAGTCGCATTTGGTCTTAAAGACCCATTTACACCCGACTCTTTTACAACCTTCGTGCAATTCAACAAGGTCCGGACTTCATTATGTTCCATAGATTTACTCATCTTTCATGGCATCAAACCATTTATTAGAATTAATACTTTCAATGGCATGTGAAAATGAAACTGGGTCGTCATCAATTCCTAAGTCAAATTCTGACTCTTGTAAATAAACCACATAATCATCAGAGATAGCAGATCATCTTTGTCTATCAGACCTTCTTAATGCTATCTGTTGTGGTTCATTTACTATTGTAGGTTCATCAATGTTATCTTCATTGTGGGTGACTTGATCATTAATTTGTTGTTCTTGTCCAACATTAGGTTGTTCAATAATTGGAGGAACAACAACTTTAGAAGAAGTTATAGGCAAAGGAATTTGCACTCTAACTTCTTGAATGTCCATTTTTCGTGGTTCTTGACTCCCACTAACTTCACCATTCTCAATGAACCTAGCATCTCCAGTTTCAACAATTCTTGTACCATGGTTAGGACAATAAAACTTATACCCTTTGGACTTTTCAGGATAACCAATGAAGTAACCATTGATTGTCCTATAGTCCAATTTCTTTTCTTGTGGATTATACGCTCTTATTTCTGCCGGACAACCCCAAACATGCAGGTGCCTCAAACTAGGTTTCCTACCACCCAAAGCTCGAAAGGAGTTTTAGGAACCGACTTACTAGGAACCCTGTTTGTTTTGATGATACATGGCGCTTTTTTAAGTGCATGCATCCACAATGATGTGGGTAATGAAGAATTACTTAACATACTCCTAACCATGTCCGATAGAGTACGACACGCCTTTCTCGCTACACCATTTTATTGTGGTGTACCCTGGGCATAGTGTATTGAGCACATATGCCACATTTTTCAAGGAATTTGGCAAATGGGCCTAGGCATTGCCCGAATTCATTATATTTTCCATAATATTCACCACCTCTATCAGATCTGATAAATTTCACTTTTCTATCTAGTTGTCTTTCAACCTCATTAACAAATACCTCAAGGGCATTTACTGAATGAGATTTTTCTTGTAATAGATAGACATATCCATAACGTGAAAAGTCATCGATAAAAGTGATAAAATATCTTTCTTTTCCAAAAGAGGAAACATCAAAAGGCCCACAAATATCAGTGTGTATTATTTCAAGAAGCTGTGTGCTTCGAGTGGCTCCTTTCTTTGTGTGTTTTGTTTGTTTTCCTTTAATACAATCCACACAAATACCAAGATCGGTAAAATCTAAATCCGGGAGGATTTCATTCTTTACCAATCTTTCTAATCTTTCTTTGGAAACATGCCCCAAACGTTTATGCCACAAGTAAGCAGAATTTTCATTCACTAAACCACGTTTAGTTCCAACATTATGATGCAGGGTTAAAAGAGTCTCAGCAAAAAGATTATCAAGCCTAAATTTATATAGGCCATCATTAAGAACACCAGAACCAATAAGAAGGCTTTGTTTGAACAAACTGAAACATCCATTACTGAAATTGAAAGAATATCCAACAGAGTCAAGTTTGGAAAGAGAAACCAAATTGCGAGAAACAGAAAGTACATAAAGAGTTTGAAACAAATCTAAATGGTGTCCAGTATCTAAAATTAGGCGATAAGTTCCAATGGCTTCAACTGGAGCTTTGACTCGATTTCCCATAAAGACGTACTTTTCATTTGGATTTATGGTTTGGGTCGTAAGGAATCCCTGCATCGTATTTGAAACGTGAGTGGTGCAGCCGGAATCAAGCCACCAAGTGTTATGAGGAACTTCAACTAAATTTGATTCGAAACATACGAAAGCGTTAATCATACATTTCTTTTTGAACCATGCCTTACGTTTGTGCAATCTTTCCGGAAGTGTCCTGGCTTTCCATAGAAACGACACTTAAGGTTGTTGTGTTCCTTTTTCTGGACTTGGGCATTTGACTCATTCACTTTAAATGGTCCTTTCTTGCCCTTTCCTTTCTTTGTTCCGGCTTTCTTACCAGCTCCTTGATTGGTTACGAGATGAACAAAATGAGTCCCCTGATTCTTAATCCGTGTTTCCTCCTGAACTAGCATACCATGAAGTTCATTCACATTCCACTTGTCCTTCATGGTGTTATAGTTCATTTGGAACGGACCATACTCGAAGAGGGCGTTGAATTTAGGATAAAGCGCACGAGAAAGTTATCATCCATGTTCATCCCTAAGGACTTTAGTCTTTTTGCAATGTTTGTCATTTCAATGACGTGCTCATGCATGCTACGAGAACCATCAAACTTCATGGTGGTTAAAGTAGCCATTAATGTCCCAGCAAGAGACTTATCAGCAGTTTGGGAACGCTCTCCTACAATTTCATGAATTCCTTAGCATTTTCAGTGTGAGGAAGGGTAGACTTGATGTCATTCGCTATACTCATCCGCATAAACATCAGGCTCAGTCTGTTTGATCTTTCCCAGGCAGTATGGACAGATCTCTCAACATCACTGCTAGTGTCAGTAATAGCAGCAGATTTCTCAACTTGAAGTGCTAAGTCAATATCCAAGACACCAAGGTGAAATTGGATCTGCTCGCACCATTCAGAGAAGTTAAGCCCATTATACACTGGAACAGACGAAGCATGCGAATGAAGAGAAACGGGAATAGGTACTGCAATTAAAAGAGTTGATTGATCATTAATGCTTTGAGATGACTTAATATAGATTCAGATAAGACAACAAATGTACATTGAAGTTCTCCTTTGGGTGATCCAACAATGCACTACATAATTGATGCTAAAAGTTAAATTCACCTTACTGGTAATTGAATCTACTCAAATTAGACATGCTCGTTATCTTTGGATATACTAAACACATCTAACCAAGTATATTAATTATCCACGGTTATGTTCTTGATTATAAAAATAATTGATCAACCTTTGGGCGACCCGTAAATATTCTATAATCAATGAACTTCAATATACCCACTACTAAATATCATCATGTCATTTCGATTAATAGCATCACATAATCATGGGTAATTGAAAATTATATTTAATTTAACATCTATAGATACTTTATAATTTGGCCACTTTGGTGACTAACAAATTATTCATAATATAGACATCAAATTAAATAATAACAAAATAACGTGAAGGCCTCAAACTCTAACAATAGATTAACATAAATCACTGTAGTATATTGAGCCGTGAACTCGATATACAAATATCTTTGAACTCACATAAACAATTTGATAATGCATATATGTAAATTCTTTACTTTGTAGGTGCATGAGATTTGGGCAATGGAAGCAAAAAGATAAAATTCACTATTCACGGATTATATATGGCCCAATCATAATAATAAATCACCATCATCCTTATCAAGTGTCGTCATGAACTCAACAAAGTGGATTCAAATTTGTAATTCATGATTTGAATTTCAAGACGATAATTTATTAATTAACATACGAAGGAAAATACTAAAGAGATTATTTAAAACATGGCTTAACCATACGTCATCACCCATTCTTATAAATTGAAGAAGCACCAAACGTAAAATCAATCATTAATGATCAAAACTAGTGGAATTTTCATCACTATGTCAATTATAAAATACTATTAAAAGAACAAACCCTTAATGCTCTTCTACAATCCATGTATCCAAATAATTCTTCAATTTGTCCTAATGGAATCTAACGCACATAAAAATTGTGAATTGATTTTACAATCAAAACTCCACTATCAGTAATAAAAATCCTCGCATCATAGATTCATAATCGCATATGTACAGCGGAAAACAATTCATACTTTACAGTTTCGAGGTTCGTAAAATTGATAACTTTAATTGGAAAATCACGAGTATATAAACCGGGCTCTGATACCACATGTAAGCATAAAATTTCCAGGCATAATGAAAACATAAATTGAATCCCGAATCTTGAACTTCATGATTTTCACAATTAAATCGTAATTAGGATACTAACCTTGAGCATCCATGTCTTTCTTTGTTGAAGATGGAAGAAACCACTTTCTCTTTCTTGGCCTTCGTTAATCCCACAGAACGATAATTTCTTTAGTGATAGATTTTCCAATTCTGAATGAGTTCTATTATAGGCAGAGAGAGGACCGGTTTCTTGAGCAGTTATCTGCCAATAACTGTTCTGGCAGAAACGTTCTCAAACATGTTCTATCAACGTGTGTAGAGGTGGAACAGAAACCACCTCTTAACTGTCCAATTTAAAACTTATCTGATAACTTAATTATTTAAACCATTAATTAAATATTTAAAACTCATTATTTAAATAATTAAATCCTTAATTATTTGTACGTGGGCCACATAATAATTTTACACTAATCACATGACACCCCAATGCTACTATAGATTTGATCAGAATTTTCAGGGACCTAATCAGTCTACATGCCCCCTCTCAGTCATCTCATCGCCCTCCTACATCTCATTCTAACTTTAGTTTTCAAGGAAATATTGCTCAAACCCAGGTTGCAGATGTTTCTCTTTCTCAGTATCATCTTAATGCAGGACATGAAGAGTGGTACCCTGACTCAGGTGCCACCAATCTTATTACAGTTGATCCACAGAACTTGATGGTGCATGCTCCTTATCATGGCAATGAACAAGTTAAAATAGGTAATGGTAAGGGATTAAGTATTCAAAACATTGGCTCTTCTTCCTTCTCTTCTCTTTATTTTTCAAAACGTACTCTTATTCTTACTCAAGTTTTGCATGTTCCTCAGATTACAAAGATCCTTCTTAGTATTTCCAAGTTCTCAAGAGACAACCAAGTGTACTTCCAGTTTCATGCTGATTTCTGTCTTGTGAAGGATTCACTTACAGATGTTATACTCCTAAGAGGTCATCTTCAAAATGCAGGCCTATATGTTTTCCCTCAACAACAGCTTAGATTGTCATATAGTTCATCTGAAAATAAGGCTGTTGTATCTTCTTATTGTAATAAATACATTTATCCCTTATCTTGTCATTTGGCTTCTACTACAGCTGACTTTGATGTACGGCATAAAAGACGTGGTCATCTAAGTGACAAAATTATTCAATCTGTTCTATCTCAATGCTCTATTTCTTTTCTTAAAAAGTCTACTTCTTCTCTTTGTCAATCTTGTTGCCTAGGTAAAACACACAAAATCCCTTTTTCCTCATTCCAATACTGTTTATACAGCTCCATTGCAACTCATTCACTCAGATCTTTGTGGTCCTTCCCCTATGGCCCCTTCTAATGGATACATATATTATATACATTTTATTGACACGTTTTCTAGATTTACTTGGGTTTATCTTCTCAGACAAAAATCTAAAGCCTTCACATCTTTCTTAAAACTCATGTTGAATTACAACTGGGTCATAAAATCAAAGCAATTCAAACAGATTGGTGAGGGGAATTCAAATCCTTTATAAATTACCTTACCACTCATGGCATAATTCATCAACATCTTGTCCCTACACACATGAACAAAATGGACTTCCTGAAAGAAAACATCGTCATATTGTTGATACAGGCCTTACTCCACTTGCTCAGGCCTCTTTACCTATGAAATTCTGGGATGAAGCTTTAGAACTTCTGTATATCTCATCAACAGGCTCCCTACTCATTTTCTTCAACACAAAAGTCCTCTTGAGGTCCTCTTCCATCAAAAACCTCTTTATCTATCTCTTAAAACTTTTGGTCGCCTTTGTTTTCCCAACCTCAGACCATAAAACCAACAAAAATTCTCTTATAGATCCTCTCCTTGTACCTTCTTAGGTTATAGCTGATGAGTGTCAAATATACGTGCATTTGAGGATTTAAAATGATATATATTTGATGCATTTGCACGCATATTCAGTGTGTTTTGCTTAGTTTCCCTTGTTGGACGTGATACTGCGTGCTCTTGTGAATTTTGCAGAAAATGGAGCTAAATTGGATAAAAAGAGATATCACATTACAAAGTATAGGTCAAGAGCTAATGTACGAGCAAAAATATGAAGGAGAGAAGCATGGAAGGTCAAACAAAAGAAAATTTCCTTCAAAAAGGTCAAAACGCGCTAACAGTTTTCAGCACTGGCAGGGTTTGTATTTTGGCCAGAACGTCCTCTAGAAAATTGTTTTTTCTTTTAGTTTATTTAAAACCAACAAATATGGTTAGGGTGTTTAGGATTTATTTTCTGCCAATTGTGTTGCATAGTAATTATTTGCTGGTTAAGTCTTTCTTGAGAGATGACTTGTGGTTAAATTGCTACCCTACAATTGATCTCGTTCTCTTGCGAGGATTGTTAGACTTTTATAGGTGTTTAGCGGTCAAACAAAAATTTTGGCGCCATTGCCGGGGAAGACTTTAGGTGTAATAATTATTGTTTTTTTTCCGTGTTTCTAGATTAGGAATGCTTTTGTTTGTTTCTAGTTTAGGTTTATTCATCAGGTGCGTTTGATATGTTTTTCTAGTGTTATTTATACAAGCACCAGGTATGGCGACTAGCCAAGAGCAACCACCACGACCCACATTAGAAGAGAGTAGTCGCCAAGAGCAACCACCACGACCCACATTAGAAGAGAGTTTGAATTCTTTTATTCAAGTTAGTCAGTAAATACAAGAGTGGAATAACAGACGGTTTGAATCCTTGGAGTCCTCTCTTAAACGAATTGAGACTCAAGTCGACCAATTGACTATGCAAGTTGGTGAAATAGTTCGACATCTCGTCAAAAAGGACACGTTGCCTAGTCAACCAGAGCAAGCTCAAGCCATCACTGATCTTGAAATTGGTTTTGCTAAAATTGAAAAGAAGGATGATGCAAGTGAAGAAAGCACAAATGAGTAGACAAGTATGGGATCATCTTTACACAAAACTGACAATCCTTACAAATCTCCTAATCCATCCCCAAATCCACTCCCAAAACAACAAGATCCAGGTAGTTTCATTATTAATATTGCTTTTGGGAATGGTAAGAATGTCGCATGTATACTTGATCTAGGAGCTGAGATTAACCTTATGTCTTACTCTATATTTAAATAATTAAATTTGAGAAAATTAAGGTCCACCAGATTATGTTTGCAACTTGTTGATAGGTCACTTAGGTATCCTAAAGGTATTGTTAAAGATATTTTGGTCCAAGTGAGTGGTCTTAAAATTTTAATTGATTTTGTTGTCTTGGATATGGGGAAGAATAAATGTAATATTAAGGATCATACCATTTTGTTGGGTAGACCATTCATGGCCACCACTAATACTATGATAGATGTCAAAAAAAGAAAACTAAGTATAAATGTCTTGGGAAAAACTGTAACGTTTTCAATTTTTGATATAGCTCATGGTCCTGCTTGTGTTTTGAATGATTATCTGATTGTTGACTCGATCGATTATGCCGTGAAAGATGTCCTATGGCGAGAAGCGTAATATCTTGGCGGAAAACAACCAGATAAACATTTCAAGGTGGTAAATAGGGTTTTGCTCGATGATTCGCCTTGATTCTCTCCGTTGACACCGTCAGGCTAATGATGTTAAAAGAGCGCTTCTTGGGAGGCAACACAAACATTTTCACTGTTTTATTCTTAAAAAAATGAAAAAAAAAATTAAATTCTGAAAAAAAAAAACGAAAAATTTTTTGAAAAAAAAACAGAAGCACACGGGCATGTGGACGCACGCGACCTCTACTCCTTCAGTTGCCGAATTGACGGACGAGCTCCCGGCTTCATCAGAACTATCCATGTAAGTATTTATTACGCATTCATCTTTTTTTTGATAATTTCCTCATATGTTCGGGACGAAGCATATTTTATGTTTGGGGGGGTTGTCAAGAATGTGTAATCTAGCACTATTGCATTTTGCATTGCATTTAGGACTGCATGTAGAAGCACATGCGTTATTAATTTTCCGAAAAAAACTCGATTTCTCTGTTTATTTTTTGTTTTAGCACGTTTACCGTTTTAGCACGTTTAATTGCTTTTGTGTGTGATTTTAATTCAGTTTTTATGCCCAGCTCCCTATGATTTTACTATGGATATTTTATGGCATGGGATAACTTACTTGAGGGATAATGTAATAGATTCTTGGGAGAAAAATTATTTATTTGCTTGGCATGTGTTAAGAAAATTGGGTATTTTGACTATGTTGCGAAAAATAAGCATGTGAGCTTTTGTACCTTAAACTGCTTTATATTATGCAGGCTTATTTTTTTTCTTGAGTGTGTCATTCATGATTGATAGAACTCTAGAATTTGCTCTGGTATCTTCATTGAAGCCATGTGTGTGTGCAATTTTTGAAAATGATCTAAGGTCATCTTTGTTTAGCCTACTTAGCCTAAAAAGCCTACCTATGAACTCATGATTCCCTAGTTAGCCAATTTTGAGCCAAAACTTTTATTCTGAGCCACAATGATCTTTAAAATTAAGATATTTTTATCCCTAAAATTTCTTGAGCTTATAGAAAATGAATAAGTTTGGGCGAGATGTGGTAAAAAATTATGAAAAGAGAGGAAGTTGGCAAACGAAAGAGGGATGAACAGTATCTTGGTAAATGAAAAAAAATACATGAAGCTCGAAAAAGAAAGAAAATCTCTGGAAAAAAATTATATAAAATCGAGCAAAGCAAAAAAACAATTCTGAAAAATGTGAAAAATGAGAGTTTGAGGCTAAAGAAAAAGAAGAAAGGCAAAAAGGCTTAAGAATGAAAAAGAAAAAGAAATAAGGGAGAAATAAGTGTGGAATTGAGTTGAAAAAAAAAACTGATATTATTGGGTTGGTGAATTGCAAGTCTGTATGCTTAAATTCTATTTGCTCAAGTCAAGTCACTTAATCCAAATTACTCTACCCTTACCAAAGAGCCAATATTACAACCTAATAAAAGTCCTTTTTGATTCTTAGATTGTGCACACAAAAGTGGTCGAGATGTTAGACGATTTGCAAGCCTATGGTAGTTCTACATTCACTGAATTGAATCTGAGCGTAAACACTATCCATACACTTCTGAGAGTCTGGGAGTCGAGTGATACACTATCTTCTTGTGAGTCGCGATGTCGAGTACCCAAGAGAGTATTGATTATGCCGAGTTTATAAATGATGACTTCTTGATTATGCATTACATGGTTTTCGTAAGTATGACGTCAAATGCTATTTAATGTTAATGGTGTTCTTGGGTGTTCGTTCGTTTTTACCCCTTATATTATTTTTCTAAATTTGCTCTAGGACGAGCAATGCTTTAAGTTTTGGGGATTTTGATGAGTGTAAAATATACGTGCATTTGAGGTTTTAAAATGATATATATTTGATGCATTTGCACGCATATTCAGTGTGTTTTGCTTGGTTTCCCTTGTTGGGCGTGATATTGCGTACTCTTGTGAGTTTTGCAGAAAATGGAGCTAAATTGGATAAAAAGAGATATCACGTCCAACGTATAGTTCAAGGGCTAATGTACGAGCAAAAATATGAAGGAGAGAAGCATGGAAGGTCAAACAAAAGGAAATTTCCTTCAAAAAGGTCAAAACGCGCTAACAGTTTCCAGCACTGGTAGGGTTTAGTATTTTAGCCATAACTTCCTCTACAAAGTTGATATTGAGGTGATTCAAGTGGATATGGAAAGCTAAGAGAACGATCTATAACTTTCATGAGACCCCGAGATCAAATTTCGATAGCACGACCTGGCCGTGTGGGATTACACGGGCGTGCGATGTAACTGGGGCTGAATTGTTCTCCGTTTCTTACTCAGACTCTGCAAGTGACCTCTCCAAGCCACAACAAGGATATCTTGTTTGGATGATTGACAAAATTCAAGATTACAACTCTATAAAACCAATACAAAGATTGAGTGCAAGTGTAATCAAGAATAAAAAACCTAGACCTCAAGAGTGTGCAAGTGAAAGTACTTAGGCTAGAATACAACAAGATATGAAAGTGTTTGCTTGTATGCTCTTTGCTTGTATGTTGTGTTGTCTCTTGTTGCTTGAATGAAGCCTCTATTTATATGAGAGGTCTTGGCTTAATTTTCAGACATAGGCTTCTCCTTGGGGAGTGATTTTCTGCAAAAGAAACCATTTAAAATTAAGATTATAGCTGTTAGAAATCAATCCCACAAATTAGGGAAAAGCTGTCTGAAAATGCAATGGATAGTTTGCTGATAAAAGAAGGGTTCGACCGGTCGCGCAGAGATAAGTTTGAAATGAGTTTGCTGCAATTTTTACACGGGGGACCGGTCGGTCGGGGGTTCGACCGATCGCCTTATGCTTGACCGGTTGGGGGTCGTCAAAAATTGAAACAGAGAAGTCTGCTCTTGAGGAGGGCTTCCAGTGCACGGTCGCCACAGGGTCGACTAGGTCTCCTCCCCTATTTTTCATACATCCCGTTTCTGTTTCAAAACTCAACTCAGTACAGGTTGCCCTATGGGGGCGACCGGTCGAGCCCTGAAACAAAAGTGTTGTCCAATTTTATATCGAAAATAAACTCCAAGAAATACTCCGAAAAATAGTAAAAACATTTTAAATCGATCGGAAGTATTTACACAACATTTAGGGACATTGTTTTGGTATAAAAACGCATTTGAACAAAATCATTAAAATCATGATAAAAACATTTTAACTTAACAAACTCCCCTTTTTGATGATTACAAACCAAAACAATATTCAAGAGGACGATATTAAAAACAAAACAATTTTCCATTTTAAGAGTAAACTATCCGTTTAAAAAAATATTTTACAAAAGCTCCCCATATCAATAACATATTAATAAGAATGATAACAATAAGCTAGAAGCACAAGCTAATACAAGATAACCAAAAATGTCAAGAGCTTAGAGGCTCCTCCTGTCACAAGTACTCATAATTCATGCTAACAAGTCCATAATACAACCATTGGACTAAGAGCACTTCACAACTTATGGCTTCAAATGGCCATAACTTATAGCTTCATTCTTGAGCTTTTATAAGCTTCTTTGAGCTAATAAGCCAATTTCCTATTTCTCCCCCTTTGGAATTATCAAAAAAAATGTTAGGATAATAAAGACATCAAACATGTATATCAAAGTGCGCCAAAGAGTCAAGTTTATCAACCGTTTGGAAGAGTAGTCGTAGAATCCAAAGAAAAATGGGAGAATGTAATCATTTGATATCCATAAGCCCGTTTTGATTGTGAAGTCATGATCTCAAGAAACATACAAGACGTGTAAAAGCATAAGAGTCATGATTAAGATGGAAAATTCTTTGTGACAATTCATCGAACACCTTGTGGGCGTAAAAAATAAAAGAGGTTGTAAAAAGCCCTTGTAAATGAATAAAGCCAAAAATTTTCATCACCAAATCATTACAAACACAATGCAATACATCATAATGAATAAGCTCGTCACAATCATATGACATTTATAACAAGAAAATTACACAAAAGCCAAAAACTCAAGGGTTCAACCCAATTGAGCAAAAGAGAGTAGAATTCTTACCATTCAATAGGTAAAGATGAGCAAAGATGATGATAATCGAGCTATATTAAGTCCAAGATATGAAATACATGCAAGAGAACAAATTTGAAGTGAAATATGTGTGCAATTGGCGAAGAGAACAAAAGATAGAGAAAATAAGCCAAAATGGTTAAGTCTGAAGACAGAGACATTTAAATCCATAAAATGGCAGTGGGCGACAGGTCGACGGCAAGGGCGACTGGTTGCCCTCACCCCAGCCAACCCACTGTCTCATTCTGTTTTCCAAAAATCCGAAATTTTAACCAAAAATCCGATTTTTCGCACTTAAGTTTTAAAAACATACAAAATACAAATGTAAACCTCATTCAATATGCATTATGCCTAACCGAGCTCGTATTGACGCAAAAGTCTCGGAAGATAGTGGTTTTGTAAAAATATCTGCAAATTGATCTTGAGATGGTACGAAAGATATCTCAAATTTTCGTTTAGAAACACAATCCCTTAGAAAATGATGTCGAATCTCAATATGTTTAGTACGGTTATGATGAACCGGGTTTTGAGCAATATTAATAGCGGATATGTGATCACAAAAGATAGGAACATTTTCAAAAGAACATTTGTAATCCGCTAAGGTTTGTTTCATCCAAAGAAGTTGAGTACAACAAAACGCTGCGGAAATATATTCGGCTTCAGCCGTTGAAAGTGAAACACAATTTTATTTATTTGAAAACCAAGATACTAGGCAATCGCCTAAAAATTGACATGATCCGGAGGTACTTTTCCGATCATCAATATTTCCCACATAATCCGAATCACTATAACCTTTAAGAGAAAAATTTTCATTCTTTGGATAAAATAAACCATATTGAATAGTGCCTTTCAAATATCGAAAAATCCTTTTAACGACACTCATATGAGATTCTTTGGGATTGCTTTGAAAATGAGCACATAGGCATACGACATGAAGAATGTCGGGTCTACTTGCGGTTAAATAGAGTAAACTACAAATCATACCTCGATACTTTGATTCATCTACGGACTTGCCTTTCTCATCTTTGTCAATTTTGACATTTGTCGCCATAGGAGTAGAGACGGTTCTTCCTTCTTCAATGCCGAACTTTTTCAAAAGTTCTTTTGTATATTTAGATTGCGAAATGTAGATACCTTCTTGGCACTTGCCTTGTTTCGAACAATGTTGCCTTGATCATCAAGTTTGTTCCGAAATACCCATTTAGTACCAATAATAGTTTGAGATGGAGGACAAGGTACCAATTCCCATACATCATTTCTTTCAAATTGATTCAACTCTTCTTGCATCTCAAAAAACCAATCCTCATCCTCAATAGCCTCCTTAGCATTTTTTGGCTCTTTTTGAGATATAAAAGCTTTCTCGGCAAATCCTCTTCGGGTTATCACTCTATCAAGGGGATCACCAATAATAAGATCTTTTGGATGATCTCCCTTAAATTTCAATGCCACGGGAAGATCCGAAATATCACCTCTATCTTTTTGAGAAACATTAGAAGTGGATGGTTGATCAATTTAAGTAGAAGGTTGATCATTTTGAGCATCATTTTGAACAATGGGTTCAATAATATCCTCTTCATCACTTTCATCATTGGGTATCCTTTCAACACCCGAAGCTTCATTGAATTTGACATGGATGGATTATTCAACAACCCCACTAGTCTTATTGTAAACCCGATATGCTTTGCTTTTTGTAGAATACCCTATAAAAATTCCTTCATCGGCTTTAGGATCAAGTTTGTCCAATTGATCCTTAGTATTCAAAATAAACACTTACATCCAAATATTTTGAAGTAACTAATATTTGGAGTTCTTCCTTTACAAAGCTCATATGGAGTTTTATTCATCTTAAGACGAATATAAACCCGATTAATGACATAGCAAGCGGATTTACGCTTCGCCCAAAAATATTTTGGAAGAGAGAATTCATTGAGCATGGACCGACTCATCTCTTGTAGTGTCCGATTTTTTCTTTTGGCTACTCCATTTTGTTGAGGTGTCCTTGGGGCCGAAAAATTATGTGCATATCCCTTGGTTTCACAAAAGACTCTAAATTCGCCATCAAATTCTCCACCTCGATCATTTCGGATAGACTTAATAGTATCTTCCTTTTCATTTTCAATAAGTCTACACAACTTAACAAACTCATTAACGGCATCGCTTTTATTGGTAAGAAAAAGAGCCCATGTATATCTAGAAAATTCATCGACAATAACGAAAGTGTAATGTTTTCCACTTAGACTAGCCGTACCAATATCCCCATACAAATCAAGGTGAAGCAATTGTAGGGGTTTGGTTGTGGAAATTTCATTTTTGGGCTTGAAACTACTTTTAACTAATTTGTTCTTTTGACAAGTATCACATAAGCCAAGATTTTCAAAATTCAATTTGGATAGTCCTTTTACATGTTGGTTTTTGTAAATATTTTTCAAATTCTTGTATCCAACATGTCCAAGTCTCTTATGCCATAAACTAGTTAAATCATTATTGACGACAAGACAAGAAACATTTTGACTAACCAAATCACTTGTACAAATTTTATAAAGATTGCCTTTTCTATTTGCTTCACAAATAATTTTATCATTTTTAAGAATAAGACATTTTTCTTAATTGAAAGAAATATCATAATTTGAATCGCAAAGTTGGCTAACACTTATCAAATTAAACTTAAGCCCTTCTACTAAAAGAACATTACTAAGAGAAAAAGAAGAGTTACCAATTTCTCCATTTCCGAGAATTCTTCCTTTGTCATTGTCGAACATGACCATACCCTCTTCTTGGAGCTTGATGTTGGTAACAATTTCTCTCCACCCAGTCATATGGCGTGAACATCCGCTGTCCACGAGTCATTTTGAAACTTCTATGGTTGTTATAGCCCCTATTACCTACAAAAGAATTTCTTTTAGGTACCCTATAATTTTGGGGTCCATGGGGGTTAGTCTTGAGACCTTTGGGTCTTTATGCTCCTTTTTCAAATACTTGTATTTAACAATCAAATTTTGAAACTCAATTTGCAATTCATCAAAATCACATTGCAATTCGTCAACTAAGGAGGAGGTAGAAGAGTTAGAGCGTACCTCATTATTTTCATCGTCTATGGCCATAAGACCATGTTCAGTTTCTCCTTCCTCGTCGGTTGTTTCAAGTAGTTCATCCCAAGTTTTGACCTCCGCATTTAGAGCCTTCTTTTTCGAAAAAGGCTTCTTTTTCTTTTGTTCCTCCTCATCGAGTTTTGGGCAATCGGCAATGAAGTGCCCGGGTTTTCCGCATTTAAAGCAAGCATTATCTCTCGGTTTTTTTGCTTTATTTTTATCCACAAATTTTGCAACTTTTCGAACAAGTGCGGCCGTCTCCTCCTCATCATCATCATTATCATAGTATGCATTATTAGAAGAAGAAGCAAGACCTTTAGGAATAATTTGCATACCCGATTGATTTATGGATGGTTTGAAATTTTTTCTTTCCTTGAGATAGACTTCATAGATGAGGAGATTCCCGATGAGCTCGTCGAACTTGAGTGTCTCAAGATTTTGTGCCTCCGTGATAGCCGTCACCTTTTCGGACCATGAGCCAGGAAGCGCATTCAATACCTTAGTCACCTTGTCTTCTTCGGAGATGACTTTACCGAGGGCCACAAGAGGATTGACAATGTTGTCAAGCCTTTCCACCATCTTTGAGATGCTTTCACCATCATGCATGTTAAAGTTTTCAAAATCTTTAACAAGCATGGTCTTTCTTGCTTGCTTGACCTTTTTAGTCCCTTCATAAATAGTCTCCAAATTTTCCCAAACTTCATGTGCCGACCTCATGCCTCTTATACGATTATACTCGGTGGCGGTAAGAGAACAATGCAAAATATTTAAGGCCTTACCGTTTAGAGAGAAGGTCTTCTTGTCGTTTTCATCGAACTCCTTGAAAGGTTTAGGAGCCGAGGTGCCGTCCTCCAATTTCTTGGTTGGTTGAGCAATTCCTTCAATGACTACATTCCAAATGTCGAACCCACACCCTTGTAGAAAGCACTCCATATGGTCTTTCCAAAATGCGTAGTTGTTGGCATCGAATAGTGGTGGCTTGTTGGTGGAGGCGCCGGTGGTGAGATAAGCGTCATTCGTAGCCATGGATCTTTCCTCTTTACTCGGAACGAGCTAGCCAAAGAGTTTGGCTTTGATACCACTTCTTAGTCCAAGTGGCTACGATAATCTAGAGGGAGGGTGAATAGATTATCCCGGTTTTTTAGATTTTGCCCTTTTTTTCGAATAATCAAGCAAGAATGAAAACTAAAGTGCAGAAAATAAACAACACACATCGATTTAAAGAGCTTCACCCCACCTAGGGACTACGTGCTCTACCACCCCAGTATATCCGAGATGGGTTTCAAAAAAGAAAAAAAAAGTTTTATTAATTACCAAAATTAATACAACACCACCTTGAGGATTACCACAATCCTCTTACAACACCTTCAAGGAGATTACCACAATCTTCCTTCAACACCTATGAAGAGTACCAGCTATAGATCATATTGCTAACATGTTCACTAAGGCCGACTCCAGTACTATGTTTGAGCTTATGAGAAACAAACTTAAGGTGACTGATGCTACCTTAAGTTTGCAGGGGGCTATTAGAGTATAACTGATAGCAGTTAGTTGTTAACGAAAGTTAGTTTTGTTTGTTATTTAGTTTGTTAGTTGGTTAGTTGTTAAGAAGTTAGTTAAGTGTTGTTACATTCCTTTTGTATATAATAGTTGTAGCATATGTACAGGGATCAATTCATTCAGTTTAATAAAATGGTTCTTTCTCTCAAACCATCTTTATAGCTCACATTAACATTGACAAACTTAGAAATGTAGTCCAATAAATTAGCAATAGTTGAATTTAACTAATTTATTATAAGGTTAGTACCCACACTTCACATTTTTTATAGGACCAAAAGTAAAATAATTAAACTTAAATTTTTGGAAATTAAATTAAATTGTAAAAGCAATTAAAAATTAAATTAATTTAATTGATAAACAATTTAAATAAATAGAAATTTCTAAAACAATTAACGACTTTTAAGAAAATTAAAATAATTACATCAAATTAGTAAATTAAGAATAATTTGTCATATTTATGTAATTAACCTTTGGTGTTGAGAATTATTTCAGAGAACACTGGCATGACTCACAATTATCTCTGAGTTACCAAGTATTATACGTTCTTTCGGCTGACTCACAACCACTACTTTTGACTTCAGAGAACACTGGCATGAAAATATATACTAAATTATCTTTTAAAATTATTATCTAAAAAAATGGATTATATTAAGATAAATTTATTATAGTATATGGATTATTATTTAAGATTTATTAGTGTTTGGAGGAGGAGGAGGGAGTAATATTAGGAGGTGAAATAAATAAAAGATAATTGGGCAAATGCTGGTGGTGAAGATTTGGTGGGGGAACTCATCTTGAATAAGATCCGTGTGGGTTCGATTCGGGAGAGATCGTTATTAGTAGATTGGGGGTCGAACATAATTGTTCTCTTTACCAGGAGGACCAGTTGTCGTCGTGACTCGCCGTCAGGCTCGCTTGATCGTGCACATCCCGCGGTTTGGCCAAGAATGAGAGAGCGGAATCGCTGTTGTCAAAGATAGTGGCGTAGTTCGAAGGGGAGCTTATCAAAAAGAAACGTGGCGTGTAGTGAGAGGTTGAAGAATGGATGGAAACATGATTGGACAAAAGGGACCAACCAATGATTTGGTACGATGGGCTTTTGATTCTGTTTGAAGAGTATTGAACGTTGAAGTTGGAGGCCAGCATTTCCGTCATTCTGTGGGGATAAGGTTTCGTGATAATAGTCAAGAATATGTGTCGTTATATCTTATTTAATTTTAAATATAATAATAATTATAATTTTAATTTAATTTATAATTTTGTGCTTTTGTGTCGTACCTTATTATGTATTTGTTTCTGTAATTTATGTTTGTAATCATATCGTGTTCATATCGTATCAATCATTAGTATAATACCATGTTCCTTCTTAGACCCTCTATTTCCGTCATCCTCCAATGTTGCTAAGGCACGTTTGTGAACACATTTATTTTTTTAAGAAAGGGTTATTAAAGTGAAAGTGAAAACTAAATATTGCTAGTATTTGAAAAAAGAGTTGAAAAATCTTTAAATTAATAAAAAAACAACACTAAATTTTTTGAATATTTTAATAAAATGACAAAAGCACTTTTACTATTAAAAATTGTAGGTTCCATTAAAAACAATGAAGGTAGAATTATAAAAATAAACTTCTATTTATATATAAAAACTAGAAGCGCTAGAGTCAGAAACACACCCGCACCATCTGCTTTCAGAATCGAATTACAGTGAAAGTAAATTTTGGAGATTAGTATTTAAAAAACATTAAAAATATATACTTTTTTCAATCAAATTGACAATCATTCTAGAAAGCATTTTATTGTACATCTATAAGTCCAGTTAATGCCTTCATAATTGTGCCACTTTTCTTTTCTCCAATTTTGCTTCATCTAGGGATCAACTCGTGCCTGATTACCAGTAGACTTGTGATTTCAAAATGAATGTTAAATATCATTCTTTTTCATTATTTTATATATTCACTCATTATTTTTTAATATTATTTTTTCTAATAAGTTGGGAATATTGGTTGGAGTGGAGGGGGATAAATTGCAAAGAAACTGAAATATAACGGGTTCGAACCCCAATCAATATAATACACTTACAAAGGGTGAGTGATACCACTTGCTATATTAAACATTCGTTCATTCATTTGAATAATATTTTTTATTTTTATTTGTAGAATCAAAATAAATATCATTTATACTTAATAAGAAACTTACGACTGACTGTTTGGAATTGGTTTTAATAAATTTGCTTTTGACCCAATTTTGACCAATTATTTAAGTGGATTCATTTATGAAATAAATGAGATAAACGTAATCTACACCGCGGGTAGATGAATTTAGCATTTTAAATTTCTCATAACCAATGTCGGGTGAATGAGAAAAAAATGCATGAAATTAGCCACTTAAAATGCCTTTTATATATGAAATATAAAATGGTGGGAATATGGAAAGTCATATCCCACATAGGAAACATATTAAATGTTTGACTAGTTTATAAATAGCTTCACCACTAATAAGGAGTAATCAAGTGGAGCTCATTATGGCACACCCTAATGGACCAAGTCAAATTTGACTAGCATTTGGCTAGCTTACAAAGCATCAAGGACGATGGGGAGCACCGTTCGAGCCGGAGCCGGGCACGCGCACGTCGCACATAGTCGCATTGGGCGCTTTAGAGACGTACTTTGCACGTACGCATCGTCGCGAGGAGCCTTAAAATTTTGACAAATCGAACCAGAGTTTGGTCCAGTGGCTCGGTGGCGTGGCAAAGTGGCAGTGACTTGGCATAGTCGTCCAGGTGGAGACACGCAGGTAGCCGATTGGGCATGTCGATTCACGACGAGTGCCATATTTGGACCGACACAATCGGTGTGCATAGGTGTATGCCAAGGGGTATGTTCCTTTAGTCAGATGCGATCAAGACCATCAGATCGTAGCTGTTGACCACAGGACGCGATCTGACGGTCATAATTGATCCAGACCTGGAATTGATCTCGTTTCTTTCATGTATCATGAAGTAATGACTCATCTGGATCTTATGAACAAAATTCCATATGAGGCATAGTTATTAATTAAAAAAAGTCACCTGTTAATTCAAGACAAATTTATTGAGACTAAAAGTAATAATAATTACTTCCCCCATCATCCATAAGAAGATGAGGGAAGAAAAAGAGAAGGAAGATGAAGGACAAAGAGATCTAGGGTTTGAGGGAGAAAGATAGTAGATATATTTTAAGTGGGTCTTGATTATTTATGAAATAGTCTGATTAATTAAATAAGATGTGAAAAGAGGCTCAATAAAATAATATTATCTTAAAAGTAAATAATATTATTGAACTATATGTATATACCCAGAGAAATATACGGCACAAATGGAACTGCATTTTTTATTTCAAAAATAAAATATATATTTTTTTTAAGTTTCACATAATACTATAAGAAAATTCTAGTGTCCCTACAAGAAAACAATAAAATTCCAACGAAAAAATTCCAATGTAATAAAAAACTTTGGAATTTTCAAAATTTCAATGGAAATTCCAATGCTACAGCATACCATTGGAAAATTCCAACAAAAAGTCTAACAATAACCAAAACCATTTGGTACTGTTGGAATATTTTTTCTATTGGAATTTTCATTGGAATTTTGTCATTCCAACAGCCATTATACCAATGGTGCTTTTCCATTGAAATTTTGTTGGAATCGATAATTCCAATGTAAATTGGTCAAATACCAACGGATTTTTTTCGTTGGAATTCCCTTGTTTTCTTGTAGTGATGTACCTAGAGAATTGATTTTGTCACTAAATTTTATTATTGACCATAAATTATCAATAGATCATCGATAATTTTTAAATTTACCGACAAAAATACTGTAGGTATTTACGGTTTCTATAGGTAAATATTTGCCTAGCTACAACAATTTTATCTGCACTTTACAGTTATCTTAATACTTATCTACATATTTTTCTGTATATAAACTGAATTTTTCTTTTTAGTGTAATCTTCAATTAACTAATCAGAAAATACGTATTAGTATCTAAGTATATAAATTTAATGTACCAATAATTTACCTTTATACTCATCAGTCATCAACAATAACTTAGTTCGTGCATCATATCTGAGGGGGGTATGTTCAAAAACGGCCTTATTTCAAGTTTGAGTTACAACTTTGGCCATCCTTATTAAAAGGATTCAAATATGCACTGAAGTTCCCATTATACCCTTTATAATGAGAATAAGGAAATATGATTAATTCGCATTGATTTCACAGAATACAAACACTTTTTCAGTTTCTATTTCCTGTTTCATTCGTGGCATTGTTACACCTACTTAGATCCAGTCTCCATACGGAGGTTTTAAAAGATCATGTCAGGTTTCCAGCCGATAAACTTCACAGGTTATAGAATTTTAAAAGATGTTCGATTCTATGTTATCAGTTCCAAACCAAGGTTTACAGGTGAAAATGGAAATAGTCCATTATGACCATATCAGGCCCAACATGCTTCCGTAAAATTAATAAATCCCTTAAAATTCATACCTCTTTTGGCCAAAAAGAGGGTTAAGTGGTTCGCAACACCACCAGTCGGAAAATTACTGCCCCCAGATCGTTTGACAAACAACTCCTCACTGTTCAACCTCACCCTCAGGGAAGATGATCTGCAAGTTATCCGACTCCTTCAGAAACCGTTCAACACAGCCTTGGTTCGTTTCCTACTCCAAGGCGTAAAAGTAATTCTTCAAAGAGATGAATCAATAGTACATTATGAACACATGTTGAACAAACAGCCTTTATTTTATTAAGAACTTAAAGAAAAATTTATTACATCAGTAATCTCCTTTTGGGAGGAGAAAACCTGTTTAGCCTCTCATAAAGGCTATTACACTCTTGTACATAAAATTAAAAAACTAAACTTTAAAACTGAAAACACTCTGAAATTCTAAACACTCAATATTACAGAAGAATTTTTATTCTAGAAGACTTAGGAGAATTTTCGATGTCCTCAGCCTCCTTCAAACTCTGGTTTAAATAGATGTAAGTCCGGATTTCAATTTCGGACTTCAACCTGTTGAAATCTAAAACGCCACCGCTTACATCATACTCTTGAATTATTGCTTGCTTCCTTGCAAAGCAATTAGTTGACCTTTCCCTTTCTTCATGGGTGGCCCCATCTTATGCAGTATCCGAAGTTCTTTATGCAAACTTCCAAATCCTCCGCCGACTCGTCCTTTGTCTTGTAATACGTTGGACGGCATCTTTCATGGACCCACTTTTCGTCTTTTTTTCTAAGTGGGTTGTTCTGTCTGGAGTCACATGTCTCCACTAGCTTTGTTGGGGAATCTACTTTTTTGGTGGTCCCCAAACTTTGGATATTTCGTGACTTTTCTTCTCCGTCGGTCTTCTCCGATCAACTTTTGGCCGGAATCCTTTGCCAAATTCCGGTTCTTCTGGTTTTGACATTGAGACAGACCAAGTTCCTGTTAGGAATTTTATTGTTTAGATTTTGATGAATGCCATGTAAAACTTAGAATAGAAAGTTGGCTCCCAATTAACTTCATTGTAAAATGTATTGTAACAATTAGAGCCGGCCGGCCGAGTTAAGTCGCCTACGCTCCAACTTGCAAGAAGACAATCAAGGCTTTAAGGAAAACTCTTTGAGAGACAACAGTGACAAAGAAAGAAGAAAGCTGACAGAACTCGATCGGGAAGCGGTGAGATGCGGTGAGTGGAACATCATCAAGTCAACTCAAGAGAAGCCAAGTCTCAAGTCAAGTGAGAAGAGTCATCCAATGATTGGAAGTCGACTCTAAGTCACCTGGGAAAGCAAGGAAATGCGTCAAGTCGAGATAATCAGAAAAAGAATCTGTTGTACGTAAATCAAGAGACTTACTTAAACAAGTAATATCTCCATACCACCTTTCTTGGAGTGCTCACCCCTAAGCGTGCAAAAGGAATGAACCAATGGGAAGCACTACACCGTGTTAGAACTCGAAAAGGTGATAAAACAATTCATACGAGGAAATGGCAATTCCAAGAACGCAAGCCAACGATCGCAAAGTGACTTTCAAAAATGAGCCTATCTCTTCAACGGGCAAATTTTTGAAAGTTCACTATAAAAGGCCGAGGAACTTGTTTGAGAAGAGTGATGAATGACACACACGTGAAGATATACAAGCTTATCTAAAACTAAAACATTCTCAATCCTCAAGCCTACACTTCAAGAACATCAATCCAACACTTACCCGTGAAGGAAAGAGGACTTCAACCAGAGTTGAAGAGGAAACCTTAAAAAAACAAGGGTCTACATTCCGGGAAGGATTGTAGAAAGGTTGGTCGAACCAAGTCTTAAGCTCTTGGAGGGCTTCGTGATCAAATCCAAAGTGCTTAAGCAAAGGAATTTGTAAGCAGCACGCCTGCCCTGTGAAGAAAAGCCGAGTCGCAGAAGCCATTTGAGTGATCAAGGCGTCTCATGACCGAGTCCCAAAGGATCAAGTCGAATTTGTTGTGATCAAGACTTGTATGTGGTGCTACCACTTTGTAAACCGATCATTACTTAGTGGATTCCTCCAGGAGTTGGAAGAGAGAGAGTAGAAGAATTACCCCATCTTCGAACCTCTATAAAAACTTTTATTGTGTCATTTACATTTCAAGATTTAAATTTCGCACTTTTAATTGCTTATATCACGATACATTTGCTATCCATTTGATAATCTATAAGTACTAAATCAAGTCAGTAAAAACTTGCTTAATCAAACTTAAGGGTGTTAAGTCTTCCGTTGAAAACAAAAACCACGGTTGAGTCAATTTATAGCCCAATTTGAGTTACTCTATTAATGACTCATTTGAAGTCTGTTGAGAGATTAACTCTACTTGAGTGACTAATTCGATGTCCATCAAGGACACAATGTGTAGAACTCAGTAGATTTAAAAGGCCTAAATCGAAAATTTGGTAAGGTTTATTCAACCCCCTTCTAAACCTTACACTTACACCCCTTGGGACCTACAAGTGGTATCGGAGCGGTTGGTTCATTGAACCCTCCGCACCGGTTCTTGAACTAGATCTCCAAATTTTTCAAAAGTCTCGCTTTCAAGATTTCTTAAACTTTCAAAACTCTTTTCTATCATTAAAAGTTATTATCATGGAAGCAAATCTAACACGCATTCCTATGTTCACTATTGAAGAATTTGATGATTGGAAAATTCGTATATGTGCTCATCTATCGCATTACATGATGAGATGTGGATAGTGATAGAAGATGGGCCTCGCAAATATTAAAGGTGAACACAACGGTTTCACGAAGAGTTGCACCAAGGGTGAAGGGAAGAAGAAAGAAGACCGGACGATCATGGTTGAAAAACCAAGAACGAGTGGACAAATGATGACGAGAAAAAGATACAACACGGACAATGTAGCCAAGGACATTCTTTACAAAACCTTGGACAAAGCCATGTTCAATAAAGTGAAATCTTGCAAAACGGCTAAGGAAATGGGACAAAGCGACATTGATTTGCGAAGGCTCAGAGCAAATCAAAGAAAACAAACTATCGGTGGGTCAGACAAAAGTTTGAGAACTTTAAAATGATCTCGGAGAAAACCTGGATCAACCGGATGCTCGGTTTACGTAAATCACAAATGAGTCATGTCTACACTTGGAAAGGAATATACACGAGAAGGAAATGTGTATGAAGATCCTAAAAAGTCTTCCAAATTGAATGGGAAATGAAGGTCATGGCATTGAGACACTCCATGGACCTATCAAAGACATCCAATCATGAGTTATTCTCGGACCTCAAAGCCTACGAGTTTTGAGAAGGAAAGACCGAGGAAGAGACAAGTTTGTACCCAAAACACCGCTCTAGTTGTCAAAGATGGAAGGAGAGCCGAGGTCAAAGAGGCGATTGACCCGGAAGAAATAGCACGATGGTTAAAAGATTTAACAAGTTCTTTAACAAGAACTACAAGAGAGAAAGGGTGAATCCTCCGGAAGACACTCGGCTCCCCTCCAAATCAAGGGATGATAGGCCAACCAAGAGAACGGATCATCAACAAGTCGAGTATCAAAGGGTCGTGACGACTCAAGAATAGAAAGAGCCGATCAAAAGGTGAATACCTATGTTGGAATTGTAGACAACAGTGTCACTATGCCATTGATTGCTCATATCCTCGTAGTCAACAAAGTACGTAAACGAAGAAGAAAGAAAGGTCTTGAAGAGAAAAAGACAAGAGAAGAAAAAGGCAATGATGGTCGCAGAGATCGGCCGAGACATGCCCAAGTCAAGAGAGACAACTTTAACTCGAGAGAGCGAGTGAAGCCGACTACTCAAGTGACTGACGAAGAAGAAGCCTTGATCCGCTTAATGGCCAAAGAACAAGATCAAGAAGATGAGGTACAATCTAACTCAACAAGCTCGACACTAGTGATAGTGATCATGTGACACACACACTTCATCACCCACTCGATCTTTATGATTCATTAGGCAAAATGATGAAAGATTTTGAGCACATTAAAACCTCACACACATTATTGAATGAGGAAAAAATTTTCTACTCAAAAGTCAAAACTCAAAGCCGACTAAGGAGCCGAGTACTCTAAGTCAAATAGTGATGAGAATAAAAGTTTAAAGGCTGAAAATGGTAAATTAATAAGCGAGTAAATTGTCGCTATAGAAAAGAGGGAGAATGACCTCAAAAATGTTATTGCCTCATTCACTAAGGCATCTAAATCATTGGATGATCTTATTATGAGTCAAAGAGAATGTGGAGACAAGACAAAGCTTAGGATTTAATTCCTCTCGTGCCATGTCAAACCTCAAGAGTAATTTTGGAAAAAGGATCTTCAAGTCATGAAGAACCAGAAAAATCCAAAACTCTAAATGTTGCATACACTTTCAATCCAAAGCACAATACTAAGAAAAGCGGCCTTGGTTACAAAGGAAAAGGAAAACAACCGAGTTGAGAGTCTTTGAAAGGACAGTGAGAAGAAATTGTAGGGTCCTCAATGAGACTCCAAAGAAAAATACTCAGTAAAGAAGAAGCAGAGCTACCAAAAATCCTTAAAACTCATAAAAGAAATACATATGATGGGAATGGTAGAAAATATCCAAGCCAAGCCGATGGAATAATGTGAACTATCACCTAGACTTATGGAATACAAGCCCAAATGGCAAAGGCCTAGAACTCAACAAAGGCCATTCCAAAAGCATAAGAGCTTTCATCAAAGACACATATGCACCTAGGCACTACACTCAAAGACATCACAATTACCCAAGAAAGGCAATTGCTAAAACACATATGCAGCATACGAGACAAAAGAGACAATTGTGTATGAACCTAGACTCCCCAAGCAATTTGCCAGGATTAATTATGATTATGGCGATAGATGGCAACCTCTTAGAGTCAAATCATTTGGCTATAGGTTGGTTGGATCATCTTATAATTCTAACCCCTCAGGACCCAGACAAGAATGGGTACCTAAAACTTAATTTTTGATGATTGCGGGTTCAAGGAACAATCGAGTGCCAAGGAACCTGGCATACATGGATAGTGGCACATTCCGGACATATGACAGAAATAAGAGAAATCTGTCAAAATTCAAGGAAGTCAAAGGAGCAAAAGTCATATTTGGAGGAAATGAAGCTCCTGGTGAAATAAGAGGCATTGGATCCATCAAAAGGAATGGTTTAGAAATCACAGGATGTTGCATATGTTGAAGGACTAAACTTCAATTTACTAAGCATCACCAACTCGTGACAAGGGCTACAATGTTGGATTCAACATGGGAATATGCCAAATCAAAAATATTGAATCAAATGAAGTTGTCTTTGCAAGGATGTAGACAGAAAAATATGTATGTAGTGGATTGGTCAACCGCAACACCCAAAGACTGCTTGTTCTTACTAGCAAAACACACAAATTGAATCAAGTGGCCGTGGCACAAAACGCCGAGTCACCCAATTTCAAAACAATTAACAAGCTAGCAAGAAGTCATCTTGTGGAAGGACTTCCGACTCGAGATACAAGAAGGAGAGTATATGTGACGCATGTCGAAGGGAAAACAAATCAAGTCGCTGCTCAAAGAAAAGACATGCTCATCCTCAACAAGAATATTGCATCGCTTCATATGGATCTATTTGGTCCAGTGGAACCAAGAAGCATAAGTGGAAAGAAATACACCTTGGTGGTAGTAGATGACTACTCAAGATATACATGGACAATATTCATGTGCAAGAAGAAAGAAACTCTACAAAAGCTACCACGGTGATGAAGAGGATACAAAATGAGAAGAGTCAAACCATTATCAAAATAAGATCGATAGAGGAACCGAGTTTGTCAATGGAATAATAACTCGATCTTGTATTGAGAATGGTATTGGTCATGAACTATCACCGCAAGGACTCCACGCAGAATGGAGTTGCGAGAAAGAAGGAACAGAACTCTCAAAGAAGAAGAAGAGACCATGTTAAAGCGGGGTTACCAAAAAGATTTTGGGTCAAGCAATCAACACAACACGACTTGTTACACCCAAAAAGATGTATGATAAATAGACGGTGACAAAGACTCCTATGAGATCCGGGTGGAAGAAAACCAAATGTTGCATATTTCAGGATATTTGGATGTAAATGCTTCATCCACAACAATGGCAAAGACAACCTAAAGGCTTTTGATGCTAAATCGATGAGGGTATCTTCTTAGATACTCGGTGAAAGCAAAGCCTCTGAGAATACTCAACAAAAGAACTATGGTTACTGAGAAGAATCCATTCATGTAGTATTCGATGAGCCAAATGTAAATGGGGAAGACATTGAAGAGTTAGGCGATAAGTGAATCATCCAACCTACGAGAAGAGTCCCTATGTCAAGCCGGCTGGATTATCAATTGAAGAGGATGAGATAGTCAATCTCAAAAGCGGTGGAAAATCTGCGGTGAGTGATCACGAGAGAGTCGACCACAAAGAACACGGTACCGCAAGTCGATCAATCCAGCCTAACTTACTTCAACCTCGACGTAAGATGGCCGAGAGACCATCCACTTAACTTGTCATTGGAGATATGAGAGCGGTGTCAAGACAAGATCCAACCCAACAAGAAGCAATGTTCACATGCTTCATCTCGCAAATAGAGCCCAAAGATGTGTCACAAGCATTCGACGACACACATTGGATTCAAGCTATGCAAGAAGAGTCAATCGAGTTTGAGAGAAATAAAGTATGGGAATTAGTACAAAGACCCATACATCAAAATGTCATTGGAACCAAATGGGTATTCGAAATAAGATGAACGAGGAAGGTTCGTGGTAAGAAACAAAGCAAGATTGGTAGCCAAAGGATATTGCCAAGAAGAAGAAGAAATAGATTTTGATGAAACATTTGCTCCCGTAGCAAGATTGGAAGCTATAAGGATGTTTCTTGCCTATGCACTCACAAGAAGTTCATTGTATATCAAATGGATGTAAAAAAGTGCATTCTGAATGGTTTATTGGAAGAAGAAGTGTATGTTGAACAACCTCCAGGATTTGAGCAGAAGACTCTTGAGACAAGGTATACAAACTCAAGAAAGCCCTGTACGGATTGAAACAGGCACCCAGAGCATGGTATGATACCCGTCACAATTCCCGATGAAAATGGATTCACAAAAGGAAAAGTAGATAGAACACTTTTAGAATTCAAGACAAGAAGAGTATCTTCGCTTGTTCAAATATATGTGGATGACATCATTTTTGGATCCACTAACAAAGAGTCTGTGTGAAAAATTCTCAAACCTCATGCAAAGTAAATTTGAAATGAGCATGATGGGAGAGTCGACATTCTTCCTTGGACTTCAAGTAAAACAAATGAAGGATGGAACTTTCATAAGTCAAACGAAATACACCAGAGATTTAATGAAGAAGTTTGGTATGGAGGAGAAGTCTTCCGTAAAAATACCAATGAACACATCACCAAAATGGACATGGATGGATGGCAAGCTCAGTAGATCAAACAAGATCTGAGCACTTATGGATCATTGCTCTATCTCACTAAGCGGGCCGGACATCACCTTTGTCAGTAGGTGTATGTGCAAGATTTCAATCGCTCCAAAAGAGAGCCATATGATCCAGCCTAAGAGAATATTGAGATACTTAAAAGGAAGCCAAGAAGTAGGCCTATGGTATCCAAAGGAAGGTGGATTCAAGCTAATTGGCTATTCGACTCGACTATCTTGGATGCGAGAGTGGACAGAAAAGTACTTCGTGCACATGTCAAATGCTAGAAACAGACTAATTTCCTGGTTTAGCAAGAAGCAAAACTCAATAGCCACCTCTCTGGTGAGGCGAGAATACATCATGGCAAGGCATTGTTGTGCCCAAGTCCTATGGATGAGACAAAGAATTTGAGAGACTATGAAGTTGAAGAAAAAGAAATTCCAATCATGTGTGATAACACAAGTGCCATTGCAATCACTCAAAAATCTGTGTTGCACTCAAGAACAAAACATATTGATGTCGATATCATTTCATAAGAGATCATGTTGAAAAGAAGGACATTATCTTGGAATATATCTCAACCGACAAACAACTAGCCGACATCTTCACAAAACCATTATGTGAGTCAAGATTTGAAGAACTCAAACATGAGTTGGGGCTAATTGAGCTAAGTTTCGAGACAGTAAGAATCAAAGAAAAGAAATGGAACAGAAAGAGTGAAAAGAGTGAAAACAAAAATCACCAAGAATCACCAGACGGAAAGTCATTTATACCAAGTCGGTGATAGTCAATCACTAAGAGAAATGTGAGAAGCAGAGTTTAATCGCCTAAGAGATAAGTTGAATAACTTATGAGCAAAGTGACAAAAACGATCGTTTTGACTTAGCGGGAATGTTTTAAGAGACACGTCAAAGATAATGATGATGTGTATGACATAAAGCCGCACATCAAGCCTATGATTGGATATAAATGTCGCCGCATTAAATACGAGACATGAATCGCTTCAATATGCGTGCGAAATCCAAGCCGTTGATTTCGATCACGATTCAAAACCGTCTGGCGCCCTTTCATAAACCATATTTAAACCATTTTCGCTGCTTTCTCTCTCACACTTCTAAAACTGTTCAATCTCTTTTTCTCAAAAGGCAAAGGCAAATACTAAAAAAAAAACCCTATCAACCTTCAAATCAAATTTCGAACTTTTCCTTGAAATTATTCTCGAGAAATGGCACCAACGTATGACTTTACCAAGTTGGGAAAACAAATCCACAGGTTCGACCGTGGATTTCGACGAAATGGTGAAGCAGGGTCCGACGACACCCTAGTGAAGAAAATCGCGGAGAAGTTAGAAACGCCAGGATCAAAACCGCTTTTAACGCCGAATATCCTATGACCTATGTGGAAGAGGTCGCGATAATTCTACGTGAATCTTTGAAATTCACGACGAAGGGATAAAGTCATCTGCTCACGGAAGCAATGACTATCATCGCCAAGGATTTTTGAATATTGCTCACTACCGTGTAAGGAGCAATCGAGATTAAGGAAGTCGATGTAAACTTGGGCCGACGATGGAAGGAAATAGCCAAGTCCGACCTTTTGCCGATAAAATTATATACACAAAGAAAAAACAAAAGATCAGCCAAGGAGGATTATCACAAATTATTGGACATAGTTGCCAAATGTATCGACATCAAATTTGGCGCTTTGACCAACTATCAAAGGCAAAGCCGATCGTGATGGCTGCAATACTCGAGGAAAAGAAGATAAATCGGGCCGAGTTTATCTCAAACAGTTTCTTAACGTGGGAAACAAGTCCTTCAAAGAAGATGGGTCATTTGGAGGATCCCGGATATGGCCTAGTGATTGGCCGACTATCGAGGTGAAAGGAGTCCTCTCGGACATGGGAAAGCATTCCATGTTAACAAGAGGATGTTTGAGCTAACCTCTCCGGTGCTCGAAGCGAGCTTACGCCAAGAGAGCCGACACCAAAGTGAGGGGGAATCACCGACCCAAGACACACTGCCTCCTCTCCAACCAAGAAGAAGCTCGCCCCGCTGCCAAGAAGTCCTGTTGCCCCCGCAGCAAAGAAAACCAAACATGCTCCGCCCGCAGTCAGAGTCACCCGCCCCAAAGCAGCCATGTCACCGCCTCGCAGCTAGCCGATCGAGAAGGACTCCCAAATACCTTTCTCCGATCGTCAAAATGAGGAGAATCGACAAGCCAGACGGCCGCTCCTCGTAAACAAACACAAGCACGGCCCCGCCCGCGCCAAGACTCAGAGGACGCCGCCCGAACTGTAAATTCCCCGGTACAAACCAGAGACGAAGAAGACTCGTCAAGCGGTCGAACAGAGAAAGAAACCAGTGAGTCCTACTCACCTAGCACAAATACGGAGACTTGGAGAAGTAGAGTCTCAGATGTAGTTGATGAAATGACCAAGTCTCTTTGAAGGTGATCAAACAGAGGCAACCCGAAGACACAATGTAGCTCACACAAACAAACTCAAGAAAGAACCAGCCCAAGCAGATAGTGATGTAATGATCCTATCTCCACCTTACCCGACATCCAAAATCGCCTGCGTGAGTGGAGAAAATGGAAGTTGAGCAAGTCAAGGAACAGTTCCAACGGCCTGAATTCATAGAAGAAGATGAATCGCTAAATTTCCTCGATCGACTCATCGTGCTCCCAAAGACTTGATGAGGACAATCGCTGTAGACATCCCGCAAATCTACAAGGACGTGGGAGAGATCAAAGCAAGTCAAGAAGCAAGCACGTGAGAAGGCAAGATCCGCCTCTATCTCCGCACTACGTAACACTTCCATCCTCTCCTCGATGTCTTCTCCGAAAGTGATGAGGAACTGGAGAATGTTTCTTTACGTAGAAGAAATGCGATGCAAAGAAGCATTGCATGAATCAAGAATCCTTCACGAGCAAAGATCGATGGAGGACCAGGAGAGTCCTCCAAAACACGCCTAGAAATCGATCCAATGGGAGTGGTTCAAAGAAATAGCCAATGATGTTCTTCGCTTACCACTTCCCCTGACTCACTCGGAGGAAGGCAATAAGGGAAATGGCGATGAACCGGGACAATGGGGACCCCGGTCGAGCCAACCCCTATTGAAGGTGTGCTACCACCGCCCCAACGGCTGAACCATCAATTGCAAATTTAAGTCCGAGACGAGTGACCCCACTCCAAGTCACTCACCGGTGCGCGCCGAGGGGAAACTCCCTCCACCGCAGCAAAGGACGGAGGATGCCGCAGATGACTCGACAAAGAAGCAAGAAGGCGAAGAAGAGAAATTACAATCACTAGAAGAAAAGAAGTTGCCATCAAGCTCGGCGATTGAGACTGTCTCACCGAGGTGCCAACCGCTCAAGGCTAATGACGTTGCCGATGCAAAATCGAGGCACGGGGCGAATGTACCGGGAGTTAACACTGCAGGCGATGAAAGTGCAATCCATGGGGTTGAGACTCCAATGGATGCCATGTAGAAGACCCTAAGATATTGACATGTCGAAAGGGAGGACCAGGCCTTGCAAAGCCAGAGAGATCGCTGGAGGAAATGAAGGCCCACGGGAGGTTGAGACTTCAGGGGTAAAGAGGTCAAGTAGAGAACATCCCTCCCGCAATCATCGACCCATCTCGAGAAGGAGATCGCACTTCATGATTCCTGTGACAACCCCGATGTCTCTTTTCTCGGGATCGAAGGCGAAGAAGAAGTCGAGTCAACCCCATGACAAATCCAAAAGACTCACCGGATGTTCCAGGCACGAGCAAGTCGATCCCAAGACTACTCACAAACGCGTTTAACTTTGATGATGAGCCACCACTAGAAATCTCATCATCGTCCGATGAGCTATTGAGCGATAAAGGCCGAGGACAAGTCTACTAATATGGAAAAATCACTGAGACCAACGGTTTAAGAAAATTGAGGCTCGGCAGGATCTACTTCACAACCAAACCCATTTGAACCAGAGACCATCGCTCCCGCGCTCCTCAAGATGCACTGGATCGATTCCCAAAAGAACTTCACGCCCACCGCTTATCATCGAACAAATCCCGGTTGGCGGTGATGAATCCTTTGTGGAATCTTTCCCTTTCTCACCGGAGATACCGAGAACTCCACGAAGAGTCGAAAATGAGCAAGCACGCTATCACAGACCAACTCCTGTTTTCACTCGTGCACCATTGTTCGGCCGATTTTGATTTCGACTTGTATGGCCATCACCGCAATGAAGAATCACCAAGTACGAGAAGTGTTCAAGGCACTCTTTGTCAAGTTGAAAAGATGGAGAGGCATCAGCCTCTTTGGACATGCGATTGGACAACAGAGATGCCAACCTTACGGTGACTTGAGAGGCATCACGGTCGGGGGTAAGGAATGGTGGCAACAAAGAAAGAATCAATGCGTGTGGAACAGTGAGATACTTTAACCTTATTCAACAAGTCTTGGTGTGGAGAGTGAAAATGTTGATGCTAAAACGAAGGCTGCGGGGAACACATTGAACATATGCACGAAGCTCACACCGCCGAGATCAAGTCGCTGCGTGAGCGTAATGCAAATGATATACGCTGCGTTTGGAAGAACACATGACAAGAAAATTCAGCCTTCTCATGGCCGAGATGAAGCCGATATCGTGAGAATCCAACGCTACTCGGCTCAATTCGCGGCAAAGATACAACGCACAGACTTGAAGCAAAATTCAACTATCGAAGACTCGACTTCATGCTTGCCAAAGATGTTCCTGGGGTTCTCTATCCTTTGATGATGCCAAAAAGGGGGAAGAGGAATACCTTAAAGCAAAGAAAATCAAGTTGAAAAGAAAGGAGCGGTGACAAAGGAACAATTGAGAAGGAAAATCACCGAGGAAATTTTGAAATCAAGAAAGCAAAATCGAGGGGGAAGGATCAAAAGATATGACCTTGATGATTGCACAAACCCCAACAGGTCCTGTCACGGTGACATTATAAGGTGAAACTCCCAGTGACTCGCCACTCCAACACTCTTTGTATCTATGGCCGAGAAGAGAAAAGCAATTGAAGCGAGGGGATGAAGGAGGTGGAAGGAAGAATGGATGCCAGGGTGATGAACATCTTGAAAGAACACGGAGGCATTCCGATTGACAGAGACACGTATGCCATTTCGTATGTCGGGACAGAGCCAAGATCGTTGACGAATTCAAAACGCTCGAATCAAGGATATTTTGCAAATATGTCCCCGGCTCAAGCTTGGGACCAGTCTTGGGAAAAGGGTCTCACATTATGTGAGGAAGCCGACAGACAGACAACGTGATCACTCACGGGTCACCTCCTGGGCACTCACCGAAAGAAGAATGAAAAGACAAGATACGCCCAGAGTAGAGGAAGAAGCGGCAGTGGAGGAAGAAGCAGGCACCAGGCCTCCGCCAAGAATATTGAATACGAGATCCGGGGAAAGAAAGGAGGGATCTATGGCCGGGCTTGACCATGTGGCGAACTTGCAAGTGGCTAAAACCAACGCCGAGTATGCAAAAAGGATAGAAGAAAAACAAGAGACAAACTCGGCTATGGCAGGAGAGACAGGAAAGAATAAGGAAAGATGAAGTCGCAGGAAGGCATATGAGAAGAAAAAGAAAACGGTGATGACGAGAAGAAGAGAAGAAGAGAAGAAGATGCCGATCAAGATGAAAGAAGGAGACAATGAAGGAGATGAAGTGTTGCTTTGCCCAACCCTTCGTGTATTTTATATGTAAATACATACAATGTAAGTCTACGTAATATAGCTATAAATTTTCTATTTTTTTGTGAAGACAATTACATACTACGATACACCTTGTAAACAAATTGTGTTAAGTACAAGAATGATATGATCAATAAAAAGATTGATTATGCGCATACATTCTATGTCAATACACTATCTCAGTATGTATCTTTGTTATCTCAGCATCTTTGTATGATTTAAGTTTTGGCATCATCAAAAAGGGGAAATTGTTAGGAATTTTATTGTTTAGATTTTGATGAATGCCATGTAAAACTTAGAATAGAAAGTTGGCTCCCAATTCTTGTCAGAAATGTATTGTAACAATTAGAGTGGCCAAGCCGAGTTAAGTCACCTACGCTCCAACTTGCAAGAAGACAATCAAGGCTTGAAGGAAAATCTTGAGAGATGAGTACAAAGAAAGAAGAAGACAGAACTCGATCGGGAAGCGGTGAGATGCGGTGAGTGGAACATCACCAAGTCAACTCAAGAGAAGCAAGTCTCAAGTCAAGTGATGTAAGAGTCATCCATGATTGGAAGTCGACTCTAAGTCACCTGGGGAAAGCAAGGAAATGCGTCAAGTCGAGATAATCAGAAAAGAACCGTGTACGTAAATCAAGAGACTTACTTAAACAAGTAATATCTCCATACCACCTTTCTTGGAGTGCTCATCCCGAAGCGTGCAAAAGGAATGAACCAATGGGAAGCACTACACCGTGTTAGAACTACGAAAAGGTGATAAAACAATTCATACGAGGAAATGGCAATTCCAAGAATCGCAAGCCAACGATCGCAAAGTGACTTTCAAAAATGAGCCTATCTCTTCAACGGGCAAATTTTTGAAAGTTCACTATAAAAGGCCGAGGAACTTGTTTGAGAAGAGTGATGAATGACACACGCGCGTGAAGATATACAAGCTTATCTAAAACTAAAACATTCTCAATCCTCAAGCCTACACTTCAAGAACATCAATCCAACACTTACCTCGTGAAGGAAAGAGGACTTCAACCAGATTGAAGAGGAAACCTTTAAAAAACAAGGGGTCTACATTCCGGAAGGATTGTAGAAAGGTTCAAGTGTTGAACCAAGTCTTAAGCTCTTGGAGGGCTTCGTGATCAAATCCAAAGTGCTTAAGCAAGTGAGTCAGTAGAAAAGCGCAACCGCCTGTGAAGAAGCCGAGTCGTACGCAGAAGCCACGAGTGATCAAGGCGTCTCGCATCGAGTCCCAAAGGATCAAGTCGGTTGTTGTGATCAAGACTTGTATCCGGACTGTTACCACTTTGTAAACCGATCATTACTTAGTGGATTCCTCCAGAGTTGGAGAAGAGAGGAGTAGAAGAATTACCCCATCTTCGAACCTCTATAAAAACTTTATTGTGTCATTTACATTTCAAAGATTTAAATTTCTGCACTTTTAATTGCTTATATCTCACGATAAATTTGCTATCCATTTGATAATCTATAAGTACTAAATCAAGTCGTAAAAAACTTGCTTAATCAAACTTAAGGGTGTTAAGTCTTCCGCTGAAAACAAAACCACAAAGTTGAGTCAATTTATAGCCAACAAATGAGTTACTCTATTAATGTACCAAACCAGTCCTGTTCATTGAGAGATTAACTCTACCTTGAGTGACTAATTCGATTGTCCATCAAGGACACAATCTGTGTAGAACTCAGAGATTTAAAAGGCCTAAATCGAAAATTTGTAAGGTTTATTCAACCCCCCTTCTAAACCTTACACTTACACCCCTTGGGACCTACAGTTCCAAATGGCCGATATGAGCCATGTTACAATATTTCCGTGAGTTTCTTTACTCCCCCTAGCTTATTTTCCCATAGAAGATTTCTTTTCTTTTCGAATGGATCTTTCGCGAACCTTGTAGTTTTTCCCGTCATGGTATTTAACAGAATGACCCGCTCACCGAGTTCGTAGAACTTGAACTAAACTTGACTTTGTCCATCTCTCGTGAGATGACTCCACAATCCCCATGCCCTTCTTGTACTTCTTCTAAACTTGCCTCCTTGATATTTCCGAAGGCTCTTTCATCCGGTCTTGGCCTAATGTAATGGAAGGCTTCATGTCCACCTTTTCCGACGGGCTCGCCGGGCCGCACTTATGAAATACAAACCCAATGTATCCCCTCGCCTTAGGTTGTCATTGTTGGACCAAGATCAGAAATGGCCTTCCCGGATCCACTTCGGTAATTTTGTGATCTCCGGAATCTGGTGAAGTAGTATAGACCGAGGCCAAAGCCCCAAACTCGTACCACCTCTTTACTTCTTGAGGCCGAATTTGGTAGCATCCAAACCTTGGATATTTTTAAAAAACATCAATCTTTGTTTTTCCGGGAGATATTCCATGTCAGTAATTAGTTTCTCCCAATTTGCCTGGTATTCCCCGCCAAGAAGAAACTTTAATCTCGTTAATATCAACCTTAGAAGTGCCCATCATAGGCCTAAGATTGATCTCTTCGCCCTTTACCCGGGGACGTCTTTGGTTGATGTGATAACTCGTGATTTGACCGAGTATCGCTTTTTCTCTTGGGCCAACATTTTCGCCACTTGACCTTAGACTTGTGCTAGAGGTACTTGAATCCTCTCGCCGCAGTTGAGGAGCCCCGCGCTCTAAACGCTCCGCTTGCTTATTAGCGGCCCGGAGGAGTGGGTTTTGAAATGCCGTTCTCAATCGAGAGTGAGACAGGACACATGCTCGTATACGATCGATTACTTTGTCCCGATCATTCCTTTGTAATTTCCCCGGCCAAATCAAAGATTGATGACAGGGTATCAAATTCTCGGAGTAGCATTTCCATTTGGTCTCCAAGATGTCTTGATGCGAGTAAGGATGGAATCGCCTTCAATTCCTCCATCTCTTGTTAGAAAATCTGCAAGAATATTTTCATGAGATTTTATAATGACAATATCATAATCATAATATTGGCATTCACCGCCATCTAAGTATTCTAGCTTTTTTGGTTTTGATTCAATTTTGTTTTTCGTAGAAAAGCTTTAACACTTGAATTATCAATTTTTAAGATAAACTTTTTAGCCAAGAAAATAAAGGCCATTTTTTAAAAGCCTTTCGATCGCAAAGAATTCTTTCTCATTGATATGCCACCGATTCGATTCAGGTGTGAATAAACCATCGAAAGATTCGCATGGCACTTCTCCATTTGGTGTAGCTTTTGTAAGTACCGCCTTCACCAATAATCACCGGCATCCGTATAAAGAACCGGTTCATCTTCATCCTGTGGAATTGCAAGTTTCGGAAGATTTTTGCAAACTTCCTTAAGTTGCTTGATTCCTTCTTTTGATGTTCATTCTCCCATTTGAATCTGCATCTTTTTTAAGCAATGGGCTAAACACCTTCTTGTAATGTGCTAGATTGTTTATGAACATTCCAAAAAATTGACAACCCAAGAAAACTCAAGTCGCTTCTTATCTTTCAATGTATCCGCAAATCCTCGTATCTTTTCTACAATATGACTTTGTAGGATTATTCCGCATTCATCGATCTCAATTCCTAGGAATTCAACTGCCTTGTTGCAATCACGCTTTCTTCTCCGAAAGCACTAATCCTTCTTGTGACAAACATCCGAAAATATTTCCAAATGTTTGAGATGCTCCTTCATGTTCTTTGATGCGATTAGAATGTCATCGATATACACAAACATGAAACTCGAAATAATCTTTGAAGAGATTATCCATCTTCCTTTGATATATCCGGGGTGTGTTAGCCAATCCCATAGGCATCACGTTCCAAATATAGTGTCCTTGTGGTGTAGAGAAAGTCATGTGAACTTTGCTTTCTTCATCCATCTTAATGGTAAAATCCATTTGCAATCGAACTTTGAGAATATCTTGGCGCCTTTGATACAGCTTAACGATGATGTGCTCGCTTGGGATATAGTATCCGTCGAACTCCAAAATGTTATTAATTCCTTGTAATTAATAAAAGTTTCGCTTTCTCTTTTGATCTCTCCATGGTTTTCGACTAAGAACCCTGGATCATTCAGTATGGAGAAACTCTGGTGAAATTAACTTAAGGTCAAGATGTTCCTTAAGTATTTTTTCGCATATCCTTACGATCCTCCTGGTTCATAAGGATTGGTTTGAATCTTACGAACTCGCACTCCTTTCCTGGCTTAACCTTCAAGGATGCTTTGAGCTCGTTCTTGTCCCACCATGCCAAAGGATCTTCATTATAATTCCTTTGGATCTTCTTTCTTGATATCCTCGAGTGTTATTTGTTCCTCAATGGTCACATCACTCTGTGGATTCTCCATAAGACTCATCCATAATTCTCCGCAATGACTTCCTGAGTAACTCGTTCTTCACCTTGTACTCACGAATGAATACAAGTTGTTATCCCATATTTTTTGATCGTTTTGAATCGAACCAAATTGTCTATAGGATAATAATGCTTCACCAAATTTTCTTCGATCCGCCATTTTTGGATTGCGAAGTTTGGCTTCATCACCACGCTTGCTGCGAAAAAGAATAGGCATTTTTCTGTAAAATGCTTCTCGCAGTCTCTGGACAATAATCTTATGATCACACAATGTTGTGAAAATAAGTCTTCTCGTCTCATTTTCCTAGCAAAATATCTGCACCTGTATCATGGAAATAGATTGAGGATCTCGATTAAGGATAAAAATCCTTTTAGAGAAATCTCTTCCTGCAATAGCCGGTAAATCTTCTCCAATGTCTTTAGGAAAACTTCCACTTTGCAAAGATATATTCCTAAGACTGAATTAATATAGGCGGCGAAATACTCGGCCTTGTATTCAACATATATCATTCCAATAGAAATGTATATGGAGAATGGACTAGTGGTCATCTGATTCTATATCTTTTATTAGCCACTGTGAACTCCATTCCGTCTTGTAATCTTTCCTGGGTTTATGATCCTCGAGAAATTCAATTCCCAAAGTGTTAATTGCTCGGGATTTTTCCCGCAACTCCTGTGATAGTAAGCTCAATTTCTCCTATCTTCAAAGGCTTCTTGATACCTTCCAACAATTGGTTGTTGGAGATAATATAGAACATCACAAGGAAAAATGTTATCCTTTTGAGTGATGTCGAATATTACTTCAACCTCTCGCCATCCTTCGACATTTCGGCCTCTCCGTCGTTTTGAAAACATCTCGGGATACGCCGAATCGTATTTTGGTCTCTTTTTCTTCCCAACGATCGCTACTCGTCATTCTCGCCCTCGTTGGAAAGACATCCTTCGCTCAACTCGAGATTTCGACTTTTGTTGAAGACTCGGTTGATCTTGTATTTTCATATCGATCTCCTTTATAGTTGGAGATTCAATAATTTCTCGGTAAAACTACTTCCGCAAAGTCCTCGAAAATCCCTGACTTGATAAATTCCTTTCTCAAGAATATCAATGATGTGTATTCGAGAGAGCATAAGATATCTTGTATGTGATTGAGTAGGTCGATTCCCTTCTTTCATCAAATCGTCTCTTTTGAAATCTTGATGAAGGGTTAGACTCTCATCAAGTCTCGATCTCCCAGATTGTATGCATTTGGGATAGACATTAAATGCCAATTTCAAAGATACAAATTTCTCAGAACCGCTCCAAGGCATGAATCCTTGAGGTTTGAGATTCGCTTGTCAAAGATAGCCAAATTGAGTGGCTTAATCTATTCCTTCTTTAAATGTTGCTTTAATAATAACTCTTATGGCTCCGATATGAATCCATGAGAGTGTTTTTGCAACTTTTCTTTTGACTCGCTTTTGATCTCTCGGATTTCTCTAATAGGACCAACCGCATCTCGATCGTGTTCAGAAACTCCATCGAATGGCCAATTCTCCTTGTTACCCCGTGAATAATTTGGTGTTTTTTTCTTTAAACCCAATTTTATCCAATGTTTTTTCCATAGCTCCGATCGTAAATCCATCATGACTTGAAGCTTTGGATCTTCCTTCATGATTCTCATAAGAGTCTTATGAGAAATACGTGTGAGAGAGAATCGACATATCCTCTCTCCGACGTCTTTGAAGAATTTCTTCTTCACTCCGATTCCGAGCCGGAGTCACTTCCATCGTCGGGAATAGATTTCTTCTTCATAGATGCTTTCATCCGAGGGAATATCCTCAAATTGATACACCGTATAAGATCTTGATAATAGAACTTCTTCGATTTCCGGTGTAGCCTCGAACCTGCCTCGACTCCTCGTTTGCATTTTTCGGACAATCGGTCGAGATATGTCCTCTTGCTCCGCATGTCCAAAGAATTACGATCTTTGAAACTTTCATTTGCTCGTGTGAGCACGCCCGAAAGTTCTTCTTCCCGGATTTCGCTAGTACTTGCTTGATTAGAACCCGATGATGAGGCTCTACTCCGCCAGGCCGGGTCTTTGTCCCGCTTTTGTAACTTCGGGCCTTTTGTTTTGATTAAAACCTTCTAGGTCTCCATGAAGACCTACTTCGTTTGTTGCTACTTCCTCGGCGGTATGGATGGCTTCGCTCCTTCTTCTTCTTGTGCCGCCTTGGTTGACCTCCCACAACCGCTGGGATATCATTATCTACGCAACATAGAGGAACCGATTTGTTAATTCCTCTTAATCTTTTGTAATTCTTGTATAGAGTCGCTTGGTAACACCATTCGGATAACTCGCCTTTAGGAAGGACATTTTTCTCGCCACGCTTCTACTTACTCCACCCTTGTATTCCCCGATAAGCATTTCTCTCCAGGGACTCTGGAATCTTGCCAAAGAATAGTCGCAGCCTTCTTTTTCCTCAATCTTCGATTTTCACCGGTATTCGGTGAACAACTTGATATATTCCAATATGACAAATATCCAAGAACTCGGCGTCGTAGAGGGCTTGTTTATATCTCTTTCTTTTTTCATCCTCTAATCCTCGAAATAACCTTTTGGCCGATGAACCGGATTTTGAATAGTTTGCCATACCATCGACAATTCCTTTAAGTGATTCCCCGATGTGACCGAACTTTTAATGCGGCATCGGTCATATCCTGCAATCTTCACCGATCCTTCAAGACTCATTTCAAGAAGTAAAATGAATGAATCCTTTGTAAGATCGAGGGTTCTCACTAAATTCTCATACCAAGCCCATTCATCAATGAGAACTTCTCTGCTTTTAAAATCAGGATGTCCAGATTTAACATCAACCCATACGGATGTATTGGGTCGAGGTGCGATCTTCCATAAGGCGTCGATAAACATTGACCTTCCTAGAGGTTGTCCAGTTCCCCGCAAGAGGTTTCGACTTCCCGCCCCCGAAGTGGATCACTCCCAATCGAGAAATCTCCAAAGATGTGGCATCCCTCGCCCCGAGCTCCATGATGTGAACCCGCTTTCTTCGACGTTAGGATTAATCGGTGGCGGTGGTGGAATTGGTCTACTTGTGGGTCATAGGTAACCAAAGTTGTTTCTCACCGTTCATCTTTAAATCTACAATACCTAATCCCGCAAAGCGATTCGCCAGGTCATGTAGATCTTTAAGATTCATCTTTTTAATATCCATCCTTTTTAATTTTTGATGGATTTTCCTTTGATTAGAGCAATGAGCTTTTCCTCATCTGTCATCTTTCGTATAACTTGGTTGGTTTCCTTTTTGGTGTAAATAGGTACCGCCCCAAAATCAATACGCTTTTCCTCCTAGGATGAACTTGGCCTATCCTCCGGTTCTTGACTCGTTTCAATATCATGAAGGAGTTCAAGAGTTTCTTCGATATTTCACCATCGTCTCCATTTGGTTGGATCGATGAACTTCAGGTAGATGAATATGGCGGTTGCCATAATTCTCGCACCGCCTTTCTCGATTTCTCTAAGATCTTTGAGATCTTAGATTTATTTGGAAGTATCTCGTTCCACTCCGGTCCACTATCGTGAATCATTGTTTCGATGGGAATTTTCATGAACCGTTTCTTTGAGGTTCTTCGGTGAACATATATGGTCCGATTAAGCATCCGAATCGCCTATAATATTCTCTCGCTTTTGCATTGCCTTAAAGTTTCCCGTCGGCTCGCTCCCCTTTCTTTTTCTTCATTTGGTATTCCCAATATGAAACCCGGTCAAGGTGTTCTTGTGCATACATCGTCAAAATTTGACGATATCTCCCGTAAAGGGGTACATCTCGACATCGGTCCGGATCCATAATCTCGGAGTAATTTCTCCTCACCAATTGTTAATTACATAAATATAATAAATTTAACTAAAAGTTCTTAATAAACCTAGGCTCTGATACCATTTTTACGGCCCTTAAAACCTCTTAAAACCATTAGTTTACCTTTAATTCAATATAAGGGGTATTTTGGGGTTTTATCAAATAAAAAGGCTATTTTTGAAACTTTTGAATAAGTAAGGCCATTTGTGTATATGTATTTTAAAATTAGGCTATTTTCAATCATTTCCTGAGGTCGCATATTCACATGGATTTTGTGCTCTTGTCTCCTGCAAAGGTACAACCTTTCTATATTTTTTATATGCTACAGTTGATTCATTTAAAATAGTAACCAATAATGGAGGCATTTTAATAATCACTGTCTGTATAAATTACCCTACCAAAGGTCACAACATTTCTTTAATAGAGCTAAGTTTGTCCCACTACTCACATTTGTTTGGACTCTAGTTTTAGGCAATTATTTATTTAAGACTGGTGTGCTATTTGATACTTGTCAAAAGATCCTCAAATGAGTCACATCACCATATTACAAGGGCAATTCTTCACTATTTTATGGTTTATTAATATCCTTTTGAAGTAAATAATTATTCAATAGTTATTGCGTAATGCAGGGGTAGCCAATGACGTTTGAGGCTCCAAGAGTTGACGTGCTACGTTTGAGTTCATGTAGGACGAATGAATATTTTGCTTAATTTTATGACAATGACTAGCGTTGATTAATATTTATCAATTAATAATTAATGATTGGTGTTTGTTCGTGGCAATGGGCCGGCCGGGCAAGAAATTGGTCGGGCCATGCAAAGGTTTGGCCCAACCTAGTACCAATTAGTCGGACAAGCCCAGCCCAGGGACCAATCGGTCGGGCTAAATAGACCCGACTTTTTTTGGGCCTGAAAAACTACGACCCAGCCCGACCTAAGCATCAGGTTAGTTGGGTCGGCCCAGGATCGAACTTGATTTTGCCACCTCTAATAGATTACAATCATTCATCCAATAAACTTATGCCTAGCATTTATGCGGGATATGGATGGGGTTAGGCGAAATATATATAGAATCAGGGGGGGCTTAATTGGAGGAAAAATGCACGCGGCCAAAAAAAGCCTAGCATCTTGATGGAGTCCAAACATAAATTTTTGGAACATTAGTTATACGTAAAGAGTCAGTCCATTTACCTCTTCGACATAAAACCATGAGTACTACAATTAAAACGGAGAATATTTTGTGGGGAGATGTTTGCCCGTCCCGTGAGCATTTCTTCTACAAATTTGAAAAGGTGAAAAGAAAAGTTCAATATAAAGAGAGGTAGATTCACTAGGATTGCAATTTTTGACACGACATGATAACATAATATGAACTATATGGCTCAATAAGCACAAACACGACTAACATGAAGTTGATGTTATATTACCATTTGTCTTAAAACAAAGTTATCGTATACTTTACTTAGATTTTTATGTATTTTGAAAATAACCCAAATTGACCTAAAGTTGAACACAAACACGACTCGCATGACCCAATTTGCCACCCCTAAGATTTACTACTGCTTTAGGGTAAAATTATTGGGCTTGTATGGATGTATTTCCAAGTCCAATTTCCACCTTCTAGTGTTAGAAAGTGAATTTTCAAGCTTTATTGATTTTCGTGTGAGAATTTGGAATATGTTTGGTTTGTTGTCTGAATTTCTGTTTGAAAATGAAATATGTTTGGTTAGAGTTTTTCAAATGTATTTTTGACACAGGTTTGCGTGATTGTACTATATTTTTACCTAGATTTGCGTAATTGGAATGAAAAGTTGTTTGGTTGTGTTTTCAAAAGAATATTTTCCATAAAAAAGTGAAAACTGGAAATGATTTCATTTCTATTGAAAATTTTTGAAACAAACATAAACCCATTTTCCGGAATAGTTGGAAAGTGAAAAAACGGTGTTAGAAACACAACCATACAAGGCCATTGTTTGCTAGCTAACTCCCCTTCAAATCCCAAGCCATTTAACACGTTTGGCCTTGAGATAAAATGTAAATGTGAAAAATCATTAGCCAATCCAAATACAAATGTGAAAATCTTATATATCATTAGATACAAAATTGTCTAAAGAAATTATTGCAAAAAAATCATTTTCCTTAAAAAATCATAAATTAAAGTTTATTGATTTTTTCATTCTTCTTTGATGCCTTTCTTTGAAAAATCCACAAAACCAAAAATTGATACGGTGTTCGCATAATCGAATGGGTGGCCAAATTGGTTTTGGTGTTGGTCACAAGTTCAGTTGTTCAGCGGAAAGTTAGATGTTACTCAATTGGGTAGCACCCAACTCCTTTAAAATATATACATATGTCCCACTTATGACATAAGCAAGTGTATTTTTTTCAACAAAAAAAAAAGAAATAATGAAAATTAAAACACATGTAAATATTTTAATGGAGTTATGTACTTCCTAATTGGATAGTATTCTATTAACCCCGTTGAGCTTAGCTAGTTAGCTTGATTGCCAGTGCGAATGATCGAATAAAAATTGCTAATATTTTATATCGTATTATGTAAAAATTGTAACGCGGCGACAATAATCAACCAAAAGTAGATGTAGTAAAATTCAAAATTCAAAATTCAAAATTCAAAATTCAAAATTCAAAATTCAAAATTCAAATAACCATATAATTAAATTTGATAAGGCCATGTGCACAAATAGGCCTGATTAAAATGATGATAAGTCCATGTGAAAAAAAAATAACAGTAGTATTTCGGCACTGATTAAAATGATGATAAGGCCATGTGCACAAATAGGGAGATTTAATTATATGAACAAAAAATCATCTTGATTTATGCCAAAGGACAAGGTATATCTAATTTGGAATTTTTCTCTAAACAGGTAAAAGGCCATATCATATTCCACCGACTTCAAAGAAAAGGCCTTCTTCATTACCCCACTCTCACTTTGTAAAATATCAAGTTATAATTTCTTTGCAAGACTTTTTTGTGGGACTACTTTTAGATTTTCTTAAGGAAGCATCATTCTTTCGTTTAAAAGTAGAGAAAATGCCCTTCAACACCATTCCCCACCACCACCACCACCCCACATTTCATGTCTGAATCTCATCATCTAGACACATAAAGGAGGTTAAAAAAAACATGAACAAGGGTATGCGTACATGTTATGCTATGTCAGATTGGGATGTCTTGGATATTAATCTATCATACTCTTATTCGATACATTTATGGGATAATTGGGGAAAAAAAATGAGGTCTGAGCTAATTTCCAAAAATCTAGAGATATTTTAAAATTACAAAAAAAAAATAAAAAAACTCAAAATTCGAAGGTTAAAGAGCTATAGAAAATGTTCTTGGTGGAAACAAATGTGAATTAAAGACCTTACTGAATTGATTTGAGTCCAGCATCAGGTTTGCTTATAAAGAGGGAAAATATAAGAAGAAATAAAGACTCAATGGGTCTTTTGTAATTAGCCTGAACCCCATGGAGATTTTTGTAATTATCTCTTTATTTACCACATGTTGAGCAATTTCATAAACTTGAGCGGCTAATTGACCAACTTGAGTTTCAAGATGCTTAAACGAGCTTCCATGGACTCAGACCGTTGAATGTTGGCATCTTAAGTTTTTTTACTAATATGGATGAATGAACTCAAGTTGTCTTCAATAGATGGAGGTCGAGATTGGTTTGATGACTGACTTTGAGGTTGTGCTGGCTTCGAATAGATTTGAGATGGATTCGAATAGATTTTGATGGATTTTGCAAATTTTCCCAACTAAAGTTCGGATGATTCCGCCAACCTGGGTTGTAAGTCTGAGCGAAAGGATCATTACAAGGTCTTTGATGATAACCTGGATAGCGTTAATATCCTCAAGCCCCATGACCAAATTCACCACAAATCCGCATGACACGGCAGAAGGATGGGCGGTAGGTGGATGTCCCCTTGTAGCCAACAATTGTACTTGTTTAGTCAATTCAGCCAATTATTTTGTCACATTGTAACTCGGAGCTACTTCATTCATGGCAGCCCATTTGCCTCGGACACTCTTTTGTTGTGAGTTATCGCTCATCATCTCTAGAATATCATAGATTTCTTGGGTCGTGTGTACACCCATGTCACCTCCAGCAACATTGTCAACCATATATTGATAATTATGCGATAATCCATCATAGAAAAATTGGTTCAACAATTCCATTGGGTAGTGATGATGTGGGCATTTATTCTATAAATCCTTAAAGTGATCCCAGGCCTCATGAAAAGGCTCGCCTTTCATTTGACTAAAAGTAGCTATCTTACCTCGCAGATCTGAAGTTTTCTGATGAGAGTAGTACCTGCCCATGAACTTATTGTACACCGTTTTCCAATCAGTAAAAGAGTTGGGAGGTAGAGACATAAGCCAAGTTTTTGCCCAATTTTTCAGAGTATATGGAAAACAACGCACCCTAAGCTGATCTTCATTCAAATCCTGTAGAGAAAATTCCCAAATAACGTTGAGAGGATCTTTATTGGGCATCCCATAAAATGACGGTAACTGATTGAAGTGTATGTTTTTTAGCTTATAGTTTCGTGTTGCTTGTCCTAAAGTGATGCAAGATGTCGCAGTTCCAATGACATGGCGCGCGAGCTCATGCATTGAAGGTCTGGCGTGCCTCCATGTTGTTTCCATTTTGATTATTACCCATCTCTGGTTAGTAGTCTGTTTGTTCTTCCTTTGGAACTTGATCGTTAGAGTCCTCGCTACTATCCGTAGAATTGTCCCCTTCTTTCTTTGCTCGTCTCGCAACTCAGTGGATGTCGTCCACGAAAGGCACAAGGTCCTGATTGAGATTTCTACGTCTTTACACAAATAACACCAAGAAAAATAGATCAAACGCACCTGTAGAATAAAGTAAAAATAAAAAAGGCAAAAAAAAATAATCCTAATCTAAAAACACGAGAAAATAAACACAATAATTATTACACCTAAAGCCTTCCCCGGCAACAACGCCAAAATTTTGTTCGACCGCTAAATACCTAAATTAATCTAGCGACGCTCGCAGGAGTACAAGATCAATCGTAGGGTAGTAAGTTGACCAAAGTTGTCCCTCGTGGAAGACTTAGCTGGGAAATAATTATTATGCAACACAATTGACAAACAATAAATTCTAAACACTCTAACCAAATTTGTGATTATAATAAACTAAAGCAAAATAAGTAAAAAGACCAATTACAACTCAACACAATTAAACCCGAAGAAAAATGATATGGATGAAAGTCTAGAATTTCGGATTCATTTCATCAAACTTTCAAGCAGAATATTAACTAATTGATCATGCGGTTAACAAATATAACAAACAGATAAAAACTAGACCTAGATCTGATAACTCCCGTATTCACAGATTAGGGTTATCCCTACATAATTTACTATTTTCATTAAGTCAAGTTAGATAATACATCTCTGATTCATATCTAACCCCCTAAATAAATTTAGCCCAGGAATAAAATCTTCTCTCCATCTCAATCATTCCCTCAAAACAATCAAAAATTGGACAAACAATTAATCATCAAGTAAAGCGATTTATTAAGGAAAGCAAGTCAATTAGTCAAAACTCATGCTTGGTTGTTTGAATCAAATCATACTAATACTAGAACAAGAAAGTTAGTTCATGCTTGGGGGTGGAATCATAATCTCAATTGAAGAAAATGAAACAATCATAAACATTATAATAATCACCCAACAATTGAAATCAGACAAAAGAGATGAAGAAATATTACGCTTTGATTAAGCCGCAAAAATAACTTCAATGGGAAGAACCCAAGCAATCCCAATGTTGAATGAAATAGAAAAATAACTAAAACTAAAGTTTAAAAGTGTTAAGTAATGAAAGTATACGAAATTATGGATCCCCCAAGTGCTATTTATAAGCCTAAAATCCTGTACAAGGTGGAAGAATACTAAAAGAAGAAGAAAATCGAATAAAATTCAAGAAGGGTCTTCAGCTGCGCGCCCGCGAACCTCATGCGCATCCGTGCAGCGCATCGCGCCGTGTTACTGTGTGCGTCGCACAGCTATCCCATGCGCTCCTTCTTGCACGCACGCGTGCCAATGCGCCTTGCTGTGCACCAACTCGGAACGTGCCACACAACCTTGCGCGCCCACGCACTTGTGCGACTGTCCCAACTGTCGTCTAGTCGTGATGCCCATTTTGCTCGTTTTGGCCCATTTTCAAGACTTCTTTTTACAAAAATGGCAAAAATACTTTATGTAACACACGACACTATAAAACGGAATGTAAAGACATAAAACTACGCACAATCACACTAGAAGAAAATTTGAAATCGCACAAAAATCACACACAAAAACATGCAAAATAACTCCCCCACACCTAGCCTTTTGCTTGTCCTCAAGAAAATAATAGTGCCCATAAACTCAACAAGTAATATTATGTTTGTTTTGAGAATCAATTACTCTATAACATCATGTTCCCTTTACCTCAGATTATTCCTCATCGATCTCAAACCTTCGCAATAGACTCACTCGGCTAAAGTTAAATATTAACCAAAGTATTTGGCCTTCCTCACTAAATTCAAATTTGTGTCAAAAGTTGCAACGCTTTTACTAACACAACAAATCACGCAATTACTAGCCATGATTTTTTTTGCTTTGCTAGAACTCCCGAGATATTTTTCCACTAGGTATAAACTTTGGATGTTTTTCAAAGGCTCCTAGGGTATTTTCCCATACTCATGTTTGGGCCGCCGATTTACATAAATGTCAAATATGGGGCTCATGAATGCTCCTAGTTACTAACCAGTTTAACCAACGGAGTATAATCTCGATTGTTCTATTTTTTTATATATAACTCTATAATGCAATTTTTTTATAGCTCTATGATGCATTTTTTTCCGTAAGGCTAGCATTTTTGTGTACACACACATCAAAAATAGGGTTTTAACTTAATTCACATCAATGAAATCTCGTAATTCATACCCCACAACCTGGATTAATGTTTAACCATCACCTAATTCGTTCATCACAACAGTTAATTCACGATTTAGTCAAATCCTACGCATCAAGTTCACAATGTCATTTCCTAATTGAGGCTCAAATTAATGCATCTATTTCAAGTTAACTAAACATCACTATTATTAAACGTGGAATGATCAGTAGGCAAAGTAAAAATATAACCACATGCAATTATCATACTTTATCAATGACTAATTGTTCCCCTACACTTAAATAACGCAATGACCATAATGCATAAAAATAAAAGAAAAGGAAAAATAGGCATTGATTGAGAAGGACGCTGCTTTCTGAGACGTTGTACACCTAATTTTCCTGGGATTGTAGTTCAATCGGTCAGAGTAGAGGGTTCAGATAAAGTAAGTAGCTCGCAAAAAGGGAGTTCCCCGAAGAAAGAAAATAGTTCGATTTTCTCGATCCAAGTTCATTCGAACTGAGCCCACTCAGTCCGTGACTGCAAAGTGGCGGCTACTTCTATAAATATGAAAAAGCGAGACTTTACTAAGTACTTTTATTGATTTTTAGTTCTTGTCGTCAATTACTGATTCTTTAGCTTCTTTGATTCAGAGCTATTTTCAAACTATAGGACCTTATCCATTCGGATCTCACTCTTCAAGACAGATTCGTTTGGAGGCTATCCATGGGGTTCTTCCGTAGTGGACGCGATGCGGCGACCAAGGCCTCATCCCTGCTGAACTAGATGCAACTCAAAAGAAAGCTTTAGCTTAGATGGCTAGCGGAGTAATGAATGGGGCCTTTTTTTTCGTTCGTTAACTACTTCTAATGAGCTTTTTTTCGATCCGGAGGAACCTGAAAAATACGAAGATTGATAAATGGTGCCATAGTCACATCTGCCTATAATTCTGCAAATCCATATAGGGAAGAAAACACAAAACCAAAATAGAATAACAAATTAGAGTAATGAAAAATAGAAAAATGTAAATATACACATTCGAATTCAACACACACAAAAAGAAAGAAAATGAAAAACAAAAAGATAAACTTTACGGGGCAATATCACTGATCACCCTCTGGCGGTGGCTGAGGCGAGAAACGCGAGAAAGACATGTTGACCCAGTTATGTTCAATGTTCTGTACCCGATTGTCGATGGAGTCAATATGGACACTCATATTACGCATAAGATTGTGGAGGTCGTTCATCTGTTCTTGAATATCGGTCATTTGATGTTGAAAATAGACAAAGTCACCTTGCATAGAATCTAAGCGCGACATAACGGCCTCCCAACTTGTGGCGGGGCGAAAGGATCGGCAGGTTGTGCATCATGTGGGTCATCCATCTCAGTATCATCGTCTCCGAACCGCCCCCATGGCAATAGGCAGGGGTGGAGGGGCAGCGATCAAGTTCCAAATATGACTACGGAAGCATTTTCTAGTGGTGGGATCCTGAAATTCACCTTCCTTAGTCAAGAATTCTGTATTGGTCAAATTTTCCTTATTGATGTACACCTTATCCCCCTATATAATTAAGCCCGACGACACTATTAACCCCAAAATGTCTCGCAATGAGAGATATAAAGTGTCTCATCCCCAATTTGTACATACTTTTCTACTGAATTCGACTAAATGTATCAAAAATAAAAGTGGTGGTACAAACTTTGGTACGGGATCGAGTGCAAAATAAGAAAAACAACTTTGGGCTCGTCACCGTATTTCTCTCATCCTTTCCAAATATCTGATGGGCTAAATATTTGTGGAAAAGGTAAGTCGCAGCACTCGAATAAACCCACTAGGCGTCCCTTTTGTTGAAAAATTATTGAATCATGTCAATTCTGACCAAAATTCTCTCGGCCTAAAAGAGTGGTGTAAAATAATAATTTTATCACCTCATAACCTACCTTACATTCCACCCCCAACCAACCGGCATGTAAAATTCGACAAATGTGCATTAGAAAAACATAGAGTGGTGTAAAATTCGACTACTAGCTCAGAATACACCTTACCCACACTCTTAATCAGTTTTTTCCAACACAAAGCATCCACAAATAAATATTATGCAACACAATTAACAGAAAATAAATTCTAAACACTCTAACCAAATTTGTGATTTTAATGAACTAAAACAAAATAAGTAAAAAGACCAATTAAAACTCAACACAATTAAACCCGAAGAAAAATGATATGGATGAGAGTCTAGGATTTCAGATTCATCTCATCAAACTTGCAAGCAGAATATCAACTAATTGATCATGCGGTTAACAAATATAACAAACATGTTGTTGGGAAATTTATTGTTTAGATTTTGATGAATGCCATGTAAAACTTAGAATAGGAAGTTGGCACCCCAATTTTGTTGTAAAACGCATTGTAATAAATAGGGTTGGTCAAGCCGAGTTAAGTCGGCCTATGCCCAAACATGCAAGAAGACAACAGGAGACTAAAAGAAAGACTACTGCAAAGTGAGTATGGCAAAGAAGAGAAGACTAGAACTCGATCAAGGAGTATTTGAGATGCGGTGAATGAAGTATCGATCAAGTCACCAAATACAACCAAGTCTCAAGTCAAAGTGACATGAGAGTCATCCATGATTGGAAGTCGACTCTAAGTCACCTGGGGAAAACAAGAAAATGCATCAAGTCGAGATAATCAAAAAGATCCGTTGTACGTAAATCAAGAGAATTACTTAAACAAGCAATATCTCCATGCTACCTTTCTCGAAATGCTCACCGGTGAAGCGTGCAAAAGGAATAAACCAATGGGAAGCACTACACCGTGTCGAACTCGAAAAGTCAAGAACATCTTATACGAGGAAGTGGCAAATTCAAGGATCGCAACAACACAAGCCAACGACCACAAGTGACTTTCAAGAATAAGCCTATCTCTTCAACGAGCAAATTTTTGAAAGATCACTATAAAAGGCCGAGGAATGACTACGAGAAAAAGTTACGAACCACAAGCATTCTAGAAACTATTAGAATTGTAATCGAAAAATATTCTCAAATCATTCAAGATTAATCCTCAAAGCCTACACTACGAAGATCATCAATCCAACACTCACATGTGAAGGAAAGATAACTTCTATTAGTTGAAGAGGAAATTATTGAAGAATCAAGGGGTCTACATTCTACGAAGGATTCAGAGGAAGGTTCAAGGTCGAACTGATCTCAAGTTTTTGGAGGGCTTCGTGATCAAATCCAAAGAGCTTGAGCAAGTGAATCGTAGTAACAAAGGCAAACGCCTGTGAAGAAGTTGAGTCGTCGCACGAGAAGCCGGTGAGTGATCAAGGCATCTCGATCGAGTCCCAAAGGATCAAGTCATTTTGTGTGATCAAGACTTGTATCCGGATCTGTTACCACTTTGTATACCGATCAATACCTAGTGGATTCCTCCGGGAGTTGGAGAAAGAGAGGAGTAGAAGAATTACCCCATCTTCGAACCTCTATAAAAACTTATCGTGTCATTTACATTTCAAAGACTTAAATTCCGCATCATATTTGTTTAATTCACGACATATTTGCTATCCATTAGATAATTTCTAAGTACTAAATCAAGCCTTAAATCTCTACTAAACCACACTTAAGGGTGTTAAGTCTTCCGCTGAAAACAAACTACAGTTGAGTTAATTTAGTCTTAACAACCGAGTTATTCCATCAACAGCTCGAGTTGAGTCATTGCTGAGAGACTAACTCTACCGATTAACTAAATTGGTCATGTCACCAAGGACACTGGTGAGTAACATCAACTCGAACTTTAAAAAGGACTAAATAGAAAAAGTTGGTAAGGTTTATTCAACCCCCCCTTCTAAACCTTACACCCACACCCCTTGGGACCTACAAGTGGTATCGAGCGGTTGGTTCATTGAGCCTTCGCATCGGTTATCGAACTAGATCTCCAAATTTTTCAAAGTCTCCGCTTTAGTACTTAAATTTTCAAAACTCTTTTTATCATTAAAATTTATCATCATGGAAGCAAATTTGACACGCATCCCTATGTTCACAATTGAAGAATTTGATGATGGGAAAATTGTATGTGCTCATCTATCAAAGATTACATGATGAGATGTGGATAGTGATAGAGGATGGGCCATCGCAAATCTTAAAGGTGAACACAATTTGTAAGAAAGATTGTTTGCAAGGTGAAGAGGATATAGCTCCCGCACAGCTATGATCGAAAAACCAAGAGTCGAATGGACAAATGATGATGAGAAAAAGATATAACTTGGACAATGTGGCCAAGGACATTCTTTACAAAACCCTGGACAAAGCCATGTTCAACAAAGTCAAATCATGCAAAACGGCTAAAGAAATGGGACAAGCTAACATTGATTTGTGAAGGCTCGTGAGCAAATCAAAGAAAACAAATTATCGGTGGTCGTGAAATTTGAGAACTACAAAATGATCTCAGGAGAGAACCTAGATCAACCTGGATGCTCGATTCACGTAAATCACCAACGAGTCATCAAGACTTGGAAAAAGAATATACACAGTAAGAAATGTGTATGAAGATCCTAAAAAGTCTTCCATTTGAATGGGAAATGAAGGTCATGGGCCGAGACATTCCATGGACCTATCAAAGACATCCAACCATGAACTATTCTCGGACCTCAAAGCCTACTAATTTGAGTGAGAAGAAAAGACCAGGAAGAGACAACGTACCCAAAACAATTGCTCTAATTGTTAAAGATGGGAAGAGAGCCGAGGTCAAAGAAGTCATTGACCCGGAAGAAATAGCCCTACTAGTAAAAAGGTTCAACAAGTTCTTCAATAAGAACTACAAGAAAGGCAAGGGCAAATCCTCCGAAGACACTCGGCTCCTTCCAAGTCAAGAGAAGATAGGCCAACCAAAAGAACAAATCATCAAAAAGTGAATATCAAAGGATCGACAATCCAAGAATGGAAAGAGCGATCAAAAGGTTGAATATTTATCTTTGAACTGTAAGGGCAACCAGGTCACTATGCCATTGATCGCCCATATCCTCGTAGTCAACAAATACATGAATGAAGAAGAAAGAAAGGTCTTCAGAGAAAGGAGACAAGAAAAGAGAAAGGCAATGTTGGCTGCAGAGACTGCTGAGACAGCCAAGTCAAAAGACATAGCTGAGTCAGAAAGTAGTGAAGCTGACTACTCAAGTGACTCTGAAGAAGAAGCCCTAATCTGTTTGATGGCCAAGGAACAAGATCAACCTGACCAAGAAGATGAGGTACACTCTAACTCATCAAACTCAGATTCTAGTGATAGTGATTGTGACACACACACTTCATCACCCACTGATCTTTATGATTCATTAGGCAAAATGATGAAAGATTTTGAACACATTAAATCCTCACACACACTACTAAATGAGGAAAACAGTCTACTCAAGAGCAAAAACTTACAGCTGACTAAGGAGTTGAGTACTCTAAGTCAAATAGCTGATGAGAATGGAAGTTTAAAGACTGAAAATGCAAAGTTATTAGCGAGTAAATATTTGCTATAGAAAAGAGGAAAATGACCTCAAAAATGTGATTGCCTCATTTACTAAGGCATCTAAATCATTGGATGATCTTATTATGAGTCAAAGAGAATGTGGAGACAAGACAGGCTTAGGATTTAATTCCACTATGCTATGTCAGGCTCCAAGAGTGAATTTGGAAAAGGGATCTTCAAGTAATGAAGTATCTCAAAATCCAAAACTCCAAATGATGCACACACACTTAATCAAAAGCACAATCACAAGCAAACTGGCCTTGGTTATAAAGAAAAAGGAAAAACCGAGTTGAGTGCTTTGAAAGGGCGGTGAGAAGAAATTCAATCGAGTTCTCAAAGAAACTCCAAGCAAAAAATACTCTGTAAAGAAGAAAGAGCTACCAAAAACCCTTAAAATCTATAAGAGAAAAACATATGATGGGAATGGTAGAAAATATCCAAGTCAAGTGATTGGAATGATGTGAACTATCGGCAAAAAAACCTATGGAATATAAGCCCAAATGGCAAAGGCCCGGACCTCAGAGGTCATTCCAAAGGTATAAGAGCTTTCATCAAGACACACATGCACCTAGGCACTACACTAAATATCACAATTACCCAAAGAAGGCGATTTGCTAGAACACATATACAGCATACGAGACAAAAGAGACAATTTGTATGAGCCTAGAATCCCCAAGCAATTTGCCAAGATTAATTATGATTATGGCACTAATAGATGGCAACCCCTTAGAGTCAAATCATTTGGCTATAAGTTGGTTGGATCATCTTACAATTCTAACCCCTCAGGACCCAGGCAAGTATGGATACCTAAAACTTAAATTCCTTGATTGCAGGTTCAAGGAACAGCTGAGTGCCAAGGAACCTGGTACATGGATAGTGGTTGTTCCAGACACATGACAGGAAACAAGAAAAATCTGTCGAAATTCAAGGAAGTCAAAGGAGCAAAAGTCATATTTGGAGGAAATAAAGCTCCAGGAGAAATAAGAGGCATTGGATCCATCAAGAAAAATGGATTAGAAATCACAGATGTTGCATATGTTGAAGGACTCAACTTCAATTTGCTAAGCATCACCAACTCGCGTGACAAGGGTTATAATGTTGGATTTAACATGGGTATATGCCAAATCAAGGATTTGAATCGAATGAAGTTGTGTTGCAAGGATGCATGAAGAACATGTATGTCGTGGATTGGTCAACCGCAACACCCAACACGTCTATTAGCAAAAAGCACAATTTGAATCAAGTTGGCCGTGGCACAAAAGCCGAGTCACCCGAATTTCAAAACGATTAACAAGCTTGCCGTAAGTAGTCTTGTGGAAGGACTTCCAGACTCAGTATACAAAAAGGAGAGTATATGTGACGCATGTCAGAAGGGAAAACAAATCAAATCATCATTCAAAGAAAAGACATGCCCATCTTCAACAAGAATATTGCATCTGCTACATATGGATCTATTTGGCCCAAAGTGGAACCGGCTAGCATAAGTGGAAAGAAATACACTTTGGTGGTAGTAGATGACTACTCAAGATATACATGGACTATATTCATGTGTAAGAAGAAAGAAACTCTACAGAAACTACCACAGTTGATGAAGAGAATTCAAAATGAGAAGAACCAAACCATCATCAAAATAAGATCGAGAGGAACCGAGTTTGTCAATGAAATAATAACTTAGTATTGTATTGAAAATGGTATTGGTCATGAACTATCTCTGGCAGCAAGGACTCCACAGTGAGAATGGAGTTGCGAAAGAAGGAATATAACTCTCAAAGAAGAAGAAGGACCATGTTAGTGAGCAGGTTACCAAAAAGATTTTGGGTCAAGCAATCAACACATGACTTGCTACACTCAAAACAGATGTATGATAAGCAGACGGTGACAAAGACTCCTATGAGATTTGGTGGAAGAAAACCAAATGTTGCATATTTGAGAATATTTGGATGTAAATGCTTCATCCATAACAATGGCAAAGAAAATCTAAAGGCGTTTGATGCTAAAGCGATGAAGGTATTTTCTTGGGATACTCAATCGAAAGCAAAGCCTACGAGAATACTCAACAAGAGGACTATGGTTACAGAGGAATCCATTCATGTGGTGTTCGATGAACCAAATGTTAATGGAGGAAACATAGAAGAATCAATCGACAAGACAAATCAACCAACCATGCGAAGAATCCCTATCTTTCAAGCCGAAATCGAATTGTAAACTCGAAGAAGATGAGATAGTGAATCTCAAAACCGGTGGAAAATTTGCGGCTAAGTGATTACGAGAGAGGCGATCACAAAGAACACGGTGCAAGACGATCAATCCAGCTAACTTACTCCAACTTTGATGTAAGATGGCCGAGAGACCATCCACCGAGAACTTGTCATTGGAGATATAAGAGAAGGTGTCAAAACAAGATCAGAACTCAACAAGAAGCTATGTTCACATGCTTCATCTCACAAATAGAGCCCAAAGATGTGTCACAAGCATTAGATGACACACATTGGATTCAAGCTATGCAAGAAGAATCGAATCAGTTTGAAAGAAATAAAGTATGGGAATTAGTTCAAAGACCCACTCATCAAAATGTTATGGCACTAAATGGGTGTTCGTAAATAAGATGAACGAGGAAGGTTACGTGGTAAGAAACAAAGCAAGATTAGTAGCCAAAGGATATTGCCAAGAAGAGGGGATAGATTTTGATGAAACATTTGCCCCGTAGCAAGATTGGAAGCTATAAGGATGTTTCTTGCCTATGCGACTCACAAGAATTTTCTTGTATATCGATGGATGTAAAAAGTGCATTCCTAAATGGTTTATTGGAAGAAGAAGTGTATGTTGAACAACCTCCAGGATTTGAGCAAGAAGACTCTTGGAGATAAGTTATACAAACTCAAGAAAGCTCGTATGGATTGAAACAGGCACGGAGCATGGTATGATACTTTGTCACAATTTCTAATCGAGAATGGATTCACAAAAGGAAAAGTAGATAGAACACTTTTCAGAATTCAAGACAAGAAAAGTATACTACTTGTTCAAATATACGCGGATGACATCATTTTGGATCCAAAAACAAAGATCTGTGTGATAAATTCTCAAACCTCATGCAAAGCAAGTTCGAAATGAGCATGATGGGAGAGCCGACATTTTTCCTTGGACTCCAAGTGAAACAGTGAAGGATGGAACCTTCATAAGTCAAACAAAATACACCAGAGATTTAATGAAGAAATTTGGTATGGAGGAGAAGTCTTCGTGAAAATTCCAATGAATACATCATCAAAATGGACATGGATGCAGATGGCAAGCCTCAGATCAAACAAGATATAGAGCACTTATTGGATCATTGCTCTATCTCTCAGACAATGAGCCGGACATCACCTTTCTTTGTAGGTGTATGTGCAAGATTTCAATCTACTCCAAAAGAGAGCCATATGACTAATAGCCTAAGAGAATCTTGAGATACTTGAAAGGAAGCTAAGAAGTTGGCTTATGGTATCCAAAGGAAGGTGGATTCAAGCTAATTGGCTATTCGGACTCACGACTATCTTTGGATGCGATGCGAGTTGACAAGAAAAGCACCTCGAGGCACATGTCAAATGCTTGAAACAAAGTGATTTCTGGTTTAGCAAGAAGCAAAATTCAATAGCCACCTCTGGTGACAAGAATACATAGCTACGGGCATTCTTTGTGCCCAAGTCCTATGGATGAGACAAAGTGAGAGACTATGAAGTTGAGGAAAAGGAAATTCCAATCATGTGTGATAACACAAGTGCAATTGCAATCACTCAAAATCTGTGTTGCACTCAAGAACAAAGCATATCGATGTCGATATCACTTCATAAGAGATCATGTTGAAAAGAAGGACATCATCTTAGAATATATCTCAACGATAAACAATTGGTGACATCTTCACAAAACCATTATGTGAGTCAAGATTTGAAGAACTCAAGCATGAGTTAGGGTTAATTGGTGAGTTAACACTCGGAAGACTCAAAGAAAAGAAATGAAACACAAAAAGGGAAAAAGAGTGAACCCACAAATCGCCTAAGTAAATCAATCGTATTGGAAAGATATTTATACCGAAAGTCACCGACACCGTGAGTCACTAAGAGAAGCTGTGAGAAGAAGAGTTAAATCGGCTAAGGGATAATGTTTGAGTCATTTATGAGCAAAGTGACAAAAAACGCAATCGTTTTACTAAGCGGGAATGTTTTTAAGAATGACGTCAGCATAATGATGATGTGTACAGACAAAAAGCTGCACACCAAGCTTATGATTGGATATAAATGCTTTGCCGCATTAAATACGAGACATTAAATGCTAAATCGGCGTGCAAAATCTAAGCCGTTGATTTCGATCACATTTCAAAACCACCCGCACGCCCTTTCGTAAAACCATACTTACCCCATTTTCGTCTGTCTTCTCTCACATATCACCAAAACGGTTCATTTCTATCTCAGAAGCAAAGGCAAAACTCTCTCAAAACCCTCTCAGTATTCAAATCAAATTTCTAAGTTTCTTTTAGGTGAAATCCTAAAAAATGGCATCAACCTATGATTTTGTCAAGCTAGGAAAGCAAATCCACACAGGGTCAACCGTGGATTTCGAGGGCATGGTCAAACAGGGGTCCGATGACGCCCTCATAAAGAAAATCACTGAAAAGCTCGAAATGTCCGGGCTAAAACCATTTCTAACGTTGGAATATCCAATGACCTATGTGGAGGAGGTCGCACAATTCTACGTGAACGCTAAGATTCACGATGAAGGGATAAAGTCATTTGTTCATGGAAAGAAGTTCACCATCTCGCAAGGATTTGGTGAACACCGCTCACTATCGACGGAAGGAGCATCGAGAAATCAACGATTTGATGTAAACCTGGCCGTTCGCTTGGAAGGAAGTAGCAAGCCCGACTATCTTTGATAAAATAGTTTACACAAAGAAACAAGAGGTCTTTGAAGGAGGATTACCACAAACTATTGGACATAGTTGCCAAATGCATAGACATCAAATTGGCGCTTTGACCAATCACAAAGCAAAGTTGATCGTGAATATTGCGATCATTGAAGAAAGGAAAATAAATTGGGCTGAGTTTGTCTACAATGCAGACTCCGCCAAAATGTAGGAACAAATCCTTCAAGGAAGATGGTGCATTTGGAGGATCCTAGGATATGGCCACGGTGATTGGCGGTGATGGAGGTGAAAGGAGTCCCTCTTAGACATGGAAAGGCGTTCCATGTAAACAAGAGGATGTTCGAGATCAAACCTCTCTCGGGCGCACGTAAGAGAGCCTACGCCAAGAGAGCCGACACGAGTGAGGGGAATCGGTGACCCGAAGATACGATTGTTTCCTCTCCATCAAAGAAGAAAGCGCCCCTGCGGTGCTAAGAAGATCACGCTCTTGCAAAGCAAAGAAAAACAAACCGCTCCCGCCCGCAGCCGAGTCCTTTGCCCCAGCCGTGTCTCCCGCCTCAAAGCTAGCCGGTCGAGAAGGACTCTCAAATACCTTCTCCGATCGTCAAAAAGAGGAGAATCGATAAGCCAAGACGGCCAGCTCCTTTGAAGAAAAACACCAAAGACGCCCCGCCCCAAGACTCGAGAAGACACTCTCTACGAACCGTAAATCCTCTACGAACTAAGAGACGACGAAGAATCATCAAGCACTCCGATCTTGAGAAACCGGGCCGAGTCACCACTCACCGGAACAGATATCGAGAGGCTGGCTGGAGAAGTAGAATCTCGGATGTTATTGATGAAAGCGCTAAGTCTGTTTGAAGGCGATCAAGCAGAGGCAACTCAAGACACAAATGTAGTTCGCACACCGAGACACAAGAAAAGAGGCCGATAGAGATGATAGTGATGTGATGATCCTATCCCCACCTTATCCGGACATCCAAAATCGTCTGCATGAGAGTGGAGAAGTGGAAGTTGAGTCGATCCAGGAACAGTTCCAACGGCCCAAGTTTATCGAAGAAGAAGAGGAAGGCTGAACTTCCTTCGACTCGACCTCTGTGATCCAAAGATTGGATGAAGAAATCGCAAAGATATCTGCAGATCTTCAAGGATAAGGAGAAGGAGAGGCGCGGCGAGAGGAAAGCCGAGGCACGAGAGAAGGCCAAGATCTCCCCTCTCACCGGCACCACGTAACATACACATTCTCACTTCGATATTCTATCGAGAAAGTGATGAGGATCGGACCTGCCGCCACGGAAGAAGTGCAAATGCGGCAAGCATTGCACGAATCGAGAATCCTTCACGAGCAAAGATTGATGGAGGGACCTGGAGAGTCCTCCAAAACACGGTGAAATCGATCCAATGGGAGTGGTTCAAAGCAAATCGCCACCGTTGTTGCGCAACCACTTTGACTCACTCGGAAGAAAGAAATAAGGGAGATGGCGATGGCGGGATAGTGGGGACCCCGGTCGAGCCAACCCCTATTGAAGGTGTCTTACCACCGCCCCAACGGTGAACACAAAGTATATACAAAGGGAGTTTGGAGACGAGTGACCCCATTCCAAGTCACTCACCGGTGGTGCGCCCGGTGAGGGGAAACTCCTCCACCGCAACAAGGCCGGAGGATCTGCAGATGACTCCACAACGAATCTAGGAGGTGAAGTGGAGAAAGTACAAACACAAGATGAACAACAAGTTGCCATCAACGAAGCTCGGACAGATTGAGACTGCCTCGGTTGAGGTGCCAACCGCTCGAAGGCTAATAACGCGGCGATGCGGTCGAGGCACGAACGGAACAGCCCGGGAGTTAACACTGGCGATGAAAGTGCAATCCATGGGGTTGAGACTCCAATGGATGCCACCACGAAGACCCTAAGACAGTGACACTTTGTCGAAAGGGAGGTCAAGGCCTTTCATTGCGTTGAGATCGGGAGGTAATGAAGGCCAACGGGAGGTTGAGACTTCCGGGGTAAAGAGGCTAAAGTAGAGAACATCCTCTTGCTATCATTGATTCATCCGAAAAGGAGATAAGCGCGCTTCATGATTCCCAGGACAATCGATGTAACCTTTCGGGATCGGAAGGCGACGAAGAAGTTCGAGTCATCCCCCGTGACAAATCCAAAAGACTCAGCTGAGGATGTTCCAAGCACGAGGAAGTCTGATCCCAAGACTACTCGTCAAACCTTTAATTTTGATGATGAGCCACCAATGGAAATTTCATCACCGTCCAATGACGCTTCTGATAAGGCCGAGGACCAGTCTACTCAATTGGAGAAACCAACTGAGACCAACGAAGTTGTTGAGACAGTGAGGCTCAAACAAAACCGGGTCCACTTCACAAAAGACCCCAAACAGAGTCCACTGCGCAGGCTCCCAAGCTGCAGCAGGTTCGACTCCAAAAGGAACTTCACGCGCACCGCTCATCATTGAACAAATCCCAGTTGGCGGTGATGATTCCTTTGTAGAATCATTTCCTTTCTCCCTGGAGGTACCCGACCTCCCTGAAGAGTCAGAGAACGAACTCGCGCGCTTTCATAGACCAGCTCCTGTCATTCCATCAGTTACCATCATTCCAGCTGACTATGACTTTGACGCTGCGTGGCCATCACCGCAACGGAAGAAACAAAATTGAAGTTCGCGAGGTGTTCAAGGCATTATTTGCTGAAATTGAACGGATGGAGAGGCACCAGTGCCTCTATGGACATGAGATCGACAACAGAGATGCCAACTCATCTGCGACTTGAGAAACATAACGGTCGAGAATCGGGGAATGGTGGCAACAAAGAAGAAACAATGCGTGTGGAACAAGCTAGATACTTCAGGACATTGTTCAACAAGTTGTTGGTATGGCGAGATGAGAATGCTGATGCAAAGACGAAATTGAGAGAACACATTGAGCACATGCATGAAGCTCACACTGATGAGATAAAGCTGTTGCGTGAGCAAAATAAGAGTGATCTCCAGCGTCTGGAAGAAAATATGGATAGAAAAAATTCAGCCTTCTCATGGCTGAGATGAAGCTAATTTCAGCAGAGTCCAACGCCACTTGCTCGAATTTCGTGCCGCATACTCCGCAGCCAGACTGAGGCGTAACTCGACTATCGAGCTAGACTTCCGCTTGCCAAGTATGTTTCAGGGTTCCTCTCTCCTTTGATGATGCCAAAAAGGGGGAAGAGGAATACCTTAAAGCGCTAAAGAGATCTGAAGCTGAAAAGAAGGGAGCAGCTGTGAAGGGAAAGACAGCTGAGGAAGTGTCAAAACAAAAGAAAGGAAAGTCTGTTGAGGGGGAAGAATCGAGAGAAGTGACCTTAATGATTGCACAAACCCCCCAACAAGGTCTTGTCACAACTGATATTATCAGCAGCAAACTCCCAGTGACTCTGCCACTCCAACACTCTGCTATATCTATGGCTAAAAAGAGAAAAACAATTGAAGCAGGGATGGAGAAAGTGGAAGGAAGGATGGATGCTCGAGTTATGAATATCTTGAAACAACATGGAGGCATTCCAGTAGACAGAGACACTTATGCCATCTCAGATGTTGGAACTAAGCCAAGATCAGTTGATGAATTTAAAACGCTCGCATCTGAAGGATACTTTGCAAACATGTCCATGGCTCAAGCTTGGGACTTGTACTGGGAAAAGGGTCTCACGCTATGTGAAGAAGGCGACGAGCGACAGACTACCAGTAGTTACTCTGCTGGTCACTCCGGTCACTCGGTGGGAAAAAAAGACCCCAAGACAATACACGCCCGGAGGGAGAGGTAGAAAAAGCGGCGTGATGAAGGAAGAGGCTTGCACTAGACCTCCGCCCAAAAGCATTGAGTACATAGATCCATGCAAGAAATGAGGGATCTACCGGGTGGTCTTGACCAAGTAGCCAATGCAAGTGGCTAAAAATAATGTTGAGTATGTGAAAAGAATCGAAGAAGAAAATAAAAGACAAACTCAGCTTTGGGAGGAGAGACAAGAGAGACTAAGAAGAGATGAAGCTGCCCGGAAGGCATATGAAAAGAAGAAGAAGGCGGTTGGAGATGAGAAAAAGAGAAGAAGAAGCGAGAAGATCTTTGAAGAAGAAGAAAGAAGGAAGGCGAAGGAGATGAAGTGTTCTTTGTCCACCCCTTCATGTATTTTACCATGTAAATACACTCTATGTAAGTCTTCTGTCATAAACAATTGTAAACTCTCTAGTTTTGCGTAGACAAATGTTTGCTCTGATACACCTTGTAAACAGTTGTGTAAAAGAACAAGAATGTTGTGATCAATAAAAGGATTGATTCTACGCATACATTCTATGTGATTGCACTATCTGTATGTATCTTTGCTATTTACATTTTGAATGTTTTAAGTTTTGGCATCATCAAAAAGGGGGAAATTGTTGGGAAATTTATTGTTTAGATTTTGATGAATGCCATGTAAAACTTAGAATAGGAAGTTGGCACCCCAATTTTTGTTGTAAATTGTATTGTAATAAATAGGGTCGGGTCAAGCTCAGTTAAGTCACTATGCCCAAACATGCAAGAAGACAACCGGAGACTAAAAGGAAGACTCATTGCAAGACAGTGAGTATGGCAAAGAAGAGAAGACGAGAACTCTGATCAAGGAGCAACTAAGATGCGGCTAAATGAAGTATCGATCAAGTCACCAAATACAACCAAGTCTCAAGTCAAAGTGACAGGAGAGTCATCCATGATTGGAAGTCGACTCTAAGTCACCTGGGAAAACAAGGAAATGCGATCAAGTCGAGATAATGAAAAAGATCCGTTTACGTAAAATCAAGAGAATTACTTAAACAAGTAATATCTCCATGCTACCTTTCTCGAAGTGCTCACCCCGAAGCGTGCAAAAGGAATAAACCAATGGGAAGCACTACACCGTGTCGAACTCGAAAAAGTCAAGAACATCTTATACGAGGAAGTGGCAAATTCAAGGACTGCAACAACACAAGCCAACGACCACAAGTGACTTTCAAAAATAAGCCTATCTCTTCAACGGGCAAATTTTTGAAAGATCACTATAAAAGGCTGAGGAATGACTCTGAGAAAAAGTTACCTGAACCACAAGCATTCAAGAAACTATTAGAATTGTGGCGAAAATATTCTCAAATCATTCAAGATTAATCCTCAAGGCCTACACTACGAAGATCATCAATCCAACACTCACCTGTGAAGGAAAGATAACTTCTATTAGTTGAAGAGGAAATTATTGAAGAATCAAGGGGTCTACATTCTATGAAGGATTGTAGGAAGGTTCAAGGTCGAACCAGTCTCAAGTTTTTGGAGGGCTTCATGATCAAATCCAAAGAGCTTGAGCAAGTGAGTCAGCATAGTAACAAAGCGTTTGCCCTGTGAAGAAGGCGAGTCGCACGAGAAGCCGGTGAGTGATCAAGGCATCTCAGGACCGAGTCCCAAAGGATCAAGTCATTTGTGTGATCAAGACTTGTATACGGACTGTTACCACTTTGTATCCGATCAATACCTAGTGGATTCCTCCAGGAGTTGGAGAAGAGAGGAGTAGAAGAATTACCCCATCTTGAACCTCTATAAAAACTTATCGTGTCATTTACATTTCAGCACTTAAATTCCTGCATCATATTTGTTTAATTCTGCTGACATATTTGCTATCCATTAGATAATTTCTAAGTACTAAATCAAGCCTTAAATCTCTACTAAACCAAACTTAAGGGTGTTAAGTCTTCCGCAGAAAACAAACTACAGTTGAGTTAATTTAGTCTTAACAGTTGAGTTATTCCATCAACAGCTCAGTTGAGTCTGTTGAGAGACTAACTCTACTGATTAACTAAATTGGTTGTCCACCAAGGACACAGCTGAGTAACATCAACTCTGAACTTTAAAAAGGACTAAATAGAAAAAGTTGGTAAGGTTTATTCAACCCCCCCTTCTAAACCTTACACCCACACCCCTTGGGACCTACACATGTAAAAACTAGACCAAGATCTGATAACTCCCATATTCACATATTAGGGCTATCCCTGCATAATTTGCTATTTTCATTAAGCCAAGTAAATTTAGCCCAGGAATAAAATCTTCTCTTCATCTCAATCATTCCCTCAAAACAATCAAAAATTAGCCAAACAATTAATCATCAAGTAAAGCGATTTATTAAGGAAAGCAAATCAATTTGTCAAAACTCATGCTTGGTTGTTTGAATCAAATCATCCTAATCCTAGAACAAGAAAGTTAGTTCATGCTTGGGGGTGGAATCATAATCTCAATTGAAGAAAAGGAAACAATCATAAACATTGTAATAATCACCCAACAATTGAAATCAGACAAAAGAGATGAAGAAATATTACGCTTTGCTTAAGCCGCAGAAATAACTTCAATGGGAAGAACCCAAGAAATCCCACAAAAATAACAAAAACTAAAGTTAAAGTGCTAACTAATGAAAGTGTACGGAATTATGGATCCCCCAAGTACTATTTGTAAGCTTAAAACCTTATACAAGGTGGAAGAATCCTAAAAGAAGAAGAAAATTAAATAAAATTCAAGAAGGGTCTTCCCGTGCGCGCCGCTCAACTGTCCCATGCGCTCCTCCTTGCGCACGTGCCTTGCCGTGCGCGGCGTGCACATTCTCGTCAAAGTTGACAATGCACGCCGCGCGTAAGTGCACGCGCGTTTAATTTCCTATGCTGGCCCTTGTGCGCGCCGCGCAACCTTGCGCGCCCACGCACTTGTGCGTCCATCCCAACTGTCGTCCGGCCGTGATGCTCATTTTAGCCCGTTTTCAAGACTTCTTTTTACAAAAGCCTACGAAAATGGCAAAAATACCCTACGTAACACACGACACTATAAAAAGGAACATAAAAACAGAAAAATACGCACAATCACACACAAGAAAATCGAAATCGCACAAAAATCACACACAAAAATATGCAAAATAGTTCTCGAACCAAAATCTGAGGAGGAAAGAATGTGAGGAAAGAAAACAAGTAGAGATAGAAGGATGAAGTAATTACTACTCAGCTACTCTACCTATAATCTATTGTCACTTAAATATTTTATAAAATTTTGTTGTTCCTTTGTTTTTTAAGTTTAGAGTTGGCATTTAGTACTAAAAAAAATTGGTTGTGCTTTCTTTTTTCTTTCTGACACCTTTCTCGGTTCCCAAAAAAATAGACTCGTCAATTGCTTCCTTTAAAGTAACTTGTCTTGGTTGTCGAGAAGCTCCACATTTTACAACAGGTATTGAATGTGTCTTCTTCCTCTCCTCCATCACTAGGTTTTTTTTGTTTTCTTGTTCGTATTTAATTTGTGCTATCAGTATATTTGTCTTCTTCCATGTTACCTTTATTCATTTTTTTTTAAATTATGCTTTTAAACTCCCTAGTTACTTTTATTTAAAACAAATCTGATTGAGTATCTGCTATCTGCTTCAAAATAAATATCTATTATTTTTCAGAAGATGAGTGCGTTTGACTCTTTTCTCGTGAAGATGCAGCCAGGAAAGGGTGGTTGACTTGACCATGGAGGACCTATCCCATCGCCACCGCCCCACCGCCCCGCCTGGCTCAACTCCACCCTCCGATGAAACCACACCCTTCAATCCCCGTTTTCAAGGGGATATTTGTGGATGAAAACTTCAAGTTAGCTTTAATAGTTTGAAACCTTTTTTTTGGTTTTTGGTTTTTAGTGTTCTTGAGTAATGATCTATATGAATATGCAGTCTTTTGTTTTGTTAGTTGTATATTTCCTGAATACCAAACATGTACATTCGCTACTTATTATAAATAGAATGTTAATTTTCCTAATCTCTATAATTTTATGGTGACATTCTGATTTATGTTGTGTTTTTTTTGGGAAGAAATATTATGTTTTATGTTGTATTATGTTTCAAAAGAAATTAAGAAATACGATAAAAATAAATATAGGATTATTAATGTTCGATTGTTTTCTTAAATAAGAAGACTTGAAAAACCATGTCGTTTAACAAACTTAACAATCATAATTTAAGAATTATAGATAGCATTATTTTAAACCTTTCACTACTGTTTCAAAAACAAAAGGGGTTACTTTACTTTGCCCCTCCCAACTATAAGTGTTTTTCTACTTAGCCCACTTAACTTTAAATTGTTCTACTTTACCCCCTGAACTTTGTAAATTGTTACACTTTGCTTAAATTTACCAAAATACCCCTCTGTATTTGATAGTTTGTTTCTAGTTTACCCCCTGAACTTCAAAATCGTTGCACCTTACCTCTTAATTTATAAAATCTTCATATCTTTTATATTTACTCCTACTGGGTTTTGCGATCCTTAAAATTGGTATCAGAGCCTAGGTTTATTAAGAACTTTTAGTTATATTTATTATATTTATGTAATTAACAATTGGTGAGGAGAATTATTTCCGAGTATATGGATCCGGACAATTGTCCGAGATGTACCCCTTACAGGACATATCGTCAAATATTGACGATGTATGCACAAGAACACCTTGACCAGGTTTCATATTGGGAATACCAATATGAAGAAAAAGAACAGACAGGAGCCGACGGGGAAACCTTAAGGCAATGCAAAATGCGAGCTGAATATTATAGGCAGTTCTGGATGCTTAACCAGACCCTATATGTTCACTTGATGAACTTTCAAGAAACGGTTCATGAAAATTCCCATCAAAACAATGATTCCTGATGGAGTACCTGAGTGGAACGAGATACTTCCAGACAAATCTAAGTTCTCCGAAGATCTTAGAGAAGTCAGGAAGACGGTGCGTAATTATGGCAACCGCCATATTCATCTATCAAAGACAAGTTCATCAGATCGAAACTGATGGAGACGATGGTGAAATATCGTGAGGAAACTCTTGAACTCCTTCATGATATTGAAACGAGTAAAGAAACCGGAGGACAAGCCGATTTCTTTCGGAGGAAAGAAGCGTATAGATTTCGGGACGAGACTACCCTATTTACACCAAAAAGGGAAACCAACCGGAAGTTATACGAAAAATGATGAGATGAGGAGAAGCTCATTGCTCTAATCAAAGGAAAATCCATCAAAAATTAAAAAGATGGATATGGAAAAGATGAATCTTAAATATCTACATGACCTTGCGAGAATCCTTCGCAGAGGATTAGGAATTGTAGATTTAAAGATGAACACAGGAGATAGAACATTTAATCCTAACGTCGAAGTAAATACGGGTTTGAATCATGGAGCTCGGGATGAGAGGATGCCACACGCCTGGGGATTTCACGATCGGGAGTGATCCACTTTCGGGAGGCGGAGGTCGAAACCTCTTGCGGGAACTAGACAATCTATTGGAAGGCCGAATGTTTATCAGACGCCTTATGGAAGATCGCACCTTGACCCAATACTCCATATGGGTTGATGTTAAACGGACATCCAGATTTTAAAAATAGAGAAGCTCTCATTGATGAATGGGCTTGACTTATGAGAATTTCAGCAGGAACCCTCGATCTTACAAAGGATTCATTCATTTTACTCCTTGAAATGAGTCTTGAAGGATCAGTGAAGATTGCCTGGGATATGACCGATGCTAGTACAAAAGGTTCGGTCACATCAGGAGAATCACTTAAAGGAATTGTCGATGGAATGGCAAAACTATTCAAAATCCAGTTCATCGACACAGGTTATTTCGATGGATTAGAGGATGAAAAAAGAAAGAGATATAAACAAGCCCTCTATAGCCTTGAGTTATATGATATTTGTCATATTGACGAATATATCAAGTTGTTCATCGAATACCGGTGGAAATCCAAGATTGAAGAAAAGGAAGCTGCACATCTATTCTTTGCTAAGATTCTGAGTCCCTGGAGAGAAATGCTTATCGGGAATACAAGGATGGAGCGGAAGTAGAAAGCGTGGGCGAGAAAAATGTCTTTCCTAAAGGCCAAGTTATCTGAATGGTGTTACCAAGCTGACTGTACAGGAATTACAAGAGATTAAGAGGAATTAACAAAGCGGTTCCTCTATGTTGCGTGGATAATGACATCCCAACAATTGTGGGAGGTCAACCAAGCGACACGAGAAAGAAGAAGGAGCGAAGCTATCCATACGGCCGAGGAAGCAACAACAAAAGAAGTAGGTCTTCATGGAGACCTAGAAGGTTTTGGTCAAAACAAAAAGCCCGAAGTTACAAAAGCGGGCAAAGACCGGCCAAGCCAAGCGAGGAGTAGAGCCTCTTCATCGTGGTCTAATCAAGCAAGTACCAATGAGAACACGGGAAGGAAAACTTTCGGTGTGCTCACACCGAGCAAATGAAAGTTTCAAAGATCGTAATTGTTGGACATGCGGAGCAAGAGGGCATATCTCACAGATTGCCCAGACAATGAAACACGAGGAGTCAGACAGTTTGAGGCCACACCAGAAATTGAGGAAGCTGTCTATTATCAAGATCTTATACTGGGTGTATCAATTTGAGGATATACCCTCGGATGAAAGCATCTATGAAGAAGAGATCTATTCTAACGATGGAAGTGACTCACTTAAATCAGTGAAGAAGAAATTCTTCACAGACATCGGGGAGGATATGTCGGGATTCCTCTCTCACACGACGGTTTCTCATAAAACTCTTATGAGAATCATGAAGGAAGATCCAAAGCTTCAAGTCTATGATGGATTTACAATTGGAGCTATGGAAAAAGCATTGGATAAAATTGGGTTTTGTAAAGAAAAACACCAAATTATCCTGAGTGGTAACAAGGAGAATTTGCTATTCGATGGAGTTTACCGTAGCTTTGATCGAGATACGATTGGTTCCTATTAAAGAAATCCAGGAGATCAAAAGCGAGTTAAAAGAGAAGTTGCAAATACACTCTCATGGATTCGTATTGGAGCTATAAGATTCATTATTAAAGAAACATTCAAAGAAGAGATAGATTCGCCACTCAATCGGCTATCTTTGACAAGCGAATCTCAAACCTCAAGGATTCATGCCTTGGAGCGATTCTGAGGAAATTTGTATCTTTGGGAAATTGGCATTTAATGTCTATCCTAGAATTGCATACAATCCGGGAGATCGAGATTTCAAAGAGAGTCTTAACCCTTCATCAAGATTTCAAAGAGATGATTTGATGAAAGAAGGGAATAGACCCTACTCGATCACATACAAGATATCATATGCTCTCTCTAATACACATCATTGAAGTATTATTGAGAAAGGAATTTATTGAAGTCCCAAGGATTTTCGAGGACTTTGCGGGTGGTTTTACCGAGAGATTATGAGTCTCCAACTATCAAGGAGATCGATATGAAAATACAAGATCAACCGATCTTCAAAAAAAAGCCGAAGTCTTAGAGTTGAGCAAGAAGGATGTCTTTCCAATGAGACGAGAATGACGAGTAGCGATCGTTGGGAAGAAAGGATACCAAGAAATGCGATTCAGCGTATCCCGGATGTTTTCAAAACAGCAGAGAGCCGAAATGTCGAATGATGGCGAGAAGTTGAAGTAATATTCGACATCACTCAAAAGGATAATATTTTTCCTTGTGATGTTCTATATTATCTCCAACAACCAATAGTTGGACGGTATCAAGGAAGCCTGAAGATAGGTGAAATTGATCTGACTATCACATGAGTTGCAGGAAAAATCCCAGAACAATTAATACTGGGAATTGAATTTCTTGAGGATCATAAACCTTGGGAAAGATTACAAGGCGGAATGGAGTTCACAGTGGCTAATAAAAGATACAGAATTAAATAACCATTAGTCCATTCTCCATATACATTTCTATTGGAATGTTATATGCTGAATACAAAGCCGAGTATTTACGCTATATTGATTCAGAGCGGAATATGTACTTGCAAAGCCGGATGTTTTTCCTAAAGAAATTGGAGAAGATTTACCGGCTATTTGCGGAAGAGATTTCTCTAAAAGAATTCTTATTCTTAATAGAGAAATTAAACAAGCAGAAATCATGATCGGAGGTGCGGGCGGTACCCCATGGTACAAGGTGAAAATGCCACCAATCTATTTCCATGATACAGGTGCAGATGTTTTGCTAGGAAATAATTTCCTACAAACATTCAAGCGATTCACACAGGAAAATGAGGCAAGAAGACTTATTTTCACAACATTATGTGATCATAAGATTATTGTCCAGAGATTGCGAGAAGCATTTTACAGAAAAATGCCTATTAATTTTTGCAGCAAGCGTGGTGATGAAGCCAAACTCCAAAATCCAAAAATGGCGGATCGAAGGAAATTTGGTGAAGCTTTATTATCCTATAGATAATTCGGGTCTCGAAAGGATAAAAAGCTTTGGGATAATAACTTGTATTCATTCAGAGTGCAAGGGGAAGAACGTGTTACTCCAGAGGTTATTGCATAATTAATGTTGAGCCTAATGGAGAGTCCGCAGAGTGACGTGACCCTAGAGGAACAAATATCACTCGAGGATATCAAAAAGAAGATCCAAAGGAATTATAATGAAGATCCTTTGGCATGGTGGGACAAGAATGAGCTCAAAGCATCCTTAAAGGTTAAACCCGAAAAGGAGTACGAGTTCGTAAGGTTCAAACCAATCCTTATGAACCAGGAGGATCGTGAAGATATGCAGAAGATACTTAAGGAACATCTTGACCTTAAGTTAATTTCACCAGGAATTTCTCCATATAGTAGTCCAGGATTCTTAGTCAGAAACCATGGAGAAATTAAAAGAGAAAAGCCAAGACTTGTTATTAATTACAAAGGGATTAATAACATTTTAGAATTCGACGGATACTACATCCCAAGCAGAGAACATCTGGTTAACTGTATCAAAGGTGCCGAGATATTCTCAAAGTTCGATTGCAAGTCTGGATTCTACCAGATTAAGATGGAGGAAGAAAGTAAGAAGTTTACAGCTTTCTCTACACCACAGGGACATTATATTTGGAACGTGATGCATATGGGATTGGCTAACGCACCCCAGATATATCAAAGAAAGATGGATAATCTTTTCAAAGATTATTTCAGTTTCATGTTCGTGTATATCGATGATATTCTTATTGCTACAAAAAACATGAAGGAGCATCTCAAGCATTTGGAAATATTTTCAGATGTTTGCCACAAGGAATGATTAGTGCTTTCAGAAAAGAAGACAGTGATTGCTACGAGACAGATTGAATTCTTCGGAATTGAAATCGATGAATCTGGAATCATCTTACAAAGCCATATTGTAGAAAAGATACAAGGATTTCCAGATACACTGAAAGACAAGAAACAGCTTCAGAGTTTTCTTGGAGTTGTTAATTTTACTGGAATGTTCATAAACAATCTAGCACATTACAGGAAGGTGTTTAGCCCATTGCTAAAAAAAGGTGCAGTATTCAAATGGGAAGATGAACATCAAGAATGAATTAAGCAACTTAAAGAAGTCTGTAAAAAGCTTCCAAAGCTTGTGATTCCCCAAGACGAGGATGAACTGGTTCTTTACACAGATGCCAGTGATGATTGGTGGGCAGCAGTTCTTACTAAGGTCACACCAAACGAAGAAGTGCCATGCACATCACGGTGCGGTTTCACGGTTTTTTACATTATATCCAAACCGAATTGCCATGAACGGTTTTGCTAAAAAAAAAATTTAATTGCGGTTTTATAAAGTAAAATCGAAAGTGCGGTTTTGCGGTTTTAATCGACATACAATAAAAATAAGCTGTAGCAATAATAAAAAGTTATACAACTGCATTAATGTCAACAAAGTGTAGCTTTGTTACATAACCTTAAAGTCTAACATCCACTTTTATAATCCTAACTTAAATTACATATAGATAAAGCCACGTCAATTCCTTTTCCAACTAAATATAATCCTCTAAATGCCTATATGCCTTGAATCCATGGTACCAACTCAGTCTGCAAATTCCACAAAAACAAAGTAACATTAATTAAGATAACAACCAAAAAAACTATTGAAAATGAAACTACTATATAAGAGTTGTGAACCTAATAAAAATTCTCTTTCATTCTTGTGATCATCTGAGCTCATAGAAGAGTTTGGTCCTTCAAACCCTGTAAAGTCAGACAATAGTAACCATTATTATGAATAAGAAATATGTAATGGCATGTTCTTAAAATACATAAAATATTCCATCAAAAAAAAATACAGAAAATATTTAAGTGTTTTACCTTTGTCTATGTTCTCAAATTGTTCAATATCCTCCACTAATTCACGAAGATCAATTGAAGAAGGTGTAGCACGTAACCAATCTTGAGAGCATATAAGAGCCTCTACCATTTTAGGTGATAAAGAGCTTCTGAAAGGATCAATCACGCGACCACTAGTACTGAAAGCAGATTTTGAAGCAATAGTAGACACTGGAATAGCTAATACATCTTTTGCAACTTTGGAGAGAACAGGATATTTTAGAGCATTCACTTTCCACCAATTTAATACATCAAAATCCTTGCTCAATTTCTCACAACCATCAAGTAAATATCTTGCTACTTGATTTGCTCGAACACAATTCTTCTTCCAAATGCCTAGCAACCGAGATTCAAAGAACTCACTGGGTCATCTTCTTCATCTATCCGCATGTAATAATCTTGCACCGCATTCTCATCTTTTCTGTTTCTTTGAAAATTAGAATCGAATAATTCTTATATAACAAAACCAACAAATCCTCAATTTTTTGAGTCATTTACGCTCACATAAGAAACATCTCCTTGGTACATTGTTGCAAAACAAAAATTAACATACTTTAACTTGTATCTTGGGTCCAAAAGAACAAAGAACAAAGAACAACCGAGTTGATGTGATCAATATTTCCCCAATATTTATTGAACTTCTCTTTCATTCGAATAGCCATGGAAACCATACCATAATCACCCTTACATCGATCATGTTAGATAAACCGACATGCCGCGAGTAGCAAGTGCACGAAAAATACATTTGAAGTTATGTATGATGAACCCGAAAACTTCAAAATCACATGATAGAAGATTTTCAAAAACTTGACAAAATTCCTAGCATTCATCCAATCTATTTCCATCGGAGGTCTAATTATCTTATTTCTTTTCCATTTTCTTTTCCTACCCTCACATTCCTCCTCTTGATTTAAGTCATAACAATCAAAGTAATCTGTATACTTTTGATCTTCATCCCCCAACCTCTCAAAAGCTTTCTCAAACTTCTCAGAAGCCTCAAGCATCAAAAAGTCGAATTCCACTGCGTTTCTACATCTAAACAAACAAGGCTTTTAGAATCAATTTTTCTTTTTCTACACTCTTCTTGAATGCATTTAGTCTACTTGGAGAGGACCGTACATACTTATGACATTCCTAACCCGCATGATAGCCTCATTTTGCTCTTCTAACCCCTCTTTGACAATCAAATTAATAATATGAGCAGAACACCTCACATGCATGTAATCATTATTCAAGATGACATCTTTCCATTTGCATTTCCGTTTCAAATAATTGACTGCTTTATCATTAGAGCTAGCATTATCCACCGTAATTGTGAAAACTTTATCAATGCCCCATTGAATCAAACATTCTTCTATTTGTTTTCCTATTGTTTCCCCTTTATGATTTTCAATCAAACAAAAGTTTATGATTCTTTTTTGCAATTTCCAATCACCGTCTATCCAATGTGCAGTAAGACACATATAGTTCAAATTTTGCACAGAAGTCCAAGTATCAGTGGTCAAGCATATTCTTTGCTTTCTTATAACTCTTTTCAATTTTTTTTCTCTTCATGAAAAACTTTCATGCAATCCCTAGCAACAGTGTGCCTAGACGGTACTTCAAACCTTGGTTCCAAAGAATGAGAATAAGCTCTAAAACCTTCTCCCTCCACAACCTTAAAAGGCATTCCATCGATGATTACAAATTTAGCAAGATTTTTTCGAACTTCTTCAAGGTTTAAAATTTTCCCTTTGATAGTAGGATTATCATTTTGGTTGCCACGTGCACTTTTATAATCATGCATAGTCTTCTGTGACTTATCAAATCTAAGTGGATACTTCTTGCACGAAGACTCCAAATGTGTCCACATACTAGTAGTTCCATTAAGTTTTGGATGAGCAAAGATAACTTGTGCCACAATAGTTGCATGAAGCTCTACAGGTGGATTAATACCTTCTAACCTAGTAAAGTGACCCCAAATTTGAAGTAACCTTATCTTTTCTCTCAAATATATCAATTGCTTTAGTTCTTTTTTTTCTCTTGGGCTCTAACTTTGAAGGTTTACTCATTTTTGGATGAGATTCTTGTGCAACATTTTTTTCATTTAAATTGTTATTTTGAGAAATAACTTTTCCATCACCTGATTCTTGAGTCCTTTCTTGTTCATTTGAAGCTAAAGTTTCCACTATAATCTCCACATCAGTAACCTTTTTAGTAGATATAGTACCATTCTGCTTAAGATATACAAAAAATGAATACTAATTAATATCAAATCCAAACATAAAAATAATATCAAATATGTAAGAAAATAAAATTATTTCAAATAAATAGAACATACTTTTGCATCTGTAGAATTCTCCATATTAGTCCAATACAAAATGAATCTACCACCTGCATTAATACATTTGGCGTGTAAACAATAATTGTAAACATGATTTTCAATCAGGTTAAGCTCTACACAAAGTATCTGATGAGAAGTCAATATCACCACGCAAAACCTCTTAAAATTATTTCTTGCTCGCTATTTGTACCAAAATGGAAATGGAAGCATAAAAACCGATTAAACTTTAAAAAACGTTTGTAGACTAAACTCTAAAAGCATGAAAACTTGACTAATTTTAATTTAATTGGCATCCATTAGAGCTAATCTAATTATCTAAAAATTATTATGTTATACCCAGACTCTGTATTAACCTAATTAACATATTTTGTATTAAATAAACAAACATTAATACTGTAAGCATTTTGTTATCATAATCATTAAAATAAAATTGCAAGAAAAAGGAAACTTACTTATTAATTCTTGTGCTTGCTTCACGAAGTAGAAAATAAAAATTCAAGGCACCAACGAACTCTCTGTAATTGTTGTTGTGGGTAATGGCTTAGGTACTGCTTAAAGCCTTATACATTGACTTGAGTGAAATGATGAGAAAAAGCGTAGATTTGTAGTTTTGTAGAGAGAATTTTTTCAAGATCCGAATGCGAGAAAAGAAAGACTAAAAGACGGAAGAAATGACTTGATGCTTAAATGAGAGAGTTCAGATTACGGACTTATCACTTAGGGTTAGCCGGTTAGGTTTGTTGAGATATGTTAATTACATAATTAACCTTATTAACCATTGCATATGCGGTCGGTTTATCGTCGAAACCGCAAATTGCACCGTCGTGGCGGTGCGGTTTTTCATTAAAATTTTCAAGCTGCGGTTTTTAGGATAATTTGACTTTAACGGTGCGGTGCGGGCGGTGCGGGCGGTTATTTAAAATTTTTGATCACCCCTACCAGTGAAGCAAGCAAATGGCATATTAACGAGAACGAATTCTTTGCAGTCAGAAAGGCTTTTAAAAAATTGCCTCTATTTTTACTGGCTAAAAAGTTTACTTTAAAAATTGATAATTCAAGTGTCAAGGCTTTTCTCAAAAACAAAATTGAATCAAAACCGAGAAAAAGGCTAGATTACTTAGATGTCGTTTTGAATGTCAATATTATGATTATGATATTGTCATTATAAAATCTCATGAAAATATTCTTGATTTTTGACACGAGATGGAAGGACGCGTTCTTGTCGACGAGGTCCTTAAATGAGTAAGACATCTCGGGAAAACCTGGAGAGTCTAGAAGCGAGATTTTGGGACGTTATGTCTCAATGCGAAGTTGTTGGGCGACTTCAACAGTGACCAAAAATCCGTTTCAAGTCAAATAAGAGCATGCCAGTTCGCTCAAGGACAATTGTTCTTAGCACTGCAAGGGCCTCTCCTCCAGGCCGCATCTCCTACGATGCAAAAAGGGGCCAATAGAGAACGGGGCTCTAACCCAGAGGTTATGGATTCAAGTACCATAATCACAAGTTATGCATCCCCTGAGGGTGTACAAACTGTAACGAATGTTGAAGCTCCGGTGTCACAACCCGAGTCTTCAAGTCAACCCAACACCTCTGGGGTAAGAGAGGGAGAGTTCAATCTTAGACCAAAGACAGGCAAATCTAAGGTTCAAACTGACGAGATTAAAATTTCTCCAATGCAGGTATATCAACAACAATGGGATAAATTGATTACAAGAAGAGGTATTAACCCTGAAAAAACAATGGTTGATATCTCAGGCAAATATCCCAGAGTTTGGATGAAACCAGGAAGTCATCCAAATGAAGTACATGAATGGTAAACTTTTGGAGCTCTAGCTTCAATCTATAATGTATCACCAGGATTCCCAGAAATTTCGAAACTACCGAAATGGATTGGGGAAGCCGTTTACGAGACTTGGGCCAATAATCCACATTTGGCGGAGGAGATATTTTGAGGCGTATTTCATCGGTGCGGCTCTGAACCGCGAAGAAAGGCTTTAATGAAGCTTTTCATTTCATCAAGCTAAGAAGACCGGATGGAAATGCTTTAAAATATATTAAGGCAAATTCACCGGAAGAAGTACCAGTGTTAGTAGGAGCAATTTCTGAAGATGAAGCTTTTTTTTTGTTTTTTGTGTTTGGTGTTCTTGAGTAGTGGCCTATATGAATCTGCAGCCATTTGTTGTGTTAGCTGTAGATTTCCTGAACACCAAACATGTACATCCACTACTTATTGTAAATGAAATGTTGTTTCTCTTGTTGTGTTTTATTTCTTTTGAAGAAATATTCTGTTTTATGTTGTTTTATGTTTGAAAAGAAATTAAGAAATACATAGTAAAAATAAATATAGGATTATTAATGTTTGAATGTTTTCCTAAATAAGGCGACTTGAAAAACCATGTCGTTTAACAAACTTAACAATTATAATTTAAGAATTATAGATAGCATTATTTTAAACCTTTCGCTACAGTTTTCAGAAGAAAAAAAATACCAATTACTTGATACAAGCTTTTTTTAATACAAAATGACTTGCTTTGTTTAACAAACTTATGTCTATAATAGCATTAAGATAAGATATTTCATGACCTAATATCTTTTCATTGGACTCTTTGGTTGAAATGTACCTTTATTGGGATCTAAACTTCATACGATCATAAGAGTACTCAAGGAATGAATATCGTCTACATTAAACCATTTAAGCAATCTTTTGGTATAAGCAGATTGTGGACAAGTATTCTGTTATATTTATGATCTAGCTCAAGACCAATGCAGAGTTTAGTTTCCCCAAAGATCTTTAACCTCAAACTCCATCTTTAGTTATTCAGCAGCATTAAATAATTATTCAGGGTCCCAATCAAATTCATGTCATCAACATATATAACAATGATAGAAAATTCGGATCTGATCTTTTAATAATAACGCATGGACAAATAGGATTGTTTTCGTAACTTTCCCTAGAAAGGTATTCATTCAGCTTATGATATCACATGCGACCAGATTGTTTTAATCCATACAATTATCTTTGCAGTTTGATCGAGTATATTTCACGAGTGTCTGATTTTGGTATTTTATATCCATCAGGAATTTTCATATAAATATCAAAATCGAGCTAACCGTATAAATATGTCGTTACCATATCCATTAAACGCATATCCAGACTCTCGTGGACAACCATACTAATGGACAAATAGAACGTAATTGTATCCATCACAGGTGAATATGTCTCATCGTAGTCAATCTCAGGGAGAATCCATGAGCTACTAGTTGAGCTTTATATCTCATGACCTCGTTTCTCTAGTTTTTCTTTCAAATAAATACCCAATTGTACCCAATGGGTTTTACATTGTCTAGAGTTCGAGTAATTTTCCCAAATCATTTTGTTTCTTTTAAGGAAGCTAATTCAGATTTTATCATTTCCTCCCACATAGGCCAGTCAGGCCTCTGACATCATTCTATTATAGAATGTGGTTCAGTATCATAATCACCATCAATTGTTTCTTGAGCAACTGAGAATATAAAATTATCATCAATAATTAGTTTAGTTAGATCTCGTATCTCATTTCAATAGCTCAAGGGATTCTTGATGCTATCAGAATTTTTAATATGAATATTTTCTGAGATATTAGGCTCTACAGATTCATCTGAAGCATGCTTACTATTATTACTTCTCTCCTTTCTTTTTTGGAAACAATATCCTTTGAGCTAGCAGGTCTGATACGTTTTTGTCGTAGGACATCATCATTCATCTTTTTATCTTCTTTAGGAATAATAATCCTGGGTGGAACATTCGCAGCTGGAATACGAGATTTTGTGACTTTCTAGCCTCATTAAATGCATCGGGAATCTTATTGGCAATATTCTGTAAATGAATGATTCTACTCATCTCATTTTCACATTTAGGAGTATGTGGGTCCAAATGGGATAAACTTTGTTCATTCATGAGAGATTCTCCACTGGCTTTTGTTTATCATTTTGCAACAAAACTCTATCCATTCCTATTGATGGAAATGTTGTTTCATCAAAATGACAATTCGCAAAATGAGCGGTAAATAAATCTCCTGACATTGGTTCCAAATATCGAATAATTGACGGAGAATCAAATCCAATGTTTATACCAAGTCTACGTTGTGGACCCATTTTTGTCCTTTGAGGATGTGGAATCGTCACTTGAACAGCACACCCAAAAGTGTGTAGGTGCGAAATATTCGGCTCAAATCCACTAGTTAATTGCACTGGGGAATACATATGATAAGCAGTAGGGTGTAATCCGATAAGTGTTGATGCATGCAATATTACATGACCCTCCATGCTACACTAGTGAGCTTTGATTTCATTAATAATGTACGAGGAATGACCTGAACTCGTTTAATCAGGGATTCTGCCAACCATTTTGAGTATGGACATGTGCTAATGGGTGTTCAACATTAATTTCTAGTCCTGCACAATATTCATCAAAAATTTCTGATGTAAATTATTCGGCATTATCCATTCTTAGATTCTTAATAGGATAATTAGGTAAATGTGCTTAGAGTTTAATAATTTGCACTAATAATCGAGCAAATGCAACATTTCTAATAGATAATAAACATATGTGTGACCATCTACATGATGTATCTATTAAGACCAGAAAATATCTAAACGGTTTATTTGTTGGATGTATTGGTCCATAAATATCACCATGAATATGCTGTAAAAATGATGGTGATTTAAAACCAACCTTTTCCATTGAAGGGTCTAGTAATGAGTTTTCCTTGTGAACATGATTCACAAAAATAATCTTTTGATATCAACATTTTTTTTGCCTTTCAATGGATGTCCTTTGGTATGTTCAACAATCATACGCATCATAATAGTTTAAGGTGTCTGGCGATCATGCCATAATCCAAATATATTAGGATTCACCAGCTTCCAAGGCATGGTGGCGTATGATTCAAAGGCTTTAATTGGGACATAATATAATCTAGAAATTATCGATTCAAATCTCTCATGGGTGTTCGGGGCTACCCATTTTATATAATGTGATACATAAACACTCTTTATCATGGTCATTTAGTGTCTCCAAATGATAGCCACTATCACACACATCTTTAAAATCTAGTAGATTTCTTTTTATCTACTAGATAATAATGCATTTTCAATCTGCAGGATTGTACCATTAGGCAAAACTTTAATATTGTATTCATGGAGCCACCAATAATCTCAACGGGACCATATATTGTTGTAAATTGTGTCTTGCACATTTTTACACCGATAAATATGTTTTACTCGTTAATCTCGAGTGCGTTGTTGTACTGTCAAGTAGACGATAGTCTTTCTTCTTGGTGTTTTTCATATATACCTAATATAACATTATTGAATTAATATTATACAATTATCTTTATAATATTATATATCAAAAAATTCTACCATTGTGAAACAGTCAAATAATAGCATCGAGGCACAACAAAAATTCCAATATAAAAGATTTTATTTGAAATCATAAATGAGATAGACACACGATACAACATAATTATTCATCACGCTAAAATAAATTGTTACGGCTAACAGAAGAAAAAACCATGGTGATAAGGAGGTTAATCATAAGCCAAAAGTAACCCGAAGGATATTCTCCAACAATAAGTAAAATGGTATACATTATGACTGACAAAATTGCTTTTTTGGTCCGTTAAGTTGGCTCGATTTCATATTTAGTCCTTTAACTTTTATGGGTGGCGTTTGGCAACCACTAACTTTTTTAAACCTGCACATATAGTCCGATTTCGAAATTCCGGGGATATCTTATTCCTAAAATGATGAGTTGGATAAAAATACACCATTTTTGGACCACTTTTCCACGAAATAACTATTTTGCCCCTTTTGTTTGGAGGGACACCTTGGTCATGTGCATATCACATGACTTGTTTAATGTCTCAATAAAATTAAATAACAAAAACAAATATAAGACTAAAATAAAACAAATAGAAAAAACATGTATTTACAATTTTCAATTATATATAAAAGTTGAAAAAAATAGAAAACAATAATATATATATATATATATAATTTTCAATTGTAATATAAAATTAAAGAAAAAATAAAAACAAAATAAATTAAATAAAAAAATTATATTAAATTAAATAAAATAGTCGAACACATATTTTTATATTTTTCAACATTAAATAAAAATTAAAGAAAATAGAAAACAAAAATAAATGAAATTTAGTTTCTTTTTTTTTTTGGTTTTCCATTTTTTTTGTTTTCAATTTTTCATTAATTTTTATTTATAGTAGAAAATTATAAATATATATTTTTTTCTATTTTGTTGTTTTCTGTTTTTTCTTTAATCTTAATTTATAGTAGAAAATTGTATAAATATATTTTTTTTGTATTCTTTTTGTTTTCTATTTTTCTTTAATTTTAATTTACGGTTGGAAATTATAGAAATATATGTTTTTTTTTCTAATTTTTTTAATTTTTAAATATAGTTGAAAATATAAATACATATTTATTCTGTTTTTTTTTTCATTTTTTTAATTTTGTTTACAATTAAAAATTATAAATATATGTTTAAATTATTTTCTTTAAATTAAATTAAAATAATTTGTCGAACATATAATTTATATTTTTCAACTTTAAATAAAAATTAAGGAAAACTGGAAAAAACAAAAAATACATTAATTTCTCTTTTTTTTTTTGGTTTTTCTTTTTTTTTTTTTGCTTTTATTTTTTCTTTAATTTTAATATACACTTGAAAATTATGGATATATATGTTTTTTCTTTTGGATTATAATTTTATAATTTTTATATATAGTTGAAAATTGTAAATACATATTTTTTTTTTTTTAATTTTATTTACACTTGAAAATTATAAATATATGTTCAGATTTGTTTCTCTAAATTGAATAAAAAAAGTCGAACATATATTTTATATTTGTCAACTTTATATAAAATTATAAATATATGTTCAGATTATTTCTTTACTTTAATTTAATTTCATATTTATTTTTGTTATTTAATTTTATTGAGATATTAACCAAGTCATGTGATATGCACATGACCAAGGTTTCCCTAAAAAAAGGGATAAAATAGTCATTTCGTGGAAAAGTGGTCCAAACATGGTGTATTTTTGTCTAACTCGGCATTTTAGGAATAAGATATTCCCAAAATTTTGAAATCGGACTAAATGTGCAGGTTTAAAAAAGTTAGTGGTTGCCAAACGCCACCCATAAAAGTTAAAGGACTAAATACGAAATCAAGCCAACTTAAGGACCAAAAACGCAACTACCTTTATACAATTATCTCTACAATATTATATATCAAAAAACTCTACCATTGTGAAACAGTCAAATAATAGCATCGAGCCACAACAAAAATTACAATATAAAAAGATTTCATTTGAAATCATAAATGAGATAGACATACAATATAACATAATTATTCATCATGCTAAAATAAATTATTACGGCTAATAGAAGAAAAAACCGCGGTGATAAAAAGGTTAATCATAAGCCAAAAGTAACCCGAAGGATATTCTCCAACAAAAAGTAAAATGGTATATATTATGACTAGCAAGATAAGAAATACCACAGTTAGGTTAAACATCGTGAATGAATAAATGAAACTAGATTAAAGTATTGAGAATATATGATAATGTGAGAACTGTTGAATGAAATGTGGGTACAATTATAGATAAAAAAAATTATTGTTCATAGTTGTTAACTAGTTGTTGGGGAAGGAAAATTTTTAATGTGAAAATTGTGAATGATTTAGTAGAATTGTAATGTTATTTTGTGATTGAAATAATAAACACAAATATTATGATAACAAATTCATATAAAAGGTTCAACTCGGAAATATATCTTCCCGGGAAAATACATACAAGTATAAACAAAATATTCCCACTCTTACAACACCAACATAATTACATGAAGTATTTAGAAACTAATTTAAAACATAGATGTCATTGCTTAAATATTTCCATCACCAATCAAGTGGTCAATTATTCCTTCTAGATACTTAAAGAAATCTGCAACATCCAGATGTGTTATATCCACATTCATGTCATCAAACTTATCAACTTCAAGATGATCATAAGAGAAATTTGCCTCAGGATTTTTATCTTTCTTTCGAAGAGATGCTAGAAAAAGCTCCACTAAATATTTGGCTATACGACAGGTACGTGATCAATGTCCTTTTATTCCGCATCGATAACATTTCTCTCCACCAGTATTTGGATTTATCTATTTCTCTTTTCCTTTCTTATCATTTCTGTTCCACTTCAAGTGGTTACTTGTATTTTTGTGACTTGAATTTATTTTACTACCACGATTGTATGGAGTAACTTTTCCACGACCATAGCCACGACCAGTGATACGTGTAAAATATTTGTGCTTTTAACGGGTTATTTTGATTTATAATTGATGCATTTGCATGTATATTTAGTGTATTTTACTTGGTTTCCTTTGTTGGGCGTGATACTGCGTACTCTTGTGAATTTTGCAACAAATGGAGCTAAATTGGACAAAAGGTGATAGTATGTTTCACATGATATGTCAAAAGACAAGGTACGAGAAAAAATGTGATAGCATGGACGGTCGAACAAAAGGGAATTTCCTCCAAAAATGTCCAAACACGCTAACAGTTCAACAATGGCAGAGTTTAGTATTTTGGCCACAACTTTCTCTAAATAATTGATATGGAGGTGATTCAAGTTTTTATGGAACGCTACGAGAAACGGTTACAACTTTCATGAAGACCCCAGGAGCAAATTACGATTGCACGACCCGACCGTGTGAGTTGACACGGCCGGTGCGATGTGTCTGGGGCTGAATTTGAGTCCTAATCCCATCAGAACTCTACTAGTGATCTCTCAAAGCTCTTATATAACGGGGACCAAGGCCAGAACGAATTTTCATCATCTATAATCATCCATACACCATACAACACACTAAATTACACAGGATTACAAGATCAAAGGTTTTATGAGAGAAAAGGGCTAGGCCGCGAAGAACACCACAAGGCCTTTTGCCTCTACGGAAGCACAAGAGCTTCGACGGCTTGGAAGGAGAATCCATCCTGACAAGAAAGGGTTTTCTTTCTTAGTTTAGATCTCTTGTCTGTGCTTAAACAATATCACAATGTTGAGTTCAAGTTTGTCTATAAATTTGTTATCAATGTTTGGCTAATCTTTCGGATCTTAGGGCATAATCAAAATTGTAGATTCATGTAAAATCTGGATCATTAATTATTTTCTTAATTGATTCATGTGTTCTATTTTATGAATTCGAGTGCTTATTCCTAATTGCTTGTTATTTGGCCAATAATTAGCATGTCACATTTCTTAGTGCAAAACTCGGAAGAGGAGTTCTGATAAAGACAGAAATCAAATTCGGACATAAACGGGTGTATCGAGTCGAGAGACCTACAACTATTTGTGGGGAGTCATTCAATTCACAGATCTTTTAGGAGTTAATAATAGTTGCATCGAGTCGGGAGACCTATAATTATTATTAATCTAATGTTTATGAACCGCGGGAGAGGGAATAGACTAACTTAGGAATGTAACTCATAGAATTGCATAAATTGGTTTGGTTAAACATTAATTGGATTTAATATTGAAGAAACATGTTGAGATTATGTACCTACGGTTGCTTTCGTAGTTGTTGAAAATACTTGTGGGGTTCGAAAATTTATTTTGTTTTCACTTGATATTCGGCCGCTTCAATAAAATTGGAATGCGATGTTATTATAGTCTAAGTGTTTCATAGTTAATCCTTGAGGAATACGACTTTGTTTGCCATTATCCTATAAATTACATTGTACACTTGCAGTTGTAAGATCCAAATATTTTTGGCAAACAACCGCAACCACGGCCTCTCCCACAACCTCTAAAATTATTAAAATTTTGAGCTCTAGTCGCATTCACTTCAGGGAATGAAGTAGATTAGTAGGTTGTGATTCATGATTTTTTTATCAATAACTCAGGCCACAACAAGGCACGAAATCAAGTAGGATTATTTTGTGAAACCTTTTTCTTGGTATTGCTGCAGGAGAAAAACCCGAGGCATGAAAAGCAAAAAGTATTTTTTCAATCATATCTCCATCTATGATATTTTCTCCACATAATTTCAATTTTGAATAAAATTAAATATCATGGAGTTATACTCACTTACGGATTTGAAATCTTGAAATCTCAATTTGATCCAATCATATCGGGCCTTTGGAAGTATAACCATCTTCAGGTTGTCATATCTTTCTTTAAAGTTTTTCCAAAGGACGGATGGATCTTTTACCGTAAGGTGTTTTTAAATTTTCATCCAGATGGTGACGTTGAAAGGTCATAGATTTAGCTTTATCTTGTGTAGATGCACTATTTCCTTCTTTCATAGTATCACCTAGACCTTTAGCATCTAGATGGATTTCAGCATCTAAAACCCATGACATATAGTTTTTTTCCAATAATATCAAGAGCAACAAAATCAAGCTTTGCGAAGTTATCCATAATGATATTTTAAATTAAGAAATAACAAAACTTACCACACTCACCAAAAGTTTTGAAAATTGGCTAGAGGCTCGTGCTGATAACGTGTTATAGAACGAACAATTTAAGAACACGAGAGAATTAGTATTTATATTAATATTATAGAACTGTCAAAGTAGTAAGAAATAAATAGCATAGAGAGAGAATAATTAAGCAGAAAGCATGTAATTATATATTGATTTTCTCTTTGATTGTTATGTGTATTTTTTACTAAAAATTGTGGCATATTTATAGTCAAAAACTCAACTACTATATTTGTGTAGTAGGTGCACATATGATACAATTTTCAAAATTAGACTACAAATTTATTGCGCTAAAGTCCACATTGGACATTTATCACGACAGATAAGACATATTTCGATCATTCATAAATGAGAACACTTTGCACACTAACGATCTCCTTACTTGACTAGGTTGGGATAATACTAAATTATCCAACTTGCTATAATTTTACTTTTGATTAGAGCTTTCAAATAGGCCGGGCAAGGATGGCTCGCCGGGGCCATGGGAAAAAATCGATATGCGACGTGTCATCCCAAAGTTCATTTGGGCCGCTATTTTTAGAGCTCAAATCCAACTGATACTTTAAAAATACATGTAAATGTATCGAGCTCATTGGGCCGGTGGGGCCGACCCGAATTATTTTGGCAACTCAGCCGTGCCCCATCATCGGGCCCATAAAAAAAATTCGACACCTCTACTTGTCATGATGGTAGCCCGTAATAATTTTTATTATTGATTTTAAATCATTATTTTAGATAGATAATTCTCTACGTGAAATGAAAAATCATACTCACTCGGTCACTCCTCTATAGTATCTTAACAGGAATCAAATCATAATACACAACGTAATAAACAACGTAATAAACAATGTAATGATTTAGTAATAGTAAATTAATTAATGAAAGGCATAATAATATACAAGATGGTCCACCAAAATATACAACTGGACTATTGACTAAAATATCATTCAAATAAATCACATTAAATATATTGCGCTATTAAATAATTTAATTTCATTCACACACCACATTACTATATTAATATATACTCAATAATCATCATCATTTAAATAAATAAAAAATAAATGATGTGTACGGTACGTGTCCAAGATGCGTAAAGTCACAAAAAACTCTTCAAGAATCACCATAAATATAATAGATAATTACAAAAAGTACCCTGAGGTTTGATTTAGTGTTAAAATTAAGGGGTAATCTGCAATGATTTTACAAATATGAAGGGGGATTTTGAAATATATTTCAAACCTCAGAAGTGCTTTTTGTAAGTTTTAAAGTTAGCTGAATTTTTTTGTAATTAGGTCAAACCTCATGGATACTTTTTGTAATTATCCCTAAATATAATATGTCCACGTATGAGGTCTCACATGAATTAAACAACTTTGCTCGAGTATTCTATACCAATTTTTAGTTGGCAGTTGGTTTAAGTGATGATGAGATTACGGTTGAAGGTTTGTGACTCATCTTTGTGTAGCACAAAGTAATGGCAAATGGGGTCCTCTAAATCCCACCATAATCTTGGAGTGGACTAATGCCAAAACCAAGATAAATGGGCTTGTCTGATAATGGGTTTTCTGATTGCTATTCCAAGGACAGATGGTCTTAGGAATGGGTCAAGATAGCATGCAAAGTCCATTTCAATGGAAGGAAAATGAGATTGGAAGAAATTCAATTTCACCATATAAATTATGAAATTATTTAATATTGTAAACTATTTTATTTTAATTATAGTTGAATTGATATATATTTTCAATAAATACATGTGAATATTATAATTTTTATTATTTTTAAAATCAATAAGTAACATAAACCAGAGAAGGAAATGAAAAGGTTTTTTTTTTTGAATTATTTTTAGTAAAAGATTTTGCTAGTAAAAGATTTGAAGGAAATAATTGTTTTTGATTCTAAAATATGAAATTCACAATTTAAATAAAAAATTTAAAAGTATAAAATTAAAACTCATTTTTTATCATTAATAATATTCGATTATTTTTCAAAATTTATTTAAAGTTTAAATTAAAGAAAATCCAGTAGCAGGTAACAGGACTAAAAACCCGAATTTTATCCATTTAAAGGTCTGAATTCAAAGTCGAGAAAAAAAAGGACAAAATCTCCGAGAAGCTTTATTTAGAGAACTAAAAAAATAATTTTGCCCTAATCACCATTTCAATAATTTGGAACTAAAATTTTAAAATCATATTCGACCCAAATAGTGAAATAAAAAACTATAATATTATTTTTAAAAAAAATTGATAAGTGGTTGAAAAGGAGAAATGCTTCGCTAATATATTTTTATAGGGGTTCTTATTCATTTCGAAATTAATTTATTTCAAACTTTGGCCTGCAGGCCCTGCAGTTGCAATTTATTAATGTGATGTTTTACATATTTTCTCAAAAAAAAAAAAAATTGTTTCCATCATAAGTTAAAAAGTGGCACCAGCTTTTTTTCATAATTGGAAATACAACAAAGTCGGTTCTCATTTTGTTTTGGGACGTAAAAGAAGAATACGTGCCTCTTGATGTTTCCTCGAATATTCTTCTTTAACTTTTAATTTCTTTTTGTTCTGTTCAAATTTCAAAATTATTTGTGTCAAGATCAATAGAATCATCAAGAATTGTTGGAGGTCCAGGGGACTTAAATATCAAGAAATTAATAGTAAAAAAAGTACATTTTTAACACATATTACAGAACGACACAGTGACAAAAACATGTATGAGACGATCGATCTCATGACATAGTTCATGACTCATGAGACAAATCTTACATTTTAATAGTATTCCAACCCAATTTCATATTTTTTGTGTTTTGTAGGATTCAATCGTCTCATGTAAGACCACCTCTTTATATATATAAGATGTTTTTAGAGTTTATTTAAAAGATTTTATAAACTCTTTCATCTTATAACTCATACCCATACAAAAAAAACACATACTTTTTGTGTTTTGTGTTTTTAGAGCTTATTTAAAAGATTTATTAACTCTTTACATCTTATAAGATGTTTTTAGAGCTTATAAGATATTATGTCTTATTTTAAAAATAAGTGGATGAAGTGTTTGGATAATACAAGATGAAAGAGCTTATAAGATGTTAGTAATGATATTTTTGTAATTAAAATGATCGAAGCGAAATGGGTTGTTAAAATAAGAGTTTTTTTAAAAATAAAGTGGGATCCCTCACCAATTTTAAAAAGATTTATAAGCTCCTAACATCTTATCTTAGGGGCTTATATGATTTTTTTAATAACACAAAATTCCTGTTAGACCGTTTAACGGGTCTGACCTGTTAGACGGATCTGACCCACGGACCCGGTGGCATTTTCGTAATATTAGCAGTGGTGTTTTTGTAGTTTTCATGGACCACCGGTATTAACAGTTCTTTTGAAAAGTACTAGCCGTTCTTCTAAAAAGTATTAGCAGTTCTTCTGAAATGTATTAGTAGTTCCCTGAAGAGTATTTTAGTATTTCTCATGAATATACTCCCGAAATGTATTAGCAGTCCCTCAAAAAAGTATTAGCCGTTCTTCTAAAAAGTATTAGCAGTTCTTCTGAAATGTATTAATAGTTCCATGGAGAGTATTTTAGTATTTCTCCTGAATATACTTCCGAAATGTATTATCAATCCCTCAAAGTATTAGTAGTTCCCTGAAGAGTTTATTAGTGGTTTCCCTAAATATAATTAATTTGTTTCCCGGAAATGTATTAGTTGTCCCTTGGAAAAGTATTAGTAGTTTTCCAGAAACGTATTAGTAGTAACCTAGAAAAATATTAAGTTTTTCCCTTAAAGGTATTTCAATAATTCCTTGAAAAGTATTATTTTTTTTACCTAAAAAAAGTACTAGTAGTCCCCCTAAAAAGTATTAGCAGTTCCCTTTAAAAGTATTAATTTTTCCTATAAAAATTAATAGGTATCCCTTAAAATTATTTAGTAGTCCTCCTAAAAAGTGATAGCTTTTCATTTTAAAAGTATTAGTAGTTTTTATGAAATGTATTAATAATTCCCCGAAAAATATAATTTTTTGACTGAAATATTTTTAGTAATTATTCTGAAAAGTATTAGTTTTCTCCGATAACAAGTATTAAAGTATTAGTAATTAGTCTTAATCAGTCCAAGCTTCCATACTTTGAACCACGCTATCAAGGGATTTATCGAGCTCCGGCGACTGAAAATATTCATTCCTCGGCTGCTCTTGTCTCGTTCGCCGCTCATTCTTCTTCCTCGGCGGTGGCGGTCAGACGACCGACGTCGTTATCTGGTAATCCTGGTTCTTCGATGTTGTACACTCTTTTTCTTCTTCCATTTGGAAAATTTTGTAGTCCCAATAATAATTATCCTTGGGATATATTATGTAGTGATCTGGTGTATTAGCCTAGCTTTTATGTATAGCGGAACATGACGGTTACTAAGATTGTGTAATATATAATTTTGTGCTAAGAATGTTGAGGTCTGATAAAAGACGCAGGGAGAGAGAAAGATTTGCCTCTCTTATTTTTTTCATTAATTGTACCAAATCTGGGGTTGGGGGTTGGGTGGGGTTAAAATTAGATTCGTCTAATGGATTAGATCCGTTAGACCGTCTAATAGGAGATTTCCTCTTTTAATAAAATTTACCGAACACTTTTAGAGAGCTTATAAGCTGATCACTCAAGCACTCTCTTAAGTAGATCAAAGTAATTTTTTTTAATAAAACTAGTTTACGTAATTATCTACTACTGTGAGTTTTCTTTTTAAAAAAAAAAACAAATTTCTTTATTCGCAATATAAATATTTCAAGGAAACTTCATGTACTTTGAATTGAGAAATAGTGAAAATACTTGGCAAAGAAACTTGGTGGACTAGCCCATTGGTCCATTGCCAGCCCATGTGTAGCCAGTAGCCCATTAGATGACAAGTCAAATGATCCAATTCAAGTTCTGCCGAGAAACGCCAATTTATAGAGCCGGAGGGTGTGAATGGTGAAAAAAATTACAAACAGGTTATCATAATTAATGGTATATGTATTCATTAAAAGATCATGAACTCCAACTATAATTCATGCATTGACCTTGCGAAGAATTATACATTTTAAAAGATATGATAAGTTGGAAGCTGATTTTGTATCTTAATAGGAATTCATGCGTTGTTAATGAGAACTTGTGGAGAAATTAAAATATATATTTTAGAAGATATGCTAACTTGGATACAGGTTTTGTAATTTATGAATCGTCACAAAATTTGCATCCAGCTTAGCATATGTTCAAGAATGTATACTTTAATTCCTCCACAAGGTCTTATTAACAATGCATATTTTGTATCTTAGGGATCACACAAAATATGCATCCAGCTTAGCATATCTTCTAAATTGTATACTTTAATTTTCCACAAGGTCTCATTAACAATGCATATTTTATATCTTACAGGTCGTAACATAATCTGCATCTAGCTTAGCATATCTTCTAAAATGTATACTTTAACTCCCCCAAAAGGTCTCATTAATAATGCATGTTTTGTATCATACGGGCGGCCGCCACAAGATCTGCATCCAGCTTAGCATATCTTTAATTCTCCACAGGATCTGATTAACAATTCATATTTTGTATCTTACGGGTTGCCACAAAATTTGTATCCAGCTTATCATATCTTCTAAAATGTATACTTTAATTCCTCCAAAAGGTCTCATTAACAATGCATATTTTGTATATTACGGTTCTCCACAAAATCTACATCCAACTTAGCATATCTTCTAAAATGTAAACTTTAATTCCGCCACATAATGTATACTTTATCTTCTAAAAGGGAGAGAGCCTATTAACATTGTTCTCTCTTTTTCCTGACCTGGTTTTATTCCAGTGGATAAGGTATTACATAATGTCATCATACAAGAGTTGTGTACTCTTTTTCCTTTAGAATTTATTCTCAAAAGCTATTTTTCTAGTAAGCTTTTAACGAGGTATGCTCCAAGGGGAGTATTACAAATATGGTTTAATGTCCATTTGTCTCTTCTCCCTTTTAATTGACAATTCTCGTTCCTCCCATTTTCTAAGGTATTGATTGTTCTACTAATCACATTATTAATCTTGTGATTTTCCATACTCTCAATGATGTGTATTAATTATCAATTTACTATGTTATTGATTTTGTGATTTCACAATTATAATTAGAAATAATTACTAAATACCTTTAAGGTTTGACCAAATTATAGAAAAAAACTCAGCTAACTTTCAAAATTATAAAAGTACCACTAAGGTCTGGTTCAGTATTAAAATTAACGGGTAAACTGTATTGTTTTTTTAAATATGATGGGTGATTTTTAAATGCTTTTTGCTTATGAAGGAGTAAATGTTAGGCACAATAAAACCTCAGGTAAAATTTATAATTTTGGAAGTTAGTTGTTTTTTCGTAATTAGGTCAAACCTCAAGGGTACATTTTGTAATTAACCCTTATAAGTTATTTTCTTCTTATTAATGTAGGACGTAATGTGTATAAAATTCCAAGGAATACGAGAGAAAAATACTCTCTATACGTTTGTGTGTTCTTTTATTTTCCAATATTTTTCTCTTTGATTTATGTAACTTTAGGCAGTTTGAACTTTGTTCAAAGGTCATTGGCCAGAAAAAGTCTCAATGGAGCAAAATGCATAAACCGTAAAATTTTAATTGAAGGGTGAAATATATTTTAGTCGATAATGTGTTAAAAAGTTTATATATATTGTTCTATCTTGATTTTGATATTACAATGAATATTTATTTATATAAGTGAACTATGTTATATGTGAAAAAATAGCCACTGAGAAAATCATTTATATTAGTTTACACCTATAAGAGCATCTCTAGCAGTGCTAGAGAATAGGGCTCAGCGGTATTTGTGCACTCCAGCACTGCGCCACTTTTTGCTGCATTTTGGCATTTGCCACAGTGTAGTGCCATTTGTGGTGTTGCACTGTAGTTCTCTCTCTCTTTTTTTCTTTTATTTTTTTATTTAATTTTTTATGGATTTATTTTAACTTTAAAATATTATTAATTTTATATTTCAGTTATTCTAATAAAAAATAATACTAAAATTAATTCAATCATATTTGATAATTTATTTAAATAATATAATATGTAATTTTATGAATTGTTATTTTAATTTTGCATTAATTTCATTAAATTTATATTTTTTTATTTGTTTAATTCTAAAACTAAAATATTTGATAAATATTATATTAATAAAATTACTTATGAATATTTTTATCAATTATGATGTAATAAAAATCAATATTAAATGAATAAAAGAAGGAATTTTATAGAATAGTTTTTTTTAGTGCAGAAAATAGTGCAAACTGCTGGAGATGAAATGCAGATTCTGCACTAAAATAGTGCAAATCCTGCATCAAAGTAGTGCAAACTACTGGAGAAGGTCTAAATGAACTAAATATATGATAAACAAAAAAGGAAGAATATCATTGTTAGTTGTTACTAATTTTAAATAAAATTAAATACTATATCATATTCATTTTCTATTTGATCCATAATTAAATTATTTTTTATAAGAAAGGTAAAAAAATCATTTTATCAGTGTAGAATAATAATTATTCTAGTATCCCACGATTGCTAAGTTATTCATAATCAAATCCATTATAATTAAATCAATTTGAATTTTCAATAGTAACAATACTGAATCCATGATTAATTGTTAATTCTTAAAATTGAAATATTATTTCAGGATATTGAATTGATAAATCTCATCTATATAAAGGAAACGTCTTTAAAATTTACTACTAATTCGGACTATATAGCAATATGAAGTATCCAACTCTCCCGTAAAAAAGAAGTGCTTTGTGTTAAAATTTTGGCTTAATTGCAATTTTAGTTCTGTAATAGGGTTTGACAATTTTAGTCATCATTTAAAATTTGGCACGATATATCGTGTCTATATTGGGCACAATATATCGTGCCACAAAAAATGTTTAGCACGATATATCGTGCCTCATTAAACCTAAAATGCATGATATTTCGTGCACAGTGCAATCTTGTTTCTTAGATCCAGAAATTTCACATATCGTGTAAATATATTCTTGAACAATTTAAACAACGTTAAGTAACTAAGAGGAGAAACAACATTACCTTGTGTTGGGTATTTATCTGCCTCAATAGATCGATACACGTAGTACCGAAGAACAAATATTACAGACTCAAAGACTATTATACAAATTGTACTCTAGACACTTGCAAGAAAATATATAAAATACAACTGAATCGAAAAATACTAGAAAGAAAACTTAACACAAAATATGAGGGATAGAACCCTAAATCGAAATATAGAATAGATTTCGGCTCAGGACCAATAATCCCCAAATCATTGCAGTCACCAAAGAATCAACCAGAGAGCCACCAGATAGCACCCACAAAGCCAAGCCACATAAAGCCCTCAGAATCCCAACACCGATCTTCCAGTCGAAAAACCCTAGAAACCCTAGAAAGGAACCCTCAACCCACAAACACTATCTCACGAAGAAATCACAATGTTTGTCCACATAGTAGGTGAACAAGTAAGAGCACACTCAGATCCCACAGAAACACCAACAAATCACACAGAAATATCACGAGAGGGTGAGATTCCTAGAGAGAGAAAGAATCACAGAGCAATGGAGGATTCGAGAGAGAAGAGAGAGAAGTGAAGGACCAGATAATGAATTAGGGTTTGGGTTAGGGCACCTTTTAAAAGGTTAACCAACAGCTGGGATTAAGGAAGCAAGATCGGATGGACAAGATCAGAAGATAGGATTCGCGAAGAAGATATTCGGATCCCGCAATCCAAACACGCAACCCGGAGATACTGGGCTAGATCACATGTTGGGCATGTTGCATAAATGGGTTGCATTTGTGGGCTTTAGATCATTAATAATTGGGCAACATAAATGAGCCAAATAATATTACAATCTCCACCTTTGGCTCATTATGATTCATAAGACATACAAGGGAATTTATATTGGTCATCATCATCGCCTTTTGCCTTCCCAGCATAAAGCCGAGAAGGACTTATGTTACAGAAGCACTTAAGCTAACTGTAACTGAGTAAGGACCTCAACAAGCACACATCAAGCCAAGTTCCCCCATTGAATATCACAAGCACGGAGCAAACATTAATTCAACAGTTTTGGATTCAACAGAAACACACAGTAACTGTTAAATCCAACATAAAGGGTAACTAACCGGGTAACTAATCACCAGTGTCAAAATTTAGGATTTTTAAACAGGTTTTGAATTTTTATAAGGGTAGACACTCAGTACCCATATCAGTTGGATAACACTCAGATGCCACTTTTTCAAGATTAACCAAACCTTTTGAAACAATATCCCTTATGAAATGAAAACGTACATCAATATATTTGGTTCTATCGTGAAAAATTGGGTTTTTTGCAAAGTTGTATACCAGATTGAGAGTCAGAAAATACAACAACCTTTTATTTTAGAAAACCAATTTCAGAAACAAGACCTTTAAGCCACAAGGCTTCTTTTAAAGCTTCAGTAACATACAACATATTATGATTCTGTTGTAGACAGAGCCACAATATGTTGCAGTTGAGATTTCCAACTTATACATGAACCACAAAGAGTGAAAACATAGGAGGTTGTTGATTTTCTATCGTATTTATCATTAGCATAATTTGAATCAACATATCCTTTCAAAATTATACCAGAATCACATTTTAGAAAAACACAAGCTATAATCAGAAGAATGCCTCAGATATCTTAACAGCCATTTAACAGCATTCCAGTGCACCATACCAGGGTTGGACATGTATCTACTCAAATAAGAAACATCCTGGTGCTCACCATTAAGTACATAATGTACAGATCCAATTGCATTAGCATAAGGAATATTTTGCATAACACAGATTTCAGGTTCAGTCTTGGGAGATTGTTCCTTACTTAACAGAAAATGAGAGGCAAGAGGTACATTCACAGATTTAGCATTAGACAGAGAAAATTTTTTGTAAAATCTTTTCTATTAAGAGGACTGATGCAAATAAATGACAGATTTAGATCTGTCTCTGTCAATGTTCATTCCCAAAATCTTTTTAGCATCACCTAGGTATTTCATGTCAAATTTAGCACTTAGACAATTTCTAACATGATCAATAGCTTTGATGCAAGGTCCAACAAGAAACATGTCATCAACATACAACAGTAAGAACACAAGAGTTTTAGCATCAAGTTTAAAGTAAAGACAATGATCAAATTGACTTCTACAAAACTTTAAATCAAGCATGCACTGATCAAACTTTTTGTTCCACTGTCTTGAAGACTGTTTAAGACCATATAAAGATTTTTGAAGTAAACAGACATAATTGGGCTTGGATTTGTCCTCAAAACCCTCAGGTTGTTTCATAAATTTTTTTTTTCATCCAAGTCACCATGTAAAAAAACAGTTTTAACATCCAACTATTTCAGTTCCCAATCAAATTGAGCAACAAGGGCAAGCATAATTCTCACAGTGACAAATTTAACAATAGGAGCAAATATCTCTGTGTAATTTATCCCTTCCTTCTGAGTAAAACCCTTAGCAACTAATCTAGCTTTAAACCTAACACCCTCAGATTCTTGTTTAACCTTATATAACCATTTACAATCAACCACAGAGCAGTTAGGGGGTTTAGGAACAAGAATCCATGTGTTATTAACATGCAGAGAAGTCATTTCATCATGCATAGCACTTAGCCACTAGATTCAGCAGAGTTCACAACTTTAGAGAAGGTTTTAGGCTCAGAACCATCAATGGATTCAAACACAGAGAACGCATAAGAGGTCATGTGAAAATCAGCAAATTTGTTTGGGACTCTAACATGCCTCCCAGTCCTATCCCTTGTTAACACATAATCATTCAATTCATCATGAGTATCAGCAACAGGTTCATTATCAGTGTTAACACCAGGAAAATCATTATGCATATCATGCACATTATCATGATGAGTATCATCATCATCATCAATATGCACATCATTATTAGGCAAAGCATCATTGATATGAGAATCAGCAAGTACAACAATATTATGAGACATATTAGAAAGCTCCACCTCATTTGGAGTATTATTACTTTCAGAAACAGTTTGAGGAGAAGGATGCACAAGGCAAGGAAATTCAAGTTCATTGAATAAGACATCCCTGCTAATTAAAGTATTAAAACCAGGTTCTCCTCTGTTCCAAAGTCTATAGCCTTTAAGCCCTTCAGAGTGGCCAAGAAAAACACATTTTATAGACCTCGGTTCTAATTTATCAGTCTTTTGATGTACAAAAACAGTGCATTATCAAAAAAAGTTCAGATTTGAAAAGTCCACAGTTTTTCCAGTCCACACCTCTTCAGGGTATTTCCCTTCCAAGGGAACTGAGGGGGACCTATTGATTAAATAGTCTGTTGTGACAACTTTCCCTTCCCAAAAAAATCTTTTAGAAAGCCCTGAGGTAGCAAGCATACTCCTCACTCTTTCTAAAAGTGTTATATTCATCATCTCAGCAACACCATTTTGCTGAGGTGAATAGGGCACAGACTTGTGCCTTTTTATACCATATTCATCACAAAGATTATCCATCAATTGATTACAAAATTCTAGGCTATTATCAGTTCTCAAAAATTTTATCTTTTTGCCAGTTTGGTTTTCAATAAGAATTTTTCAGGTTTTAAACTTATCAAAAACATTAGATTTATTCTTCATTAAAAACACCCAAACTTTCCTGGAATAATCATCAATTATGGATAGGAAGTATCTATTTCCACCATGGGTAGGCACAGAAGAGAGACCCCAAACATCAGCATGCAAGTATTCAAGCAATTCAGTACTAGCAGATAGTTTTGGGTTAGTGGGGGAGGGAAACTTAATCCTCTGATGCTTACCATACACACATGATTCATAGAAAGACAAAGCATCAAGTTTGTTTTTACCAAAACAGCCTTTATTCTGTAGAATATCAAGCCCTTTAGAGCTAATGTGACCAAGTCTTTTATGCCACAAATCAGTCAAATCATTTGACACTGAATTATCAACTTTATTCACAGAATCAGGCACATAAGAATCATGTTTAGCATGTAAAATAAAGAGGTTTCTATTCTTCTCAGCTTTAACAATTATCATGGAACCCCTCATGAGTTTCATAACACCCTTCCCCCATCTTCCCTCATAGCCATCATGTTCAAGCATAGCACAAAAAATCAGATTATTGGATAAATCATGAACATGCCTCACATCATTGAGTGTCAAAACATAATTAGTATCAAGTTTTAAACACACAGTACCAACACCAAGTACTTGACAGTTTTTATCATTAGCCATGGAAACAGATCCACTTTGCACTGAAGCATAGGTGTTAAATAAATGTTTAAAAGGTGTCATATGCAATGTGCATGCAGAGTCAATTAGCCATTCATAATCACTGAAAGCATTTCAAGGCACATAATTCACAGAATCAGGCAACTCATGCACCATAAACACATCACCCATATGATAACTAGAAGTAGTCAAGTTCACAGAGTCATTGGCTTGGTTTTTGTTGTTCTGGTTAATGTTTTGATTGTTGTTCTAGTTATTCCTGGATTTAGAACACTCGTTGATGTAATGACCATGTTGACCACAATTGTAGCATTTCCTGTTATTCCTAGATCTGGAATTAGACCTACCTCTACTCTTGCTTCTCTTTCTACCTGACTTGTTATTATTGTTATTCCCATTTCTCTTGTTCTGATTTCTACCTAACATGCATCACTTCCCCTGACCCCTGTTCATTTTTCTTGGATATTTTCATATCTAATTCCTTACTCTTAAGGCCATTAATCACAATATCAAGGCTAATAGAATCTCTACCATACTTAATGGCTTATTTCATATTAACATATGTATCAGGAATAGCATTCAACAAGACAATAAGAGTATAATCATCAATGTTTTTATCACCAGTCAACTTGATATCTTGTATCAATTTTGTAAAAACATCTAGGTTTTCATCCATGTCCTTTGTCAAATCAAGTTTGAATCTAAAAAACTTTTCAAGTAGAAAGAGTTTGGAAGGCAGTGAGATTTCAGTAAAGAGTTCTTCCAGTTTTTTCCACAAATCCATGGCACTAGATAACTTGCCAACTTTTCTCAAAACAGAGTCAGGAAGATTTAGGATAATGGATGAATAAGCAAACTCATCAAGCTCAGCTTTGATTTCAGCAGTATCTTTGTTAGTGTACTTTTGCTCAGCAGCTTTAAAACATTTTTGTTGAATCAAAATACCCTTCATTTTTTGTTGCCAAATAGAAAAATCGGTTTTCCCATTAAAGGGTTCCATGTGATAGCTAGAAACACCAGTCATTATCATAGTTATAAACAAGAGTATATCACACAAATAAGACACAGGTAATTCACATAGTACACAAGAAGTACACCAAGATCACAGGGAACTGAACAACAGAAGCAATATAGGTGGACCACACAGAGTCCAAAAAAGAGAAACACTAAAATGAGCAATAAGCAAGTAAGGACCACACAGAGTCCAACAGAAAGCAACACAAGGACCTCACAGAGTCCAAAAAAGAAAGTAACCAAGATATCAACAAAGATGAAATAGGCACTAGGGTGGATTCCACTGCGCTTGTGGCACAGGGTCAAGAGGCTTGATGCTTAGGGTTTTCCTAAAGAACTACTACTGACTGAAAGTAAAAGAGAGAGAGAGAGAGAGAGAGAGAGAGAGAGAGAGAGAGAGAGAGAGAGAGAGAGAGAGAGAGAGGGAAGATAATAGTCCTTACAACCAAGAGCAAGTCCTGGGTATCAAACCAATCATAGAGATCACCAGGAGCCAAGAATCACCAAGATCCAGCAAGAACCAGAAGCACCAACCCACCACGAGGCAGATAGGTGCTCTGATACCACTGTTGAGTATCTATCTACCTTAATAGATCGATACACATAGTACCGAAGAACAAATATTACAGACTCAAAGCCTATTATACAAATTGTGCTCTAGACACTTGCAAGAAAATAAAATACAACTGAATCGAAAAATACTAGAAAGAAAATTTAACACAAAATATGAGGGATAAAACCCTAAAACCGAAATATAGAATAGATTTCGGCTCAGAACCAGTAATCCCCTAAACCATTGCAGTTACCAAAGAATCAACCAGAGAGCCACCAGATAGCACCCACAAAGCCAAGCCACATAAAGCCCTCAGAATCCCAACACGGATCTTCTAGTCGAAAAACCCCAGAAACCCTAGAAAGAAACCCTCAACCCACAAACCCTATGTCACGAAGAAATCACAGAGTTTGTCCACAGAGTAGGTGAACAAGTAAGAGCACACTCAGATCCCACAGAAACACCCACAAATCACACAGAAATATCATGAGAGGGTGAGATTTCTAGAGAGAGAAAGAAGCACTGAGCAATGGAGGATTCGAGAGAGAAGAGAGAGAAGTGAAGGACCAGATAATGAATTAGGGTTTGGGTTAGGGCACCTTTTAAAAGGTTAACCAACGGCTGGGATTGAGGAAGCAAGATTGGATAGACAAGATCAGAAGATAGGATCCGCGGACAAGATGTTCGGATCCCGCATCTGAACCCGCAACCCGGAGACACTGGGTTAGATCACATGTTGGGCCTGTTGCATAAATGGGATGCATTTGTGGGCTTTAGATCATTAATAAATGGGCAACATAAATGGGCCAATAATATTAACACCTTGTTTTTTCCTGTTTCTGGTGCGATTTTGGTAGACGAAAGACCATAAAAAGGACTTCTTGATATTTTGTGAAGAAGAAGAGGAAGAGAGAAAAAATAAAGAGCAAATGGTGGAATCGTATGTATGTATGTATGTATTTAACCTGAGAGAGAAATACAACTTTACCTACTTTAAAGGCTTGCATTTAAAGCCTCAAGGTATTGTGGTAAAAGAACCCCAAAAGTGGGTAGAAAACTATGTTTTTATCCTACATGTTAAAAAGTGTCTCTACTATCCCAAGTGGGTAAATCCCACCATTTGCTCTTTTAATAAGGTATCACATAATATGCATCATACAAGAGCAGTGTACTCTTTTTCCTTATATAGAATTTTTTCTCACAAGGTATTTTTCTAGTAAGCGTTTAACGAGGTATGCTCCAAGGGGAGTATTACAAATATGGTTTATGTCCATTTGGCTCTTCTCCCTTTTAATTGAAAATTCTCGTTCCTCCCACGTTATAAGGTATTGATTGTTCTACTAATCACATTTTATCTTGTGATTTTCCATACTCTCAATGATGTGTATTAGTTCTCAATTGAGTTTACTATGTTATTGATTTTGTGAATTTACAATTTTAAAAAAATTAAATATTATAAGAGGGCTAAGCGAGATTTACCCTAAAATTAAATACTATATTATATTCATTATCAATCCGTTTTGAAAATAAAGGAATGAAGTCATTCTATCAATTATGATAGTATTATGGGAACTTTGATGGGATAAGATAAGCTTTTGGGGATTGAATGTGATAGGATTATATTTATCACACTTGTGGGTTGCAAACTTTTGTTTGGGATTCTGTATTTTTTTTTTCCTGCTCATTAAAAGGGTGCTTATATTGTGTTTGAGAATTATGATTAGAAGTGATTAACATGGAAATAACAAAAATGCCCTAACTTCAAGTCTTAGGTGGTCTTGCTGTCTAATCCTCATTGTCTTCTTCCACACATCCACAACCCTAGGCTTCGATAATTTTTTACCCACATCAGACCAAGCGGAAGACTTCGAATTTCCAGAAATCTCACTGCTCTCATCTATATCCGAGCAAGAAGAATACGACAGTGGGTCATTTTAGTATTTTTATTTTGTTTTTATTTTTCTTCTTTAAACTCCTTTTATTATGGTGGATTCTGGATTTGAAACATGTGATTGAGAAATATTTCTGCTGAATTGTAGTCATTGATAAATACAGACAACATGTACCCTATTTAGGTTGTAATTACGGTGAAATTTTGGGAAAAATGAAACATTCATATGTGTTATGCATGAAATATGGATCTTCGTGTGCCCATTGTTGATTGGTTGAAAATAAGGAACATCTTTTTTGTTTAATATTGAAGGTGTCATTGTAAGAATGAGCAGCAGTAACAGTCCATCATTTTCCGAATCTAGCAGTAGCAATTTTCGTGGTAGGGGTGCCAACAAGCATACAGCACCCATTACATGTTACTGTGGATGCTCACTTAGGGTTCAAACGTCTTGGACGAAGGCAAACCCGGGGAGACGCTTCATGTCCTGTCCCATTAGAGGGGTATGCTATTTTTTTTTTGGGTTGAAGTAGTTAGAAATTTTGTTCTTTATTAATAATTAATTTGGATGTTTAATTTTGGTATATTTCAGATGAATAAGTGTGGTTATTTTGTTTGGCTTGATCCTGAACTTTCTGACCGATCGACTGATATCATTGTTGGATTAGTTGAGAAATGGAAGACAACGAAGGAGAAACTGGCAAAATCTAACGAGAGAGTTCGTCTTCTCATGAGTTTACAGTCTGTTCATGGTTCCTAATTGTAATCCTGTTTGTATTTGCATATAATATATATATTAGAACTTAGTTTCGTGTAATGGTTGAATGTGCCTGTAAAAACAAAACTTTTCGCGTTAAGTTTCGGATATGTTCATGTCGTATCTGTATGTCATATATATTACGGTTAAGTAATGTATGTTTATTGTTTAGGCGAGTAGGTGTTGGGTTGAACAATTGTATATAAGTTCTGGTTGTCAAATTTGAAGTCTCACTATATTTAACATTCAAGTAATTTTCTTGCATTGGCTGCTGAATACAATCCTTTGTTCTGTGGTTTGTGCTATTTTAATGATGTTAAATTTTGTTATACTTGTAGAAAAACAGTCAACGGTTCTGTTCATATGTTGTGCATAATATTTTTTGGATTTGGTCGCCTATAGAAACTTCTCCAACTTAACGACTCGCGACACACAAAAAGTTTAAAACATCGTCTAATTTCAAGTACAATGAAGGTCGTCAGGTCGTCTGTAATAATTTCTAAACTATTGCAAACATTAGGTTACGCTCGATTGCTCATAAGCGAAGACAAAAACATAAAAGGGGGTTTCAGATCAAACCTTTCTGCTGAATCCCTACTTTCGTTCGAATCGCCTAGGGTTTGGAATGGGAGGGAGACGGATACTGATATTTAAGGAATGGCAATATGTAATTATGTATAGGTTGAAGGGTGAAATAGGGAGATCAAGTCATTTCGGAAGGGCAGTAAAGTAATTTCGGCGCATGGGATTAGTTGGTATTAAATAATAACACCTAGACCCTGTGATCCATTTTCACCAATTTTGAGGATTAATTCGCGGGCCGAATCCTATCAAACGGGCCACTATAAAAAATCCCAAACGTTGTGAAAAGGTGGGATAAGGATTTTTTCAGCCCTTTTCATTAACCCCAAACGCGCTTTTAGATTTCTATTTGATCCATAATTAAATTATCTTTGATAAGAAAGGTCAAAAATCATTTTATCAGTCCACAGATAGAATAATAATTATTCTGGTATCGATTGCTAAGTTATTCATAATCAAATCCATTATAATTAATTTTGATTCTCAATAGAGCTGTCGAAACTCGAAATGGGCCGGCGGGCCGGACCGAGCCGGGTCGAGAAAACCTCAGCCCAACCCAACCCGCCTTGGCATGCGGGTTGGGCTGGTCGGCCCGCCAAAAATTAAAAAAATAAAAAACATATTTTTTATTCATATTATTAATTGTAATAAATTAAATATACTAATGGATAACAAGTACATATTTTATAAAAATATTATTTATGCTTTTAGAAAATATAAAAATATAAAATATCAATTATACTATTTTTTCTGTCTGTTTTATCTAATTTATCTTTTTTTTAATTTCTGGCGGGATAGCCTGCCTGCCCGCCCCGCCCCGGGCCGCGAGCTAGCCCATTTAAGCCCTGACCCGTTTTGACAACTCTAATTGTCAACACTAATAATGCGAAATCCATGATTAATTGTAAATTCTTAAAATTTTAAATTTAAATATATTTCAGAATATATTGAATTGATAAATCTCATCTATATAAAGGAAACCTGTCTTTAAAAATTACGAGTAATTCGACTATATAGCAATATGAAGTATGTAACTCTCCTGTAAGCAGAAGTGCTTTGTGTTAAAATTTTGGTTTAATTGTAATTTTAGTCCTGTAATTTTTTGATATGATAGTTTCAGTCTTTTACAATTTTGTCATTTATTCAAGATAGCAATTTCAGTCCTGTGACTTCTAATAGTTATATGTATTTTGTCTAAAAGTCAAGGGCATTGTCAAAACAAATAAAATATTGAAACACCTAATTGAAACTAAAATCGCACAATATCAGAACTTGTAGGACATAAATGTACAATAAAACTTCAAAATTACATAGAATCAAAATCTTATAGGAACAAAATTGCAACCTAAAATATTTACATGACCAAAATTACAAGCCTCGTACGGTTACCGGACCAATTTTACATTAAGCCGTTAAAACTTTATTGCTTAAAACCTAAATTATCCAATTAAATTATATATTCAAAAATAAAAATAAGTTAGTAAACATAAAATATTATTACTACTAATAAAAATATATTAAAATGTAACATTTTTATATAATTATTTGTATTTTAGTTGAATTACTGAAAAAGGTGAAGAAGAATTTTATTAATATGCCAAAAATACTACAAGTGGCGAAAAAGTTCCCTTGTTCCACTGAAACTTAAATAGACAAAAACTCAGAAATGGCGAACTTCCTTAGAACAACGCTCTCTTTCCTAATTCTCCTCTCTGTACTCTCCTTCTTCCAACCAACACTCTCATCCCCACGCCCTTCTCGCCTCCACCGATCTCCCAAACATGCCCACCGCTTTCTCGGAAAATTCTCTCGCTCCAACTATACGGGTCCTCTCGGAGCTCCGAGTTACCGATATGAGACCCGTTACTTCGACCAGAATCTGGACCACTTCAGCTTTTCTGACCTCCCCAAGTTCCGTCAACGCTACCTCATCAACACCCAACATTGGGCGGGGCCCGATCAGCTCGGCCCGATTTTCTTCTATTGTGGCAATGAGGGTGACATTGAGTGGTTCGCCGCTAATACCGGCTTCGTGTGGGAGCTCGCTCCTCGTTTCCGCGCCATGATCATTTTCCCCGAGGTAATTTTATTTTGTAACCTTTTGTTTTCAATTTGCAATTCGGATTATAGTGTAGCCGTAAATGTAACAAATATGTGTTCTGAAATTAATTATGAGGACGAATGTGTAGGTTGTTATTTTTTCAATTACTGTGGGTTTAGGGTAATATGAGATTATGAGTAAACTTTGTGGTGAGATTCTTAGAGTTTTGGTTGGCAGCATAGGTATTATGGAGAGTCGATGCCATATGGCAGTTGGGAGGAGGCATATAAGAATGCAACTACATTAGCACATTTAACAGCTGAGCAAGCTCTTGCTGATTTTGCTGTGTTGATCACTGAGCTGAAAAGGAATTTGTCTGCCCAGGCTTGTCCTGTAGTGCTATTTGGTGGATCATATGGGGGAAGTAAGAAATCCTTCTTGAATTTAATATGTATTGTTTTATTTAATTGTTAGATTTATTAGATTTCTGCATCAAACAGTGTTAGCGGCATGGATGCGGCTAAAGTATCCCCACATTGCCATTGGAGCACTTGCTTCTTCGGCACCTGTTCTTCAGTTTGAGGATCTTGTGCCTCCGGAGACATTTTATGATATTGTTTCCAATGATTTTAGAGTATGTTCAACCTTTAACTTGTTTTATCATTTTTACGAATTATTGTTGATGATCCTTGGAGTGTGTTCTGTGTCCTGATCCTTGCTCATTCATTTTCTTGGCAGCGCGAAAGTGTTAGCTGCTTTAATACAATAAAAGACTCTTGGGATGTAATAGAATCAGAGGGGCAGAAAATTAATGGACTTTCATACCTCAGTGAAACTTTCCGCTTTTGCAAGTAAGAGCATAAAGTTTCTTTTTCTTACTATTATTTATTTTTTAGCAGGTTCTTAAATTTTTTCCATGTAATACATTTTATCAGTGTAATATTTCTTGACTCTGATACTGAAGGTTGAATTGGCAGGAAACTCAAGAGTGCTGATGATCTTTCGAACTGGTTATCTTCTGCTTATAGTTATTTGGCAATGGGAGATTACCCTTACCCTGCTGACTTTTTAATGCCAATGCCTGGAAACCCAATAAAAGAGGTTTGTTTAGCTACAAATGTGAAGTTTGGTTGTGTCAAGTGACGTGTGGACGTTTTTACGGTGGAGTTGTTTGCATACCTTGGGTGAAAGCCTAATTTTGTTTTCCACATTTCTAACTGATAGTATTGACCTTTGAATTAACAACTTATTGCTGGACCTATATACTGATTATTGAGCAGTCAAGTTAGGATATTCTTACCAAATTAATTGGTGGCTCCATTAGATTGTTTCTGTCCATAATATATACTTGCTCTAACGCTAACCAATATACCCATCTTGGTCAGGTATGTAGAAAGATTGACAATTGTCCTAATGGGACTAGTATCTTGCAGCGCATATTCGAAGGAGTTAGTGTTTATTACAATTATACAGGAACTGTCGACTGCTTTGATTTGGATGATGACCCTCATGGTATGAATGGGTGGAACTGGCAGGTGCAATATTGTAACAACATTATGCTTTTGCTTAAAATGTGTACCTCTTGAACGGCTGTATGAGTTAACTAATGGTTTGCCTGATTTTTTTACCAGGCGTGTACTGAGATGGTCATGCCAATGTCTAGCAGCAAGAAGAGTAGCATGTTTCCGGCATATGATTATAATTACACTTCCGATGAAGAATGGTGTTTGGAGAATTACCATGTCAAACCCAGGCCTACTTGGATAACTACTGAATTTGGTGGACATGTATGAAAGCTGTGCTCAAATATATTAATGTTTTATATATAGTAGAATCATGGGTAATCACAAAAATACCCTTGAGTTTTAGTGTGATTACAAAAAAGGTCTAGGTATCTTTTAATATTACAAATACCCCCTTCATATTTGTTACGGTTTTACATGTTGCATCCTCAATAGGGGATATTTGTTAAGTAAATACAAACTTGAAGGGGGTGTTCGTTATACCTTAAGGGTGTTCGTTACTGAGAAAGATAATTGGATTTTTTTGTAATTAAGATAAACCTATGGGTAAATTTTGTAATTTATCGTAGAATCAGTAAGGGATCTGTTGTCCACATTTTCCTTCAATTGTCTTTGATTGGGAGGAGCTAGAACTTCATGAGAGGGTACAACTTTGAGACTCATGTTTTCATCTTTCAAACTTGACGCCCTATTTTAATTGATAAAAATTTGTCTGAACTAATGCATATAAATGATTTCAATTTGAATAAAGTTGGAACTTTTCTTCTTAGCGTGAAGAATAATTCCATTATTAACATTGAAAGGATCACCATGAAGCCAAAAGTCTTGATATGAAATCCCTCCCCCTTTTTTCGCACCTTATACGGCAGGATTTCTTAGCTTTCTTCTTTTTTTCTTGGCACAAGGACTATGGGATTTTACTTGCACTTTATTGACTTGTTTCTTGCTTTTGTCTTTTTCATTATAAAGGGATTTAAGAATGCCTTGAAAACCTTTGGAAGTAACATCATATTCTCAAATGGGTTATTGGATCCCTGGAGTGGCGGCAGGTAAGGTCTTAGCTGTTTGTGTTTATACATTTGCTCAACTCTGAAGCATTGCTTAAATAATTGACGAGATTGAATGATATTGGTGCAGTGTTTTGGAGGATATATCTGAAACTATTGTAGCACTTGTTACAGAAAAAGGTAAATTATGCTGGAACCAGGTTTCATGTTGTTTTAATCGTGAATGTTACAGTTATTGCTTTATACTTTCTTTTTCACTACTATCACTAATGGGACTGAATAATAGCCTCCAACTACAACCTAAGTCATTCTTTTCCTGTGCTGAAATTCATTGCTTCAACCATTTACAAAAGTCGGTGCTTGGTTAAAATTTTGACTATTTTGAGTTCCTGTTCTGCTGTACCAGTTATTTTTAAGATTTTGGGCGTGATGATGTTGTGTGCTAAAATTAGATCAACTGATAAAATAAAATTCTTGGAACTCTTGAATTTATGGCTACTTCAGTGCTAACATTACATAAGTTTTTACTGAAATATTCTGATGGTTGCTATATTTTACTAAACAGTGTCTGTATACCAGAATTTTGTCAATATATCATGGGGTATTGAGTACATTCACCATACCATACCAAGTATCTGCTATTGATCAAGTATCATCATCATCAGCTGTACCTTATCCCACTATGTGGGTTCGGTGGTGTGAAGTTTATAATGTCAATTAATTGTTTAAAATTAGTTAACACTAAAAATTCACACAAAAAGCAAAGTGACAAAGTTTTATGCTGGATGCCCTTCCTGACGCAATCTTCGTACGAAGGAGAAATGAGATGAAATCCAAAACCATCATCATCATAGGTTTTTCCACTTGCATGGAAAATACGATGAGACGGTGATGAGTTGAGATAGTTGCTCTAGTCATGTCCCATTGTAAAATTAATATGTACATCATGGAACATGACTACACATGTTTTTGGTGTTTTCACAAACTCATTATTAGTTGTGCTCAAGGCCACAGATGTTTTTGGTGTTTTCACGAACTCTGTGTCTAGTACCTTCGGTCTGCATTTCAGCTGATTCCAACCTTAGAGTATTAGTGATATGTCAGATAAGACGATCTGACCGAATTTATCAACTTTTGCTGCCACATGTGGAGAACATAAAAACTTGATCGTGATGCATTGATTTGGAAACTAGAAGAAAACGCGAGTTGGTGCTTTCTGTACAATGACTAACATTTTGATTGTTCATTAGGTGCCCATCACTTAGATTTACGTCCAGCAACAGCGGAGGATCCTGATTGGCTGATAGAGCAAAGGGCAGCTGAAGTCAAGTTGATCCAAGGGTGGTTAGACGAATACTTTGATCGAAAGAGAGCAGTTTTTGACATGTGAAAAGCCCTTATCAACGAGGTACATTTTCTCGTTTATTAACTCATGGAAGCAAGACCCGAGACCGTCTGTAACTGTACGATCTTTCTAGTTTCTTTCCAGACGTTCGAAAAATGTATTACTGACCACAATTCCTGAATGTTTAAGATGCACAATGTTAGCCGGCCAGCTGCCCAGGTCTTTTTTATCGGAATAAAAATAAAAATCGTCACCTTTGAAACCGCCGGTTCGAATTGGCGGTTAAAACCATTGATTCAATGGTTTTTGACACCAAGGAACCGTATACCGGTTCCAGTTCTAATTTTGGAATCAGGTTCCGATCAACAGTTCTGGTTCCGATTTGGAACCCACTCCATTTGACCACCCCTATATATTGGGGACATATAAAAACCACCTATTGAGACAATAAAAAAATCCATGGGAGATAAATTTAGTGAGACTAAAAGCATTGGAAATTATTTTCCTGATTCTCCACATAAGGATATTGATAGAAGAAAAAGAAGAAGAAGAAACAAAAAGGGCTAGGGTTGGGGGGGGGAGAAAAATAGATTCTCTTTATTATTATGTGATTGTTTCTTTCTTTCCTAAGGTTGTAATCAGCTGAAAAATTTCTTTTTTTTTTTTTTTTTTTTCATTTGGTTGGCAAATAATATCCAGCCTCGATGCCTCCGCTGCATGGAAAGCAGTCAAAGCACCATCATAATTGTACGTAAAGCCAAGACGAGTAAACTAATTAAGCTATAAATGTATACCTAGTCTCAGTACTTGAACAGTTGAACGTAATTTTTTTGGTAAGTTAGAAATGTATTGTAATGTGTATATTGTGTTCTAGCCCCCTGGGCATAGCTCAACTGGTAAAGGACTTGGGTGACGTGATGTTTGCCTGTTGGGTACCCACATTGTGGTTGTTCGAATCCCTCTGGTAACGATTTACAGGGTGGAGGAGAACTTCTTGTGTGGTGACTCAGTCTTCGGCAACCCAATGACCCTGACTAGTTGAGGCATAACCCGTGCTTCACATCCTCCACGAAGCTCTAGGGCAAGGGCAGTGGTGGCCCTCAGGGATGGGGTTCATCCTTTTTGTATATTGTGTTCTAAAACTTGACATATAATTACACTATATTAATATGATGTAGATATAAGGCAGCCACTTGTAACGTGTCACGTTTTATGTATGTTGCTGTTATTACGTTATTTTGAAAGAGAGAAGATAAAAATTCGTACGAGACGGTCTTACGCATTTATTTCGTGAGACAGATCTTAAAATGATCCATATTAGCTAATTAATTTAAATATGAATAATTTGCTTTGTTTTATAAATGAGTTGGGTCCGACTCATGAATAAAAGTTTGAGACTTTACTTAAGAAAGAAAAGATTGTCGAACAGTAATTTGAATCCTTTATTTAAGTTTCATCACATGTTTACAACACGTATATTAATATCTATACGTCATAAGTATATATATGACATATATTGGTTAAATGAATGCGGGATGAAATACTATTTTACACCAAATTTTCGTTGCGGAGAACACGAGCTGGGCCGATACTTAAATGCTTCAATCAATTTATCCACAAGCTACACATATGTTGTAATGGTAATATTTATGGTTATATTCATTGAATTCAACTAAAGTGTCAGGATTCCATCTTCATTGTTAAGATTAGGTAAAAGAAATTAATAAGACCTATGTAAATTTATTCTTATTTTGCTATTCATAACGCGTTTATTAGATATACAAACTGCGCCCACTTCGCAACATTAAATTATATGTTCATGAGAACGCCTTACCAATACAATATATATATCTCGTATTTTAGTTCTTGACAATCGATTTTCCACACGACCTTCCACGAATTTCTTACATTGTAAGTTCCATTTCCACTTCCAAGTGTTTTGAGGTTTTTCCCGTTTGTTTGCACGTTTGTGTGTGTGTGTGTGTGTTTTATTTATTCATTTTTAATGCATCTATGCCCTTCTTGTACAATAAATATGTGGATAAAAAGTATTGAAGCACTGATATTCTTGAAAGAATGATGTTTTATGTGGGGTTCAGTCCTATTGCACTCTGTTTTTATAGGGATAACTACTATAAAAACCCTGAAGTTCAAGTTACTTACAAAAAAAAAAAAAAACAGAAAATTATTGTGTTTTTATAGGGATAACTACAATAAAAACCCTGAGGTTCAAGCTAATTACAAAAACTCCAGAGATTTATGAAAATTACAAAAAAACTTTTGAGGTTTGATTATGTCTTATATTTCTCCCCTTCATAAGCAAAAAAATATTTCAAAAACCCTCTAACTTTTATAGAAATATTACAGTTACCCCCTTAAATTTAGACAAAATCAAACCTTAAGAGTTTTTTTTTTTGGTGTGTAGATTTCAAAAATCCCTGAGTTTTTTTTTTTTAATTAGTCTAAACCTCAAGGTTTTTTTTTCTCTTTTTGTAATTATCCCTTTTTATATGTATAGGGTTCCTGTGTGTAACTAGGGATGACAATTTTGCCCCGAACCGTGGGTACACAGTGTAACTGCTATTTCTAAAAGAAATATTTTTGTTCTTGGTATTTTTCTTTTTTTATCTCAAGATTGTCCCAAAACCCTTTAGGATTTCCCTTAATTAATCATTACGTAGACTATAACTTATGTTGCTAAGATTTTATTTGTAAGAAAAAGAGTATTTTTCGGTGTAAATCTCTGATTATGTGGGTAAATCTCTGGGGGTCCTTAAATTTAGAGTTCAATAAAAAATTACAATCCTTTATTTTGCTTTTTCCACGTAGAATCAAACATGAATCTTTGCAGGAAATTGACCGAGGGAAGATATAAAAGGACATTTTCTTTAAAATTTTGGTGCAATTGTTCTGGTGATTCTTAAGAAGACAGGAGCTTTTCCAATTGCTGAGTCCCATTTTCCAATCTATAGAGTAAGTGAGATTTACTTTAAATAAAAACCAAAAAAAATATGCATAATTTTGTTATAATTAACGTTGATAGACGATCCAATGATGTTTATTTACTTGTCGAAACATAAACTGGGATTTTTCTGGTATATAGAGATTCTCTGAACATTTCATATATAAATATGGTTTAGTTTTTATTATCCAGCATTTACTCGCTCATTGATTTTTATTTTAAAGAAATAAAACCTTTCAAGGCATTAGAGATTCGGATTCCTGTTCCAACTTCCTGCTCCATTGTTCTGATGAATGACATGTGTAGATATATCAAATCAATTGGCGAACCATATTTACCTAAATAGCACGTGTTATATATTCATCCAATTAAATGGAATAAGAAGATGAAAACGAGGTCCATCAATGGGGTGATCAAAATAGCACATAAGATACCTCAAAAAAAAAAAAAAATAGCACATAAGAAAATAATGCAACCAAGAAGAAAAACAACACAATTTTCAGGCGCTATGGTTTACTGAAAATAGTTGTATTTTTCCTTCTAAATACAAATTCAAACCATTACAATATGATGGAGGGACGGATAGAGTTTTAAATTTGACCTCTCTAATAGGTGAGACTTCACAATCGAAACCCTAATTACACCCAAGAAAATTTCAATTTTTAACTATTTAACTCTTTTACTCGCTCTTTCTCGGGAAAAAAAAAGACTCTCTTACGCAGGAACTATACATATTCTGGTGGCGATTGGATAGGAAACAAAATTCATTTTCGTTCCATTACTGAGAATTTTTAAAACCAAATGTGATTTCATACCAAAATTTTCAGAAAATGCACTACTTACTAATTCTTATTTTTTTCCCACTTTTCTAAAAATAACAAATAATAATTATATATTTTTCCGTAAATTTTACTATTTAACCACTCACATATTTCTAACTACCAGTCATATTCAATTATTATTTTACTATTTTCCTATCAAATCAATTTTAATAATTATATTCGTTTCATATCGAATCACATTGTCAAAATATAGTCTTTTTCTCTCAAAAAACTTTCTCTCACTGTTTTCTAGCATAAAGATTTTCTATCATTGTTCTCTATTTTTTATGGCCTTATACATCTTACTACTCAAGATGTATATTTTCTAGTGCTACAATTACCATATTAACAATCTAATCGTCCCTAAGAGAAAATTGTTGGAATTGTTTGGTAAAATGGGTGTTGACCCGATTTTTGACCAAATAATTAAGTGATTTCCATTAATGAAAAATGGAATTAAATTATTTATAAAAAATTCTACTAAGAGAGTAGATGAGAATTGCATTTGGAATTTCTCAAAAGTCAAAACCAATTCCGGGTGAATGAGAAATTAATGCTAGAAGTTAGCCACTTAATACTAGAAAATGGTATGAAAAATGGAAAATGTGGGGAAGGAGAATTGTTCCATCCCACATAAGAAAAGGAGGCAAAGTTTGCTCACTTGATATATCCCAAGTTGGACTTATGGGTTTGGGCCTTTGGGGCACCCAAGTTTTTAAAGGGGTGAGGAGCTACATGCTTGAGGGTTTAGTTCAAAAGCACACACGCTTGCGCCGCCCGTCGTCCAGCTCGGCTTAGGCTTGGGTTTGGAGGCCCTTATTCTTTTTTGACCAAAAAACCTTTAAATTAATTAATTAATTTTTAATTAATTAATTAACGGATTTCCAACTGAAGTATTTCACATTCAAGCACGAGAGGGCGCACGGCCCGTGCGTCGGGTCGTGCGTCAAGTCGAACTTGTTCGCATCCGAGCAAGGGCGGATGCACGGCCTGTGCGTCAAGTCGAGACTTTGTCATTTCCATTCGCACCCACGCACTGGTTGTGCGTCGATGCGAAAGGCTGAACAGATGCGCCTATTCAGTGTAAACATGTCTTTTCGAGCCAAAAGATATGATTTTTCCGTACGGGCACCTTGATGCCTATATAAATCGAACCCCTGCAGATGAAAGAGACACGAAATACACAAGATAATAATCGAGTCATTTGCATTTACAACATATTGACATCCTTTCCATTCAAAAGCTTGAAAGTCTGAAACACCTTTTGTTCGTTGTAACTTCGAGTTTGCAAGTGCTGTAAACTCGAAATAGAAAAGTCGTTTAGGAACGAACGTCGGAACTATTAGCACTTTGTATACAAGACGTTTTTGTCTTGCGGAGACTGAATCCAAACACCTAGCCATTTTTTCTTAAACAGGAAGCTTTCAGATATATATATTTACCCAACAAAAATCTCAATGTAGTCAAAACCTGGTTTCTGCTTTATATTGGACACCCATTTGTTGTGTAAATTAAACTGTGTCCAGTCAATCCCGTTACTGATTTTCCCATTAAACCGTGTCCAGTAAATTAATTTATCATAACACTCCAATTCTCAATTATGCACGTAATTACAAGAATTTAATTTAATATTATAAATATTTGTTGGAAAAATATAATAATTTTCAAGTCTTATGTGGAATAAATATGGTAAGTATACTAATTAGTAATACACCTCAAAAGTAAGGGAAATAATGTACAACAAAACAATAGTACTTTTCAACTATTTATTATATAATATGTATGTCTATTATATTGATCTAATATGATATTTAGTTAATATAATTTACAACTCATATTAGTATATATAAATGTGATGTAGGGGGGCAAAACAGCATTAGCAGCTATAAGGATTAAGGATTAAGGAGACGAAGTTCCTTCTTGGCCTTGTCACACGTGCGAACATTTGTGGAAGGCAAGAATGGAGGTAAATGTTTTTGTTAACCGATATAATTTACATGCATGTATTTCGTGTAATATAAATACATTTATATTTATGCATACATTTGCAAAATATGTATGTTTTGCGCACTTACATATAAAACTGTCAAAATGAGTCTGACTCGATAAAAAGATCAGATTGGACTTAATTTCTAGAGGTCCAAATCGGCTCGAAACACTCATCCAACTCGAATTTTATTTGTATTTTCATTGGTTGATTTGAGCTCCAAGAATAGAGACATGATTATTGTTTGGATCGGCCCGATTTTTACCTTTGGCCCACTAGACCGGCACCAGGCTAATAGGCTATCCCCCACCCAGCTCGTTTGGCAACTCTATAGTTACATATAGCGAATAATATTTATGTGATTTACAAGCCAAGATTTTAACGACCTAAGCAATCGTTAATTGGAAAGATAAATTTATCCCATATCAAATATTTTATTTGAGTACTAAAGCAAAAATAAGAATAAAAATACAACGTACTTGACATTAATAATAATTTTGGTATTGATTAGTGAAAGCTATTGTTGAAATTGGCTCATATTGTGTAAGAATTTACAACTAAAATTTGTACAGTGATAAAAGGCTATTTTTGTGACTATCGCGGAGTGAGAGGTTGGGGTTTGCTTCTCCTTCTTAGAGTTTAAGACCATCTATTGGAAACACGAATGTCCCATAGTTCGAAGAAAATGTGGAGTCTGTGCCTCGACTGGTGTAGGGATACTTTGGGACGTTAAAAAAAAAGTGCATCTCAATTCGGATAGTAAAAGTTGCTGGTCAATGACACACCACCACCGAATTTGGGACTTTAATAGTTATTGGCCCATTTTAACGGTACAGTTAATTGGGCCTTCAATAGTTATTGGCCCATTGCTTTTCGGAAGATCTTGGATTGAGTTTTGTAGGTCAACCCGACCCGTATGAAAAAGACGTGGGCTCTAGCCCCTAACAGTGAATTTATAATTTTCTAGGGCCAAAAATCTCAAATTCTAGGCCTTGTCATATCAAATGAATTATGGCTGCAAATGAACCAAGTCGCTTGTGAGCTATTCGAAGCTCGATTCGATAAAAACTAATTCGAATTTGTTTAATGAGGCTCGATAAAATACACGAACCAAACTCAAACTTAGAGATATTCGGTTCGTTAGCTCGTGAACAAGCTCGTTAGTAAGCTCGTAAATAGGCTCGTTAGTAAGCTCGTATAAATTGAACTAATAAAAAATTTAATTTTAATTTTTCATATATATATTTTTTTAATAAGCTGGGACTACTGGTTAGAGAATTCCAAATAAACTGAAAGATACAGGATTCGAACCCTGGTTAATACCCTTATAAAGGGTTAGTGATACCACTTGAGCTACAAGCTAGTGGTATTTTTCATATTTTTACTTAAGACAATATAAAAATATTTCAATAAAATTAATTTTATGAATAAAATTATAAGTTTTAATAAATATATTATGAATTTTAAATATAAATAATATTATTTTTTGTAATAAATTGAAGAATATATTAATTATTAACTAATATTATTAAGTTGGTTTAAGCTCGATAAGACTCGAAAAAGTTCGTGAGCCATCAACATGTTCGATAAATTCAGTCTCGAATTCGACACGATAATAAACGAGCCAAACTCAAACATTCAAAAGCTCGGCTCGGTTCGATTCGATTGTAGCCCTAAACTGAATAATTTTTTTTATTTCCTAGTTGGGGTTTGGGGGTGGGGACAAAGTGTATCCTTTAATAATTTAAGGGGGGTAATGTTTTAAATTTATAAAAATGAGGTGGACAAATAAAAGCCACCCAATAATTTGTGTTATAGTTGACTTGTTTATACTTTATAATTGAAGCAACCCCAGCAAAGTTTAATTCACTTTTTTAATTTACCATAAATAAATAATGGAAGTTTTGATTACCAAATAGTGGACTATTAATAGCTTAATTGCAATTTTAGTCCCGTAACTTTTACATGTTGTCAATTTTAGATTTGTAACTTCTTGTGTGACAGTTTTGGTCCTTGGCGAATGGCGATTTTACCCTTTAGCTATAATAACAATTTTAGTCATGTGGTTTATAACGAGATTATATGTATTTTGACTAAATGACAAGGGCATTGTTGGAACAAATAAAATATTAAAACACCAAGTTGAGAACAAAATCGTACAAAATTGGAACTTATAAAACCAATATCACACAGATTAGAACTTACGAAAACAATCTTATGAGATCAAAATTGCTACCTAAAATATTTAAAGGACCAAAATTGAACCTTGTTATAATTATGGGTCCAATGTTGCAATTAAACCGAATGTTAGCATGTCCCAACTGCTAACCTAAGTGCATCGAAGTCGTTATAGCTATTATTTTGTTCATAATTTTGGAGAAAAGCGTGTCAAAGAAAAGGAAACGAAACCAGAGGCGAGAGAGAGAGAGAGAGAGAGAGAGAGAGAGAGAGAGAGAGAGAGAGAGAGAGAGAGAGAAATGGAGAGCGGCGCTGTGTTTTCTGGACTACATCGCCACCCCACTCCACCTTCACACCACCTTATTCTCGGCCATTCTCGCTGTGCTATTAAGTTTTTTCCTCCTCTTTTCACCGACAAAAAACTATTCTCTTCTCACCCTCAATCTCTGCAGGTACTTTTTAATGCTATGGAAGAACCACCAAAAAAAAAAAAAAAAGAAATTCCTAGTTCATATTTTTCCTCTCCTTTGTTAAAGTTATACATATAGATTCATGTTTGCTCAACATTGTCTGTGTTTATGATTGCTTGGGGATTTGGTGCAGCTTCAGAAGCAATCGGATTTGGCATTATACAGAAATGGCAACAATAACCATGTTAATTCCGTTCGGGTGGCATCGCCTGCTAGGTACGATTATTAGTTTGCGAAAATGATGTTTAATTCTTTCGTCAAATTATTTTTTATGTTTTATTTTTGACGATTAATTTAATTTTGGCAGCAATGTAACATCGGAGTTAGCTGACATTGATTGGGACAACCTTGGTTTCGGGCTTATGCCCACGGATTATATGTATATGATGAAATGCTCCCAAGGGGATAGTTTTTCGAAAGGTGAATTGCAGCGATTTGGGAAGATTGAGTTGAGCCCATCTGCTGGAGTTTTGAATTATGGACAGGTTGATTTTTGTGTGTATAATTTTCACTTTTCGTTTATTCTTGTATACGTTTGGTGCCTGATTTTGTAGCTTATCAGTTCTGATAATTACTCATACGAAACAAATTTCCAGGGATTGTTTGAAGGTTTAAAAGCTTACAGAAAGCACGATGGTAATATTTTACTATTTCGTCCCGAGGAAAATGCAATAAGACTTAGGATGGGTGCAGAGCGTATGTGTATGCCTTCTCCGACTGTAGAGCAGTTCATAGAGGCCGTAAGAGCCACTGTTTTAGCTAATGAAAGATGGGTAATGATACAATTCGACGTTGTAGTTTTAGTTTTGTTTTTTGCTTGCTGTGGTTTATTAAGCAATTAACTGTTTTTTTCTAATGTTTTAATTATCCAATTTCAGATTCCTCCACCAGGTAAAGGTTCGTTATATATAAGACCATTGCTTATGGGAAGTGGAGCTGTTCTAGGTCTTGCTCCGGCTCCAGAGTACACCTTTCTGATATATGTTTCGCCAGTTGGAAACTATTTCAAGGTACAATGGCTTTCTCATCTCCATTTTTATTTGGAAAAGGTTTATAATATACATTCTTGAATTGTCGGTTTTTTCAAATATACATTTTTGTTTATTGATAATGATAAAAGATTCTTCATTGGTCATGCGTAGGCTGCCAATCCTAATGAATAATCCACTCTGTCCTCTGTGTTGAGTGTAATGTGTGCTGTGTGGAAATCACTTGAATGTTCTGAAAGTTTATTTGGTTATATGTGCTTTTGCGTATTTGAGGTATATTATTCCATTTCTGAGAAAATGGTCTAAATGTACACTTCATTATGTGATTCAAAACAAATTAAATAGCTATTATATATACTTCATACAAATCAATCCATTGTGCTTGATTGGCCTGACGATATTCTCCATCAATCATTGGTCATTTGAGTTGTAGAATGGTCTCCGGCTAGTGCATATGATAAGAATAATTTGTATTAATTTTTAAATATTAGTTACAGATAATGATATTTTTGTATGGTGTGACTAAATTTTTTCCACTCGCACTTACTGTGGAAAAAAGAGAATGGAAAAGAGGAAGCAAATGGTCGCGGATTTATTTTCTAGGAAATATGAATCAAGTCTATCACATTTGTTCATGAGCAGTACTCATGGGATTGGATTATCTCATGCACATTTCGAGTTGTTAGCAAGTAATAGGCTTTTTGTTTCCTAAAATGTACTTTATTTATTACATTTAAATACATAATTGGACTAAAAAAAAGTTTGTGGTTGGTTGGAAATAGAAGTATATGAACTTGTTCGACATATATGTACAACATATAAGGCATTAGACCTGGAAGGTTTCATAGAAGTTAGTTACTCACCTTTGAGACATAAGGACGAGAGTCTTATCTAAAGCAGTGCGCGTACCTGAAATGCTGAAGTTTTTACATCAATATCTATTAGTCTCGTTCTGCTAATGTTTTTGAATTTCTTCCTGCGATATTTTTAATATGTTTGGTTGTTAGAGCATAATTATTAGCTAATTCTTCTTTCGTGCTGATTGGAGCATCACTCGCACCACATTGTCACTTATGACAATTCTTTTGGGATTTGAATTCTTTTACTAGTCCAAATGTGAAGTTAATACTTTTAGTCTAGGAACTGACTCTTTCTCAACTATGCAATTCTACAGATGATGATGCCTTCCTAATTATGCTAGTCTTTTGCTGTAAATACTGTATTCATAATATTATCACCAATATTTTGTTTTCATGCTTCATCTCCTTTACAAGCTTTCCGAGTCTATGCCCTAAAGGTGATATATCTCACTGTTCTAAATATCTATTATATTGTCAGGAAGGTTTGGCCCCAATAAATTTGATAGTTGAAACTGAAATGCATCGAGCCACTCCAGGTGGTACTGGAGGAGTGAAAACTATTGGAAATTATGCAGCAGTAAGTGACTGTTTAATGATTCTTTCTACCCTATTGTTCTGATTCTTTGTATTTCTTTCACATGCCTTCACATTTTTTTTTGGCATAAAACGATGCATCTGACAATTTACTTTAACAATTTTCTGATTTTGTTCTTTCATATCCTTTCCTCTATCCATTTAGAATTTTTTGTAACTTTACCTTTTCTTTTTTGGTTATATTTTCAATGCTTTAACATTCTAAAAACAGTTTTCTGTACTTGTCTTAAAACAAGGCTCCAAACTTTGAAATTTGTGCATTGTACCTTGTTTATACCATTAGAAGTAATTATGCTTGCACTGGAACTTTTGAAACCATATTGCTGTGAGAACATACTTTGTATGCCGACTTTGAAATCTGAATACTATTTTTGCTGATACATACCTCTTCTGAATTATAATTTATAGGTTCTTAAGGCCCAGGGTACTGCCAAAGCAAACGGCTATTCTGATGTTCTGTATTTGGATAGTGTCCACAAAAGATACCTGGAAGAGGTCTCCTCCTGCAATGTGTTTGTTGTAAAGGTACTATATCTTCTAAGTAGCTTAATTTGATTTCATTGTATTTTGCTACACTCGAAACTGAGTTACACACTAATTGCAACCCATTGTTTACAATTTCTTCTCTTTGACTTCTGTTGCTTTTTCATCTTTCCATTACTGTGAAAAATTGCCATGTCAAAACCTTCATACAGGAACAAAATAACCATTTCCTGTAACAGATAAGACTTTATTATTTGTTATTGTACTTTAGAAGGTGTTGAACAAGTTACATTACTTCAATTTCTTTATACACTGCAACAATGAACAATGTCTCTGTAACTGTGTAACATCTATTTATTAGTTTTTGCACGAGTTGATAGTGTATCATACATTTTATTCTTGTTTAGATTGCCATTTCATACATTTTATGTTCTTTCCAGTTGTTCTCTATTGCCATGTAATTACGCATTAGACTTTTAAAATTGAACAACTCAGTCTCCGGAGGCTTCTGAAGGTAGTTTTGGCAATTCAAATGATGCAATTGGGTTGTCAATGCTTCAAACCTAAGGCCTTGTGATTCACTTTTTAGCTATAGCTGAATTTCGAAATAACATGTTGCCCGAAATACATAAGACTGGTTAGTGTAGAAATAACCTGTCTGGAGTTAATCAATTATTATGATCAATTTAGGGTGTCGAAGTTGAGTGATAGTGTAGAATCCTAGGCCTTGATTCAATCTACTATTCCACTGTCAATGTTTAAGTGCATATCCAACTTCCGTTTAATATGCTTAAGTTGGGAACTTTTCATGTTCGATATTTCTATTGCAGTAAATTACTCTTTCTTGAAATTATATTGTTTATAAAACTGGTCATATTGTTTTGGGTATATCTGTTCTTCTTTCAAGCATCTTCTTTTCCCCTCTTATTAGTTTATAAAGTTATATCCTTTTATACATCTTGCGCACCTTTTAATTCATTTCATCCATTATTGGGTATTTGTTTGCAACCGTTTAAAATCAAAAAAGTTAAACCTATAATCCGATTATATTTTCAGGGTAATGTGATATCTACTCCTGCAATAAAAGGCACCATCCTACCTGGCATAACTCGAAAAAAGTATACTCGATGTTGCTCGTAGTCAAGGATTCCAGGTAATTAGAATCGGTTTTAAGTTTCTGAAGATACTGGATATTTTAGGGTATTATCCTCCAATTAACAACCAAATTTGAACGTCCTTGAAATTTGATCATTTTAAAGTGAGGATGTCTGAGGTTTAAAAGTTTGGCTGCCATCACATTTCATTAACTAGATAAGCACTTCATTATCCTGTCTGAGGTTTAAAAATTTTCTTGTTGATTTCTAGGTTGAGGAACGCCTTGTCACAGTGGACGAATTGATTAATGCCGATGAAGTCTTTTGTACCGGAACGGCTGTTGTGGTTTCACCTGTAGGCAGCATCGCATATCAAAATGAAAGGTTGTTTCTCTTACTTTTTTAGATTTTAATTGATGATAAAAAACTGCTGAAATAGTTTTAAAGAAATTCACACTTTGAATCAGATTCTATTGATTTAATTTGTATCAAAGATTCAAATTTTACTTTTTCTCTACTCTTTCTCACCCACTCTTTTTTCTTTTGGATGGTGGGAGTTTAAGAGTTAGCATTTAATTGATAGAAATGTGTAGCAGTGATGTTTTGTTCGAAAAATTACGAAAACCTTCCCTTAGGTTGTCCAATGCATAAATACCTTTCCTATGGTTTGTCAAATTACAAATTACAATACCCACCCCCATCCCAATATTTGATATCAATATTCAAATTTCCCCGGTTGTTAGTCACCGTTGCAGAAAAAGGTTGATGTCGTAAAAACTTCTTTTATGAAAATTTGACAGGACCTTCAGAAATTCTTAGACCTTCTCTGAGTTTTTTTCAAGTATGCAAAACGTGATTGCTATACACTCTTCTCAATTACGCCCATTTTACTTCGTGCAGGATAACTTACGGAAATGATGGAGTTGGTCGTGGTGTCGCAACAACTCTATTCTGCCCTTACCAGCCTACAAATGGGACTCACCGAGGATAAAATGGGTTGGATTGTTGAGCTCAAGTAGGTCGTATCGTTGATTGAACTCTTCTCGTTTTTAATCTGCCCTCGGTTTTTTTCGATTTTATATACTACATTCTTGGTTAATAGTTATTTCTTTGGCTGCTCGGACAGTGCCCTTTTTGTGAGTCTAGGTATCGTTCTAAAGAAATTTACTTCTCTTTTTGGGCATGAAAGCTTGTTTCTCTTGTTTCTCTTTTTTCTTTTTTTGCATCACTTATTATTTTGTGAATAGTTGAAAGGAAGTTATTACAGAAAATAAACTCGGTTTGAAGGAAGCCTTTGTCTTAACATTTCCCACAGGTCTACTCTGTCTTTAGGATTCAAAGTTATGATAATTTAGTGTAGGGATGATTACAAAAAAGTACCCCTAAGATTACCTCAAACTAATTACAAAAAAAAAAAAACTCTAGTTATTGAAGTTTGTATTTGCCTAACAACTACTTCCCTTGAAGATGCAATTTGTAAACGAGACACAAATTTTAAGAGGGTATTTGTAATTTTGACAGATAATTGGCTTTTGTTTTTTTATAATTAGGCTAAACTTCAGGATAGTGTTTGTAATTAACCCCCTTTAGTGTGAATGTGATGTTTCATGTAAAATTTAGGCGAATTCCTGCTTTCGCCTAGGACTTCAAAGAGCAAATGAGGTTCAAATTCCTAGATAAGCATATACTCCCTCCGTTCTACTAAGATAGACAAGAAGGACAATTTACACAGATTAAGAAAACATAATAAATGTAATTGAGATTGTAATTTTTTTCCATATATTTTCTATTATATCCTTGCATTTTTTTTTGTTTGAGGAAAGACAGAAATTTATATTAATCAGAACCGGGAGCCTCTGCCCGAACAATGTCTAGGAGCTGGGCAGGGGTGTCCCCAATCACAGTTTCAAACCACCAAAAGAAAAAGTTAAACGTGCAAGATGGTGCGCTAGAGAATTACCTGAAAAATAAAAATGAGCTCAATTATATCATTGTATTAAATGAACCCAACTATATTGAAAAATAAAATTTGTTAAAAATAAAGTGAATTAAATGGGGGTATTTTAGTCTATTATAGTGTAATTAATACTCTCATTAAATAAATAAACTTATAATTTGGGTCAAATGGAAAAAGAAAGGTGATTTATATACCATTGGATTAACACACACTCATATGGATGTGTGTGTATGTGTTGATCTAACGGTATAAAACCCAGTTGGGTAGCTACCCAAGTGGGTAGCATCTATTTACCCCTTAATGGGACTGAGGGCGTATTAATCTAGTGTTGAGATTCTTTTGCAGCTTGTTCAATTTTATTGGGAAGCAGTTAAGCCCATTCAGACATTAAGGTCTTTTTGGGTTATACCACTGAGTTTTAATGAGCCTGGGCCTGGTACAGAAAAGAAAATGTAGTCCAGATCAAGTCCACCAGGCTTGAATATGTCCAAACCAAATGTTTTTTTTTTTTTTTAACAAAAATGTTGGGTTCAGTGTGGTAACCTACCATGAGTCCATTGGAGGTTCAGGTCAATTTGAGATCACTAGATTTTAGTCTGTTACATATATTCGGATTTTGAAATTTTAACTGCAATATTTAATATATTTTTTTTAAATAAGTATATGTTCTTGTATGTATCTATGTGGATGGTATTTCAGTGAACTTTTTTTAAAGATTTAATCATAAGATAATGATGTTTTTCAAACTTATAAGACACTATATGATATCTTAAATATAAGTTTTGAAATGTTTGGATAAAACAAAATCATAAAATTTACCAGATGTTAGTAATCACAATAGTGTAATTATCATGACCAATTAAAATTTGAAGGAGCCTGTTATGATTTTATAAATAAGTTTAAGGTTTTTCTTAAGGAGTTTATCCTTGAAAATGTTACAAAAACATAGGACATCTTATTAAGCTAGTAAATAATATTTTATAAAAAATATATCAAGTAGCTTATACAATCTGATCTTATGGGAAAATCATTCCCCCCTCTTAAATATCCTAAATTTATCCAGGAGCAAGTGTGAATAAGCAGAAGGGATCAACCTCGTGGTCCAATAATAGAGATTTGTGTTATAAAGACAATTGATCCAGATTCAATTATATACAAGTGCGTGTGTCTCTTCCAGACTGTCCCATATTGTATTAAAAAAATAAAATTTAAGTCATGCTTTTCATTTTTTAATGCAATGAAGAAAAATGCCTGGAGAAGTAGAAGATGGGGGTTGAGCTGTAACCCTTAGGTGACTGACTGTCAAAAAGACTCTTTCCAAAGTCAGTGGGGCCCTGAACTTTCACACAACAGAAAAAAAAAACGGAGAAAAAAATTTAAACCCTTAAAAAATCAAACATAAACAATAATTGTTTCCCCATAAAAGTCGTATGAACACCAGAAGAAAATTTCACTTTTTGAGCAGTTTTAATTGAGATAAAAGTTTTTTCCTTTTTTTTTTTTTTTTTTTGATAAGCTGATAACTCAGCCTGCGAACGCCCGACTATCCCGATGACAACAGCCCGGCTCCTCATTCTTGCCGCCAAGGTAAACCGCGGGATGTGCACGCATGGCCAAGATGTTACGACGGGGTCTGGCTGACGACAAACAGATCCTCCTAAAGGGTAAAGAGAACAATTATGTTCGACCTCCCAATCTACTAATAACGATCTCTCCCGAATCGAACCCACACGGATGCTATTCAAGATGAGTTCCCACCAAATCTTCACTACCGCATATGCCCTGGAGCAATTTGATGGAGAAGGGATATGAACCCCTAACCTCCACCCCACAAACAATTTGATGAAGCGGTGATTTGAACCCCGACCTCCATCCCACAATTCTTTTGTGGTGGCCAGGTAGGCTAAGCCACCTGGTTATAAAAAGTTTTTTCCGTAAGTCAAGGGTTATGGGTTTTCTAGTTTATTGTTTTATCACTTTATCCATGTCTGGGCGTTGAATATTACTGCATTGGCTGCATATTTATTCGTTTACCGGAAAATTTAGTGGATACTTATTGAAAAAAGTTGAGCCCTCGAAAAAGATTTCAACACGGTTGAAGGAAGCAGTCCACTTGATCCAACCCCCACTCACCATTCGGGTCGGGCTTGACATGAATCTCATGAAGCAATCGTCTCAAGTCCCAAAAGTTTTGGGGCGCGATGTTTTTGATATAATGTTATTAATATTTGATTATGATATATATTATCTTGGATGGTTTATTCTGTATATGGTTTTATTTTTAGAATTTATGTTATAATGTTATTTTGTTATTATATATAGAGCTGTAAATTTCGGCTAAGCCCAACGGGCCAGCTCGACTAGCCCGGTATTTTTACTGAGTCGGCCTGTAATATTCCAGGACCGAAAAAAATGGGCCTCAAAAAGCCCGGCTTGTTAGGCCCGAAAAACTTGGTCAACCTAGACGACTCAGATTTTTAGTGTATTTTCTATGAGTTGGGTTGGCTGGGCTCTAAAATTAGCGGCACAGTCACTGTTTGATCCGGCACCGGCCCGTTTGACACCTCTAATCATCGATAACAATATATGAATATTAAATTTCGGGAATTAATCGTAATTCAATTGATTGAGCATTTGTAACCCATATCATTAAAATCCCACCAATCCCACCCCTTTCAGTACATTGTACTTAACAAAAAACTATAAAATTTCGAGGTCACCATTTCTTGAATTCGCCCCAAGTTTTAAAATCTGAAGTTTGGCACTGACCCACCTACCCCTTGTCTTTTGACATTGTATTATGCCTTTTGTGGTGAAACTGTATGAATTTTTTTTTTTTTGAGAAACTGTATGAATTGATATGCCTTTCTGCTGGCTCTTTTAGGACAACACTGTTTATTCATACACTGTAATTTTATGAGATTGAGGAAGTCTAGAATTTTTTATGGAAAGATCTATGCTCATCTATATATCCAATGTATTATCCACATAATGTTGAATTTCAATGACCAATTTGAAAGGAACAAAAACCTGGCTACTGTGAACAAGTACAAATTTGCTGTTCTACATTTCTATTTCACTCTTTATTCTATTGTATTGGGATAAATGATATGTGTACAAGATAATGTCATAATTGTACACGTGTCATTTATCCAACACAATGAAATATGAAGTGGAATAGAAATATAGAATAGAAATACTCAATCCATTGTTAACTAAAGTATACAATATTTTCTATTTCTTATGATGTTTTATATGGTATTTCAATGCGGAAGGTGAATGCCACGTTCATTAAATAATGTTGTCATTATACGCATTACATTCACACAGTGTATTAAAACATCAGATACAACACTATAGTTAATAAAGGAATGAAAAATGAACCAAGCTACCCGATACTCGATTCATGATCGATCGTTAAAAGCTCATTTGAGCTTGGTTCGTTAACATAACGAACCAAACTTGAATATATTTTTCGTTCATTAAGATGTAAAGCTCGACTCGAAGTTAACGAACCAAGTTTGCACATATTTTTCGTTCATTAAGATGTAAAGCTCGACTCGATTAGTAAAAAGAAATAAAACATATGTAAAAATTTCAAGTTATTCTAGCTTGATTCGAATAATAATTAAACCAAGCTCAAACACAATTTTAAACCTCGATTAAAATTCAAACAAACTTGAACAATACTATGTTCGGCTCAACTCGACTCTATTACACCCATAAATCCTGATTAATAGTGAAGGGCCAATAATCGCCCGCCTCTTGCACTTTTAGTTTTGTCAAAATTTAGAGACGTCATCGTGGGTTGAATAATTTGCTCACCTTTTGATTTCAAATATTAAAATTGGTAAACATTCCATCATCTCTCTCTCACACACATACACATTCACAGTGTCATCCTGGTTGTACTGGGCAGGAACATGCAATTCCTCCAATTGTGATTTGGATTTTGGACTGTTCTTTGTGTTCAATAAGAAACAAACTAAAGCTCCAAGAAACCTCCAAAAAGTCGAAAACGACACTAAATTAAAGGTTGAATATCTAGAGACAACATGAAAGTGATGGTCTATTTTCTCTTTTTTTTTTTTGGGTTTCTTGGAAACTATTTTTTTTAATTGCACTCCAATTATGCCTGTAGTGGCTCCTAAATTTACCGTTGTTAGCCATATCCAAAATATTTTTCAGCTGCATTGCTGATTTATTTTAATTTTAAGGTATTACTAAAACAAGCTACACATAAGGTTTTTTTCTTTTTTTTTTAATTAAATGAAAATATATAAAAAGAAAGGAAAAATCCCAATCACAAACCGCTCAGGTAGTAAAGGAAAAATAATGTTAAACTGCAGAAAAAAAAAACAAAAATAACTTAAAGACGCATTTTAAATGAAGGGCATCTATTTCTAGAGGATTTTTGAATGACATTCTCATTTGTTTTTTTAGCACGTACTCGAGTATCATTTAAATTGTCTGATGCATCATCTGGAATGTCAGCCAGGATCCTCGAGCCGCAATGGCCATGACATTCACAGCTTCTGAGGAATCACATGTGTAAAAGACAAGCGGACTAGTTGAGGAGTCGCGGGTCGCCTAGCTTGGTCTTTAAAACTTCCAACTTATTGAGGAATCGCCTAGCTTGGTCTTTAAAACTTCCAACTTATCTGCATCAACTTGAAAATCAAAGTTAAGAGGATAACTTGATGTTGGAGATGTCGAAACATGAGTTGAAGTCAAAGTTGTTTCATCACTCTTTTTTAGATTCAAACTTGATTCAACAACATGGGAGTAAACCACAATAGCTAGCGGATTATCTTGCGTCGTTGGTATGGTGTGACATTTGTAGGCGTTTCAACATACTTATCTGAAATGAGTCCTGAATTACAATCTTTTTCATGTAGAGCCTCAAACGGATTCCGAGTAGAGATGTTTTGTTGAGGGCATGAGGGCTAGTATTTTTACTGTTACTAGCTGATTTTTTATTGACGGCCACAAATCCGTCATTGTCCATATGAACTACTAGCGGTTGGACTAAAGTAAAAGATTTCCCAGTAGGAGGTTGGTCCTCAGCACTAATTTGGTCTTCCTCAACATAGTCTGCCCACCGTTTGCAGGCAGTAGCCTTTGCAAAATTAATATTATACCCGTCCACCTCATCGAGAATGGCAAACTGATTAGAAGAAGAAGGAATAGTTGAATTAGCCTGTGGTGGAGAATGAGCCAATTCAACAACCTTTTGAACCACAACATCTGATCCAACCTGGACAGTCCCATTCGAACCTAAGGGATCCAAGGCAGGCTTCTCGGGTTGCATACTAACTGCATGACGAGGCGGCCTAGGATTTCGAGAGCGACTGTGGCCCCTAATAGTCGACTGCCCATCTGAAATTTTTCAGCAGGAGGCTGCCAAATGGCCAATGATTTGACAATAACGACAAAAATCTGGGAGATCTTCGTAATGGAAGAAAATGAATCATGAATGATCCATTCGTTCAATCATCATCTTTTTGGGCAAATTAATACTCAAGTCAATGTCGATGAGGACCGTGCGGAATGCCCTATGGGACCGTTCAACGATTTATCATGAATTTTGATAGGTGATCCAATGGCTCATGCAATCCACATCAACACCTTGGGATACCAGTACTCCCAACTTAATCCAAATATCCACACTCAAATTTGTGCTATCGAATTGGTAGTATTATTAGGGTCAAAATCCGATGTCTAAGGCTGTAAGCGGAAAGAACCTGGGGACAATGACCAAATCGTTTATGCTAAACAACATCACGATCCGTGAGCTTATCAAAGTGAATATTATAATACCATTTGCCAAGAGAAATAATCTGAAAAGGAGAGTCAAGACGCCAAAGAGCTTTCAATTTATCATGCAACTGAGGAAGAGTCAGTGGCTTACAACCCTTAACGTAAAGGGTGCGTCCAATCAACGATTGTTCACATAATTGACGTCAAGACTCATAAATTTCATTACTAATATGCAGGGAATATTGATTACCTTTCTTTGTAGGAATAAGCGGAGAACTGATCACAACACCATACATGGATGCCACAATATTGGATTTGTATTGTAGCATACCGCTGTAACACGGAGCAACAGTAGACGGTAAAATTTGGGTAGCAAGAAGACCTGAAGTAGAAATTCTAGGCGTTGAAATATAGACGAAAACCCTAGTCGGAGCAGACACCCTAATTGAACCAAGAGGGTTTGCAGTTGGAGACGAAACAGATTGCACAGTCTGAGATTCTTCGGAGTGCGAGTGCATGGGCGGACTAGGGGTCAGAACTATTGACAGTGCCGCTAGACATGAAGATGGGGGCGGCGGTTGTAGCAAGGGTGGAGAAGAAACCGGAGTGCTGATCCAACGGAACTTTCAGGAAATAGAGAATTGTCCAATTCATCCATGGACAAGCAGACGACGTGGACAAGATCAACGCCGGCGAGGATGAAAGATGACTGGAATCTTAGAGAGATAAAATTTGAGGGAGAATTTTATCTTTTTTCGATGCCGTTGCCGCTTTCTTGTTCTCGCAATCTAGGGTTTTTCTCTTTAATTTTATTTGCTTCATCCACATACAAGATCTTGTAGTTTTAATATTGGCCATAATTTTTGGAATATAAGCAGATATAGCTAGGTTTATTTGAAATACTAACACTCAGTGGCAGATCTAGGATTTTGAAAATTGGAGATATAATAGATATTTGAAAAAATGCACATAACATTGTTTAAAAATTTGCAAAAATTGCAAAACATAATTTCGGTAACATTATTCATTTTATTAAATTTATTTTTGGGATATTTTTTTATCTTTTACAGATTTTGCCATTTTATTCATTCATGTCGTTAAGTCAAATTTTTATTTTTTAAAATTATATTGTAGGGATTTCCATTATATTATTTGGATTTTTGAATTGTTTCTGTAAAATTAGAGGTACAAATTTAGTATTATTTTTATTTTTCACTAAAGATTATTGTTTGTATTGTTTATAAATTGGGGGTACAGTTAGTGCTAACACTTAAGAAAAGATCCCTAAAATAAAAAACTTAAGAAAAGAAATAAAAATGTTAAAGTGACAGTATCAAAATTTTGAGTAATTATATATGTTAAGTTGCAAGAATTTTTTTTGGTCATAATTTTTGAAGGTTAAATAGTGGCAGCAATTATTTTTATGTCATTATTGGGAATTAGTAATTAGACTTGTGTATGAATTATCTAAATAGATAATTAGTGATCCATCATCATTGAGCATTAAGATTTAGCGAAATATGTTAAATAACAATATGAATGTTGTCATAATGTGTGTGTGTGTGTATGTGAAAAATTTTATTTTGTCGCAATAGTAGTTTTTATAAATTAAAAAATAACAAAAATTGTCACTATTAATAGCTAGTGGCAAATGTATAAGACATCTAAACATGTACCACTAAATTGTTAAAAGTACTGACAACTTAAGCATAATTGATTTTTGTTACTTTTTGAGAGAATTATTATTGTACATAACAAGATATTGTCACTTAGCAAATGTCATGAATAACAATATTATTAAATTACTGAGAAAAGCTAAGTTTTTCACATATTGATGTTTTAACCATGAATCGTCTTGAGCAACCTTCAAATAGGATAACCATGAAAAACTAATATATATATATATATATATCTATATTCTTTTTGCTTTCTTTTATAAAAATAAGAAAAACAAATTGAATCAATACATATATATATATATAAGCTCTATATAACATTTTTCTTACAAATAAACTTCAAAGTAGATTTTCGCCATTTTAAAACCTTTTGAGAACAAGTAGATCGACTATTTGCAACCTTTTTTTAGCAATTATCTGTTAGCAACCTTTTATTTTTGTTTTTTCTTTGTTTAATCAGCTTTTCGACTTTTATTGAATAGCTTTTTGAAGGAGTCATGATGGTCGGCTTCCATAATTGCCTTGATCATTGGGAACGTAAAGCACGGTTAACTGATTAAGTACTTATTTTATTGATGCATTGTGTATTGATCGAGTGGATAAGATATGTTCTAAGATGTTGTTTCATTTCTTATTCTCACTGCACAGATAATTACCACGTGTATAGAAATTATCATATTAGTTTTGGAACATAAATCATGCCTAAATTGTGGGATTTTGGCCAAAATTAACATGATAACTTTTATACACGTGGTAATCATCCGTACGGTGGAATAGGAGATGAAACATCATCCTAGAATATAATATGATCACATCCGTGGATGGAGTTAAATTTCCTATTCCACTTTTTATTCTATTATATTGGATGAATGTCATATGTACAAGATAATATATGTCATCACTGTACACGTGTTGTTCATCCAATAAAGTGGAATAAAGAGTAAAAATAGAATTGTGGAACAAAAATTTAGTCTCGAGATGGAATAAGGATGACTACATGACGGATTTGGTCAATTCATTTCCACTATGTTCAAAGACATTTATTTTACTATGTTAATTTTTTTTACTATGTATAGTTAATTCATTTCCACTATGTTCAAAGACATTTATTTTACATCTTTTCTTAAACGTTATAGTATTCTTATTAAACCATTAATTAATTTATGGTGCTTAATTTCCCTATTAAAATAAATATTTCCTTATGGTAAAAGATGTAATGAACTATCTAGGTTCCTAATTAGTAATTAACAGAGTAACAAATACTAACAACCACTTAATTTGTAGGGATCATAGCATGAGTGATGAGGAGATTTATGCTTTAAGAGCATCTCCAGCAGTGCTGGAGAATAGCGCTGTGCGCTATTTGTGCCCCTCCAGCACTGCGCCACTTTTCTGCTGTATTGTAGCGTTTGTTACTGATGCGGCGCCATTTGTATTTATCCAGATCAGTGCTTAGCCGCTTACTCTTCTTTTTTTTTTTGTTTTTATTTTTTTGTGGGTTTATTTTAAATTTAAATATTATTATTAATTTTACATTTCAATTAATTTAATATAAATAAATATTAAAATTAACTCAATCATATGTGATGATTTTAAAAATAATATAATATATGATTTTTTGAATTATTACTTTAATTTTGTATTAATTTCATTAAATTTACATTTTTTTTGAATTTGTTTAATTTTAAAATAAAATATTTGATAATATTATATTAAATAAAATTACTTATATAATATTTTTATCAATTATAATGTAATAAAATTAATATTTAATGAATAAAAGAAGGAATTTTATAAAATATTTTTTTTAGTGCAGAAAGTAGTGCAAACTGCTGGAGATGAAATACAGATTTTGCACTAAAATAGTGCAAACTTTGCATCAAAGTAGTGCAAACTGCAAACTACTGGAGATGGTCTAATGAGTCAAAATACCTCAATAATACATATATACCGTATTGTTTTTGAAATAACATATATCGTATTTCTAAGTATATAGTTTTGTTTAGCAACTAAATATATAGTTTTGGATTATCGTGTTCTTAAGCAAATGCAACTAAATATATAGTTTTGGATTATCGTGTTCTTAAGCAAATCCAACTCAACTCGGTCAAGGTCGAATTTAGTAAACTAAGTTTTGACACTTGTCTCAGCATGTGTCACGAATGGCATTTCTTACTATAAATATCCTTGGTAATTGGTTTGATCAACATATAATAATATAACTGATTTATCCAAATTTTTTTACTTTTTATTTCGAATTAACCCCATAATTAGCTAATGAAAGAGTTTTGGGTATAGTAGGGGTTATTTGAATAGACCTATAACAACTAATTCACTACAAGAAAATTCTAGTTTATCGACAGAATTTACCGACATAAATGATTTTGTCACTAAATTTTACAGTTACCTACAGAATTAAAAATATTACTTTCCCCCAAATTACACAGACAAATTGCCGACAGATTACCGACAGTTTTTCTATTACCGATAAATTTTCTATAGGTAACTACCAATAGTTATTTTAGATTTTTGTAGGTAAATATATATTTTACCTACAATAATTTTACCTATAAATTAAAATTTTCTTAATACTTAACTACATATTTTTCTGTAGGTAAACTGGTTTTTTCTTGTAGTGATATTGTGTAATATATATATACAATTGTCTACCCTATATTACAAAATTTAGACCATAGTATATATTTAGTTATTGAAATCATTCTCGACGCCAAAATACCAACTATAAGATTAATATGCAAATTACATAAATAGAAATGACTAATGAGGATTACATGTGAGGTATTTGTATGTGTTCGTATTTGTGACAATAATGAATATTCATAGTCAGACTAAATTGCAAAATCTGCTCTCTAACTTTTGTATAGTGGCAAAAGAGGACAATAATTTGTTTAAGTGGTAATTTATGCCCTGGATAATCTTGCCCTTATGGCCAAAAAATAATTTTGGTCCTTTTTCTTTTCAAAGGTAGCAAATATAGTCCTATAACTTTCGAGAATTAGCAATTTCAATCCTTTCATACTATGGCTATTTTTCAATAAATCCAATTTTATAGATTATGAAAATTTACATTTTCTGATACCTATTTTGTTCGTGGCATTATTACACCTACTTAGATCCAGTCTCTATTCGGAGGTTTTAAGTGGATCATGTCGAGTTTCATTTTATAAACTCAATAGGACATCACGTAAATACTTCATAATTCTAAATAAATTCGATTTCGGACTAAGGTTTTGATAAAACAGATATAGTCCATCACGACCATATCAGCCCAACATGCTTAGTAAAATTAATAAATCCCTTAAAATTCATACCTTCTTTGGCCCGAAATAGCACCAGGGTTAAGTGGCTCGCAACACCACCAGTCGGAAAATTACTGTCCCCAGATCTTTTGACAAATAGCTCCTCACTGTTCAACCTCACCCTCAGGGAAGATGATCTGCAAGTTATCCGACTCCAGGCGTATAAGTAATTCTTAAACGGGATGAACTAATGGAACATTATGAAGACATGTTGAAGCAAAAAACCCTTTTTTATTAAGAACTTATTGAAATATTTATTACATTAGTAATATCCTTTTGGGAGGAGAATATTAGTTTAATTAGTCTCTCATAGATGAGGCTTTCACTCGTAAATACATAAAACTTAAAACTAAAACACTCAAAATATTACAAATTTTTCACTCAGATTTTATTTTAAGAAAACTAAGGAAAATGTTCGATGTCCTCAGCTTCCTTCAAATCCTTCATTTTATAGAGGTAAGTCCGGACTTCAAAGGCGGACTTCAAACCTTGCTAATATCTATGACGTCACTGCTTACGTCATATCCCACATTATTGCCTCGCCAGCTGTTTTTCTTTTTCTCCCGCGTGACTCAGCCCATGTGATGTTTATCGGGGAATCTTTTAAAAATTTGATTTACGTGGTCCCCGAGGATAACGCGTCTTGTGAGCTGGGCCCTTGTCCTTTCCAGCTGTATGATCTTGTCGGTCGGGTTTGGGTCAAAATCCTTTCCCAAACTCGGGTTCCTTCTGTTCGGGGCATGCTTGACAGATTCGATCGATCCAACGGCAAACATGCGCCATGTTACAGAATTTCCGGTAAGTTTCTTTGCTTGCCGGAATCTTTTTCTCCCAGAAAATTCTTCTTTTCGTCTTGAAAAGCTCCTCCGCAAATTCTCGTTGTTGATCGAGTTATTGAATTTGAGAGAAAGATCCATTTTGAACGGGAAAAACTTAAACGGATATTTGACTTTGTCCATTTCTGTTAGACAAACCCAAAGACCCCATGCTCGTCGTGTAGAAGCTTCATCTTCAAAAATTGCTCCTACTAACACTGGTACTTCTTCCGGTGAAGCTGCCTTGATAAATTTCCATCCGGTCTTCTTAGCTTGATGAAATGAAAAGCTTCATTAAAGTCTTTCTTTGTTCAGAGCCGCACCGATAAAATACAGTTCAAAATATCTCCTCTAGCCAAATGTGGATTATTGGCCCAAGTCTCGTAAATTGCTTCCCCAATCCATTTCGGTAATTTTGAAATTTCTGGGAATCCGGGTGATACAGTATAAATTGAAGCTAAAGCTCCAAAAGTATACTATTCTTGAACTTCATTTCGATGACTTCTTGTTTTCATCCAAACTCTGTGATATTTCCCCGAGATATCAACTATTATTTTTTCTGGGTTGATACCTCTTTTTGTAACCAATTTCTCCCATTGTCTTTGATATACCCGCATTGGAGAAATCTTAATCTCGTCGATTTGGACCTTAGATTTGCCTGTCTCGTGGCCCAAGATCCAACTCTCCTCTTTACCCCCAGGTCTTTGGGTTGACTTGAAGACTCGGGTTGTGACACCGGAGCTTCAACATTCGTTACTGATTTGTACACCCAGGGGATGCATCACCGCAACACTTGTGATTATGGTACTTGAATCCATAACCTCCGGGTTAGAGCCCCATTCTCTATTCGCCCCTTTTTGCATCGTAGGAGATGCGGCCGGATGAGAGGCCTTGCAAAGTCTTAAGAACAATTGTCCTTGAGCGAACCGGGCATGCTCGTATTTGACTAGAAACGGTTTCCTGGTCACCTGTTGAAGCCATCTCGCAACTTCGCATTGAGACATAACGCCCCAAAATCTCGTTCTAGACTCTCCAGGTTTTTCCGAGATGTCTTACTCGTTTAAGGACCTCGTACAAGCCAACGCGCGTCCTTCCATCTTGTGTCAAAAAATCGCAAGAATATTTTCATGAGATTTTATAATGACAATATCATAATCATAATATTAACATTGACTTGCCATCTAAGTAATCTAGCTTTTCTCGGTTTTGATTCAATTTTGTTTTTTAGAAAAGCCTTGACACTTGAATTATCAATTTTTAAAGTAAACTTTTTAGCCAGTAAAAATAGAGGCCATTTTTAAAAGCCTTTCTGACTGCAAATAATTCTTTCTCATTGATATGTCATCTAGTTGCTTCACTGGGTGTGAATAAGCCGCTGCAATATCTGCATGCCACTTCTTCATTTGGTGTGACCTTAGTAAGAATCGCCGCCACCAATCATCATCGGCATCCGTATAAAGAATCCGATTCGTCCTCGTCTTTGGGAATTTCAAGCTTTGGAAGCTGTTTACAAACTTCTTTAAGTTGCTTGATTCCTTCTTGATGTTCATTCTCCCATTTGAATACTGCATCTTTTTTAAGCAATGGGCTAAACACATTCCTGTAATGTGCTAGATTGTTTATGAACATTTCAGCAAAATTGTCAACTCCAAGAAAACTCTGAAGCCGCTTCTTGTCTTTCAATATATATGGAAATCCTTGTATCTTTTCTACAATATGACTTTGTAGGATGATTCCAGATTTGTCGATCTCAATTCCTAGGAATTCAATCTGTCTTATTGCAATTACTGCCTTCTTTTCTGAAAGCACTAATCCTTCCTTGTGACAAACATCTGAAAATATTTCCAAATATTTGAGATGCTCCTTCATGTTCTTTGATGCTATCAGAATGTCATCGATATACACGAACATGAAACTGATTATTCACGAACATGAAACTGAAATAATCTTTGAAGAGATTATCCATCTTCCTTTGATATATCTGGGGTGCATTAGCCAATCCCATAGGCATTACGTTCCAAATATAGTGTCCTTGTGGTGTAGAGAAAGCAGTAAACTTCTTACTTTCTTCCTCCATCTTAATCTGGTAGAATCCAGACTTGCAATCGAACTTTGAGAAGATCTTGGCACCTTTGATGCAATTAACCAGATGTTCTCTGCTTGGGATATAGTATCCGTCGAATTTCAAAATGTTATTAATCCCCTTGTAATTAATAACAAGTCTTGGCTTTCCTCTTTTGATTTCTCCATGGTTTCGACTAAGAATCCTCGGATCGGCCTTTGTATGGAGAAACTCTGGTGAAATTAACTTAAGGTCAAGATGTTTCTTAAGTATCTTCTGCATATCCTCACGATCTTCCTGGTTCATAAGGATTGGTTTGAATCTTACGAACTCGTACTCCTTTCTAGGTTTAACCTTTAAGGATGCTTTGAGCTCATTCTTGTCCCACCATGCCAAAGGATCTTCATTGTAATTCCTTTGGATCTTTTTCTTGATATCCTCGAGTGATATTTGTTCCTCTATGGTAATGTCACTCTGTGGATTCTCCATTAGACTCATCCATAATTCTGCAATGGCTTATGGAGTAACTCGTTCTTCTCCTTGTACTCTAAATGAATACAAATTATTATCCCATATCTTCTGATCCTTCTGAATGGAACCAAATTGTCTATAGGATAATAAAGTTTCACCAAATTTCCTTCGATCCGCCATTTTTGGATTACGAAGTTTGGCTTCATCACCACGCTTGCTGTGAAAAATAATAGGCATTTTTCTCAGAAATGTTTCCATGATCATTGGACAATGATCTTATGATCACATAATGTTGTGAAAATAAGTCTTCTTGTCTCATTTTTCTGTGTAAATCGCTTGAATGTTTGTAGGAAATTGTTTCCTAGCAAAACATCTGCACCAGTATCATGGAAATAGATTGGTGGCGTTTTCACCTTGTACCATGGGGTATCGCCTGCGCCTCCGATCATGATTTCTGCTTGTTTAATTCCCCTGATAAGGATAAGAATCCTTTTAGAGAAATCTTTTCCTGCAATAGCTAGTAAATCCTCTCCAATTTCTTTAGGAAAAACATCCACTGCGCAAGTACATATTCCAACACTGAATCAATATAGGCGGCGAAATACTCGGCCAGATTCAAAGATATAACATTCCGATAGAAATGTATATGGAGAATGGACTAGTGGTCATCTGATTCTGTATCTTTTATCAGCCAATGTGAACTCCATTCCTTCTTGTAATCTTTCCCAAGGTTTATGATCCTCGGAGAAATTCAATTCCCAGTATCAATTGTTCTGGGATTTTTCCCGCAACTTCTGTGATAGTAAGCTCAATTTCTCATATCTTCAGGCTTCCTTGATACCGTCCAACTATTGGTTGTTGGAGATAATATAGAACATCACAAGGAAAAATATTATCCTTTTGAGTGATGTCGAATATTACTTCAACTTCTCTCCATCCTTCGGATATTTCAGTTCTCTTCGTTGTTTTGAAAATATCCGGGATTTGAATCTTACTTGGTCTCCTTTCTTCCCATCTACGCTACTCACCATTCTCTGGCCGAAAGACATCCATCGGGCTCAACTCGAGACTTCGACTTTTGTTGAAGACTGGTTGATCTTGTATTTTCATATCGATCTCCTTGATAGTTGGAGACTCAATAATCTCTGGTAAACCACCTTGGCAAAGTCCTCAAAGATTTTTGGGACTTCAATAAATTCCTTCCTCAAGAATACTTCCGAATGATGTGTATTCGAGAGAGCATATGAAATCTTGTATGTAATCGAGTAAGGCATATTTCCTTCTTTCATCAAATCGACTCTTTTGAAATCTTGATGAAGGGTTAGGACTCTATTAAAATCTCGATCTCCCAAATTGTATGCAATTCTTGGATAGACATTGAATGCTAATTTTCCCGCATACAAATTTCCAGTAACCGCTCCAAGGCATAAATCCTTGAGATGTGAGATTCGCTTGTCAAAAATAACAAGATTAAGTGGCGCATCTATTCCTTCCTTGAATGTTGCCTTAATAATGACTCTTATGGCTCCGATATGAATCTATGAGAGTGTATTTGCAACTTCTCTTTTAGCTCTGCTTTTGATCTCCTGTATTTCTCTAATAGGGACCAACTGCATCTCGATCGATTTAGGTAAATTCCATCGGAATAGCAAATTCTCGGTTGTTACCCCGTGAATAATTTGGTGTTTTTTCATTTACGAAACCCAATTTTATCCAATGCTTTTTCCATAGCTCGATTGTAAATCCATCATAGACTTGAAGCTTTGGATCTTCCTTCATAATTCTCATAAGAGTTTTATGAGAAACCATCGTGTGAGAGAGGAATCTCGACATATCCTCCCGATCGTCTGTGAAGAATTTCTTCTTCACTCGATTCTAAGTCGAGTCACTTACATCGCCAGAATAGATCTATTCCTCATAGATGCTTTCATCCGAGGGAATATCCTCAAACCGATACACCGTATTAAATCCGATAATAGATGACCTTCTTTGATTTTGGGGTAGCTTCGAACTATCTAACTCCTCGTTTTTGATTGCCTGGGGCAATCCAGATTTGAGATATGCCCTCTTGCTCCGCATGTCCATCAATTACAATCTTTGAAACTTTCATTAGCTCACGATGTGAGCACGCTGGAAGTTCTTCTTCCTAGATTTCTCATTTGGTACTTGCTTGGTTAGAACCGATGATGAGGCTCTACTCCCGCTTGCCAGGCCGGTCTTTGCCCCGATTTATAACCGGGCTTTTGTTTTGACAGAACCTTCTAGGTCTCCATGAAGACCGCTTTTTTTTCTTTCTTTCCTCGCCGGTATGGATGGCTTCGCCCTTCTTCTTCTCTTGTCGCTTTTGGTTGACCTCCCACAATGGTTGGGATGTCATTATCCACGCAACATAGAGGAACTACTTTGTTAATTCCTCTTAATCTCTTGTAATTCTGACAGAGTGCTTGGTAACACCATTCAGATAACTTGGCCTTTAGGAAAGACATTTTTCTAGCCACAGTTTCTACTTCCGCTCCATCCTTGTATTCCCTGATAAGCATTTCTCTCCAGGGACTCGAAATCTTGGCAAAGAATAGCTGTGCAGCTTCCTTTTCTTCAATCTTGGATTTTCACCGGTATTCGGTGAACAACTTGATATATTCGTCAATATGACAAATATCATGTAACTCAAGGCTATAGAGGGCTTGTTTATATCTCTTTCTCTTTTCATCCTCTAATCCCTCAAAATAACCTGTGCCGATGAACTGGATTTTGAATAATTTTGCCATACCATCGACAATTCCTTTAAGTGATTCTCCTGATGTGACCGAACCTTTCGTACTAGCATCGGTCATATTCCACGCAATCTTTACCGATCCTTCAAGACTCATTTCAAGGAGTAAAATGAATGAATCCTTTGTAAGATCGAGGGTTCCTGCTGAAATTCTCATCGATGAAGCCCATTCATCGATGAGAACTTTCTATTTTTAAAATCGGGATGTCCGATTTAACATCAACCCATATGGATGTATTGGGTCGAGGTGCGATCTACCATAAGGCGTCGATAAACATTCGCCTTACAAATGGGTTTGTCTAGTTCCGCCTGCAGGTTTCTACCTCGTGTCCCTGAAAATGGATCACTTCCAGTTGTGAAATCCCCAGCGTGTGGCATCCTCTCGTCCCGAGCTCCATGATTCGAACCCGTACTTTCTTCGACGTTGGAATTAACTGGTGGTTGTGGTGGAATTGGTCTTCCTGCTGGATCATAGGTGACCAATGTTCCATCTCCTGTGTTCATCTTTAAGTCTACAATTCCTAATCCTGCGAAGGATTCTGCAAGGTCATGTAGATCTTTAAGATTCATCTTTTCCATATCCATCCTTTTTAATTTTTGATGGATTTTCCTTTGATTAGAGCGATGAGCTTCTCCTCATCTGTCATCTTTCGTATAACTTCGGTTGGTTTTCCTTTTTGGTGTAAATAGGGTACTGTCCCAAAATCTATACGCTTCCTTCTTCCGGAAGAACTCGACCGGTCCTCCAGGTTCTTGACTCGTTTCTGAATATCATGAAGGAGTTCAAGAGTTTCCTTTTGATATTTCACCATCGTATCCCTCTGGTTCTGGATCTGATGAACTTGTGCTGGTAGATGAATATGGCGGTTGCCATAATTCTGCACCGTCTTCTGGACTTCTCTAAGATCTTTGGAGAACTTAGATTTGTCTGGAAGTATCTCGTTCCATTCGGTACTCCATCGGGAATCATTGTTCGATGGGAATTTTCATGAACCGTTTCTTGAAGGTTCATCAAGTGAACATATAGAGTCCGGTTTCAAAGATCCGGAATCGCTTATAATATTCTGCTCGCATTTTGCATTGCCTTAATGTTTCCCCGTCGGCTCCTGCCTGTTCATTTTCTTCATATTGGTATTCCCAATATGAAACCTGGTCAAGGTGTTCTTGTGCATACATCGTCAATCTTTGACGATATGTCCTGTAAGGGGTACATCTCGGACATTGGTCCGGATCCATATTTTCGGAGTAATTTCTCCTCACCAATTGTTAATTACATAAATATAATAAATATAACAAAAGTTCTTAATAAACCTGACTCTGATACCATTTTAAGCAAGACACTTAGTCAAATTAACAATATGTATGAATAAGGGTATAGTTGGTATTATGGAAATATTCAATTATCCCATTGGACCAATTTTGCAACAATTCAAAACTTATAAGACATAATTTGCTTAAATAAAAACTTATAGGACCAATCTTGCAACACTTTATAAACTTACAGGGCATATTTTGCAAACTTAATAATTACTGTCCTAAAACGCCACTCACCTAAAGTTACAGGGCATCTTTTGCAATTAGGCCTTCATAGTCATGATAAATAAATCCTTGTTGACATGGTCGTGAAATAATTTGTCACTCTAATATTGACTTTTTTCATCTGATTTTTGTGATACTATTCGACATGACTAATGATTCATATTAAATAATGATGAGTGTCAAAAGTTAAAACATTTTAATATGAATTTGAGTGCATGATAGTCAAGATAATTTAATAGTAAAATTACTTGACATTGAAAAATCATATACAGTACGTGCCTTTCATATCTTGGCTCTAGCTGTCGACTTATATTTCTTTTCAAATTTTTTTTTTTTTTTTTTTTTTTGGGGGGGTTGGCCCCTATGAACTAGCCTAGCTGCAAAGAAGCAAAAACTTAAAATCCTAATAATCAATCAACATCTAACTCGAGACAAAGGCTATTACAAATCATGATTCAAGTAGGCTATATATCATTCAAGTTAATCAGCTCATGAGATTGTTTATATGTAAAACTTTACTTTATGTAGGACTTATATCCACTTGTACTTGAAATAACTACACACTCCAAATAAAGTAAAGTAGGTAATTTGGTTGATTTTGTGAGTTAATGCTAAAAAAAACATCAAATTGAACATAAAATTTGAAATTAGCTTGCACTCCATGTTCCACTTAACTGGATTAATAACAAGTGTTATTCAAATAAATATAGACCGTTGATTATAGTTTAATATATCTACACATATCATTCATCCGAATAATGAAACATGAAATGAAATTGGAAAGTGGAACAAAAAAATTGAATCTTTCCTTTTATAAATTCATATTAGGCAGCGTATTTTTATGAAGGCATGGTCATGCATGCGAACCACGAAAAAATGCCTACAAAATATATAAAGAGTGATTCTTTCTTTTTATTTTTTCCCAAAACTAAAATATTATATGAATAATTGTTGAGATTTAAGATTAATTAAGAACTAAATATTGCAATTTGGATCATTTGACAATTAAATGCCTACAAAATAGGAACTTTTTACTCTCTGTAGACTTTAATTACCTTGTACACGTCACTACAAGAAAACAATCAAATTCCAACAAAAGAATACCAACGAAATAGAAAACTGTTGGAATTTTTAAAATTCCAACGGAAATTCCAATGCTACAATATACCGTTGGAATATTCCAACCAGAAATTAGTAGTAGGGTGGACTAAGAAATAATAATTACACAAAGTGTAAAAACTACTTCGTAAAAACACAGTGGTATATTTATATTAGCAATCAAATAGCCATATTTTATTTTCCATGTTATTTGTTTTTAGCAACAAAATAACACAATCCAACAACTAAATATAAAAAAGCTAAAGAAACAGATAACTTTTCAATTCCATACTTGATGATGGCACTTAGGGGAGACAAATCGGTAGTACCAAGTCAATAAATAACAACTTGGCACAATAAAATAAAGTACGAACACAACACAAAAACCTTATTGGGCCTAAATTTTAAATAAAAAATGATGCGCTAAAAATACGAAAAGTATGGCAGGACACGATTGGCATAATAAACAAAATTGTTAAATTTATTTAGTTAGACCCGTTAGGCCATTAACTAACACTCCCTCTGTCCCAATTATATAGTCCAGTTGGACTTTTCACACAAATTAAGAAAACGTATTGGAAACTATAAATATGCAAAGACTTTACTTGATTTGCCCTTATTTAATGAATATTGTAAATTACAAAATGCATGTTAAATAGGGTTATAATAGTAAAAGAATAGAAAATGTACTAACAAATATGGAAAGTGGACTATATATTTGGGACATCCCGAAAAGGAATAGTGGACAATATATTTGGGACGGAGGAAGTAAAATAAATGATTTTTTAATATATTTGATACTTAGAATACATACTCTAATTTTTAATAAATTACCAATTCAAATAGTAAAGTATAGTTGAACTTAGTGACATGGTAATTGGTAAGTATACTAATAATAAATTAAGGATCACAAAAATAGTCTAAAGATAAAAAAAATTACATTATAGCATCAATATTATATCATGATAACACAAAAGTTTTAAGTTTTTCATTCTTAATTTTTAAAATGAATGTAAATTTTGGGGTGGCTTTGAGTTTTGCATTAAATTTTGGGATGGGTTAATTATAGAAAATATAAAATTTATAGTACTAAAAGTAGGATTTTAAAAATTTGCACTGGGCTCAAGCCCAGTGCTGGCTCCATTATCATCCGCCCCTGATTCCAATGAAAATTCCAACGGTATACAAAACCGTTGGTATAAAATGTTGGAATTCATGTTAGAATTTAAAATTCTAACGGAAATTCCAACACCACAACTAACCGTTGGAAAATTCAACAGTGATTCCAACATTAATAATAAACCACTGGAAATACTATTGGAATTTTAAAAATTCCAACTGAAATTCCATCGCTAAAACATACAATTTGAAAATTTCAACAAAAATTCCAACAGTAAACCAAATGTTGGAATCGTTGGAATTTCTGTTGGAGTTTTTACTAAAACATACCATTGGAAAATTCCAACAAAAATTCCAACAGTAATCCAAATGTTGGAATTAATCGTTGGAATTTCTATTGGAGTTTTTAAAATTCCAACGGAAATTCCAAGGGTACAACATGTTGTTGATAAATTCCATTGGAAATTCTAATACCATTGGAAATTTCAATAGGGCTTAAATGATTTGATAGTATAATCCATATCAATAAAATACATCTTCTCTTCTGGAGTCAATCATATTGAAGCTACATGATTAAATGTGCTTAACTTGGGACAAATTGATGATGGGTGACCTACTAGGAAGTTAAAGATATTTGATAATGAGATAAATTGATTGAATATTCAAACGGATATATACCATTGGAACAAATGCCAATAGTATAATTCCGTTGGAATAACCGTTGGTGTTTTTTTTCCAACGATTAAATATATTCCAATGGTACAACTCTGTTAGAGTTAGTGTTGAGAAAAATGTTGGAGTTTTTTTCCAACAGTTATATATTCCAATGGATAAATAACGTTGGAAATTTCGTTGGAATATTTTTCCATTGGAATTTTCATTGGAATTTTGTCATTCCAACGACCATTTTACCAATAATCCATTTTATGTTTGAATCAATATTCCACGGTAATTGGCCAAAATCCAACATATTTTTCCCGTTGGAATTTCCTTGTTTTCTTGTAGTGCATTCCATCGTTTGATTATAGACCAAAAAACTCCCGTTAGATGGTCTAACGGGTCAAAACCCGTTAGATGGATCCAAAAACTGACCCGGTTGTATTTTTATTTCATTAGCAGAGACCATTATTAGCACTTCCTCTGAAAAGTATTAGCAGTCATTCTGAAAAGTATTAATACGTAGTTCATTTGAAAGTATATTAGTTTTTGTAATATTGGACAATGATATAATATCACGGGAGTGCTGAAAAATATTAGGTTTTCATCTGGAAAAAATTTAGTTTTGTATGCTATAAAACCTTTTTTTTTTAAAATAAAAGTTCGGTCCCGTCGTTACTTGAACCCAGACCTCGTCATTGTGAGTAATACTCGTGGCCATTGGGTTAACCGGCCAAATGATTTTGTATACTATCTAAAGTTAAAACCAAAGTAGATCCCAAGCAAGGGCGTAGCGGGGAATAAAACAGGGTGAGCCGTCTGATACCGAAAATGGGATGGTAGAAATACGAAAATCATATAAAATATAAATAAATTTTTTAAAGAAAAAAATTTCTAGTGTAAATTTTTTAAAAAAATTTGGGGGGGCGGGCCCGGATTGGCCCCCATTCCCTCCGCCATTGATCCCAAGCAATTTTACAGCCACACGGATTGACGTGGGATTCACTTAAAATAAAATAGTTAGCAAACTAAGTTAAAAAAAAAAAAGAGGAATATTCCTAGAAATTGAGATTTTAATTTTTATACATATTCTTTCCCTGAAAGACAGGGGTTAACAGATTAATGTAAAGCAACATTATGAATAATCACATATATGACATATATGATATAACACTGTTCACATTTAGATTCTAGACTAAGATGAAAAGACAATCAGAAAAAGCTTGGTCTACTCTCTGTCATTCAATTTGCTGCATTAATTTAATATATACCATAAAGAAGCCCATCTTTTTTCCGCTCCCCACTTTCTGAGATTAACCATATAATATAATTTGATAGAATTGCAAAAATAGTCCTCTAATTATGCGATGCAAAAAGGTCATTTAAAAATTACGTTTTGCAAAAAAGTGTTGTAATTATATAAACATCTCAATTTTAGTCCTGCAAAATGTACGGTTTGCAAAATAGTCCTGTAACTATAAGTAAATCTCATTTTTGGTACTAATTTCACAAAAAACTGGAACTACATGTTTCGTTCACATGATTGAAATTCGGTGACATTAGTACCAAAAATGAGATTTATTTATAATTACAGAACCATTTGGCAAAACCGTGCATATTGTAGCACCCCAACTAAGAGATTTCTATAGTTACAGGATATTTTTGCAAAAAATGGTTTTTAGAGGTGGACCTTTTTGCAACTGCAGTATAGTTACACGACTAATTTTGTAATTTTGCTAATGTAATTTAATAATTACATATCTTCCCATCTCACCCCATCTCCCTTCTCCAGCCATTATATACTCTCTCTCTCCTTCTCTCCCTCTCTCTCTATATATAATTTGCAGGTGAGATCAAAGAGAAACCAACACAAGCTTGAATACAAGTAACCAACAATTAAACATGGGGAGAGCGCCTTGCTGTGACAAAGCCAATGTAAAAAGAGGGCCATGGTCACCTGAAGAAGATGCTAAACTTAAATCCTACATTGAAAAGCATGGAACCGGAGGAAACTGGATTGCCTTACCGCAGAAAATAGGTACCTCAAGTACTCATAATTATTACATGCTATTTTAAGTTCTTAATTATAATTAATTAATCTCTCTTTCAATTTTGATTAATTTAATTAGGTCTGAAGAGATGTGGAAAGAGTTGTCGGCTTAGATGGCTGAATTATCTGAGGCCCAATATCAAGCATGGAGGGTTTACTGAGGATGAAGATAATTTGATTATCCACCTCTATATCACCATTGGAAGCAGGTAATAATTTATTAAATAACTTGAAACATTACTTATATTCACCAGTTTTAAAAATTATATATAGGCTTAATTTCAATTTTTTGGTCATATAAGTATAATGGGGTGACATATTGATCATGTAAGTATTTTGGTTATGTAAATATGAAGGAGTGACATATTTGGTCCTGTAATTTCCGTTCTTTTAACTTTGTGTGGTTTTGTTCCGGATGGGTGCTTGATCAATATATTTCAATTTTTGGGACCAAACTTGCATAAAAATTGAATTTACAAGACCGGAATTAAGCAAAATTCAAAACTTACAGGATCAAAATTGTTATATAGTATAATTACATGATCAAATTAATATGTCATCTTATTGTACTTACGAGACCAAAAATTGTTACACAGAATATTTACAGGACTGAATATAGTATTCCCTTATATTACATGACCAAAATTATAGGGTTTGGGTTTTGATCTTTATCTGTGTTTTTACGCAGATGGTCAATTATCGCAGCTCAATTACCTGGAAGAACCGATAACGACATAAAAAACTACTGGAACACAAGGCTGAAGAAGAAGCTTTTAGGCAGGCAAAGGAGAGAACAACAACGAGGGACTCACAGAAGAGGAGGTCAAAATTGTAATTTCAGCCTAAACCCTCGGCCGCCGCCACAGCTGGTGGCGCCGCCACCCTTTCTGCCGCCGTCAAATTCAGCCTTCACCGATATTCCCATCACACCTCCTTTCGACCCAAAATTTTCGTACGATCAACCACAAATATTATTACCAAACAACAACTGGGAAAACCTAATCATGTACGATACATCTGATCGTAATATCTCGTGTTCTCAAAATCAACATCCGTTCATTAAGAATTCAACGGTTCATGATCAGCATCAGCTAGGAAGCGACATTAATTTTCGAACATTTGATGAAGAGAACATTCCAGAAGATCAGGTAATGTATCCCACGCCACAATCGGACGGACAAGATTGTTTGTCAGCGGTGGACATGATAAATAGTAGCTGGGGAGATATAATTAGTTGTCTTTTTTACCCTTCTGCTATCTCCAGTTATGGATTTTGCATGCCAGATGAAAATACCACAGGATTACTAGGGTACTCAGAATAGCACCATTTCGTACATCAATGGTGTAGATTTTTTTTATTTTTTTTAATTTAGTGCCAGTGGAAGTTCCAGGTGTACTTTGTTGAAGAGGGGATTTGTTTGTTCTTGTACCATCACTTTCATCAACTGAGATGCTTCGTTTTTTTTTTCCCTCTAAAATACATATATATATAGTATTCTACAAATTTAAGGATTTGTTTAACACTTTTTCTTTGGATAGATGTGGTTTGTTGCTGAAAATGGGAATCTTAGGAGAAGAAAAATATATTAGATAATTAATAGGGATAATTACAAAAATTACCCTTGAGTTTTAGCCTAATTACAAAAAGCACCAGTTATTATTCAATTCAGAATTATAAAAAGTAGTAACAGGCTAAGTTGGCCGCTTACTTATTGGGAAAATGAAAAATAGTCATATTTCCAACAATTTTTTGTAACTATTTTGAATAAAAATTGACGGTCATATATGTTGATTAATTACCAACTGACGGTCATGATACCCTTCTTGTATTATTTGGTGAGGTATTTAGCCATTTTCCAAAAAATTGATATGGTTCATTTCTCGGTACCCAAAAACATCTCTTGGGGTATCGAAAAATTGACTAATCCCAGAAATGGAAAAAAAAGGGCGAAGTAGTCAATTGAAATCAAAATATGGTTAAAAAACATGTTTTAAAATATATGGATAAAAATATATTTGCTTTGGAGAAGTGGCCAAAAATCCGACAGGCTCGTATTAAAACCCACTTTATAGTACTGTTACAACCACCCTCTGAAGTTTGTATGTACTTAACAAATACCATCCACTAACCAGTGCAATTTGTAAAAGAAAATCAAATGCATGTCAATGGGGTACCTATTTGAAATTTTGAAAGATAACCCTTTTTTTTTTGTAATTACGCTAATCCTCAAAAATAGTTTTTGTAATTAGCCCTAATTAATATACAATAACTACTGACATCAGTGACATGTATGATGTATACTTCAATTTTAAATAGTCTATTAATTGTATATGTTTGTTATTCAGATGTAAAGGAGTGATTCTTTCTCCCTCGCTTAGAAAATTAATGGTCAAATTCTGTGTATCTTCAGAAAGTATCAATGAAAATCAATGAAAATATTAAAGCCAGAAAAGGTGCTTTGACGTTTTGGCCACAACTTGTTAGGTTTTAGCAAGTAAAGCATCCTAAGCTGGCGGCATCCTTTTATTTTTTCTAAGGTGGCTTATTGTAAGTACAGTAAGAAGTTGCATTGCCACATGTTTGTCAAAAAAATTATTGTTAGACATGAAAACATCCGATTAGGATCCATAATAGATTTTTATTTGATCTGTATCTTATATTATATTTTATAATATAAATTTATGTCAAGTTTATCAAAAATCTCATTAAATTGACGTTATAACGATGGATTGCAGTTTGCATAGTTTTATTAATGCATATTCTGCATTATTTTAGTGCGAAATTTACTTCATCTCCAATAATCTGCAGTAAATTTCACACTAAAAAATATTTCATAATATTCTATTTTAGTGCCTATTTTTATATACTAAAACCATTAATTTAAAATAAATAAAAATAGTGTTGCTACAATATTGTGATATTTGTGATATGAGACTGTTCACATCTTCAAAATAGCGCAGTATTTGGCGCAGTGCTAGTAGCAAATTTTTGCTCCAAATTTTATATAGAACAATCTCTTAGAAATGCTCTAATATCAAAGTCGACCACCAAGATCCATATAAAAATATTATTTAAGTCTTGGTTTGAATGATTTTGTGACGATAGTGATGTTTCAAATAATTCTTTTGCCACGCACGGTTTGTGACCACTATTTTGAGATGGTTTGTTGTTGCAAAAAAACTATTTGCCATAATACTTTAGCATTAATTCTATCGGTTGTCATCGCTGCAGTTGAAAGAGTGTTTTTTACAATGACTTTTGTGAAGGATAATTTACGCAATTGAATGAGAGTGGTGAGTGGATGAATGTTTGACTTGTTTGTTATGTAGAAAGAGATATTATGTCTCAAACTTGGTAATGAAATCATTGTAAAGGGGTTCCACACTATAAAATCTCGCAAAGAATTATCGTAAGGTACGACCTTCATATTTGATTATTAGTAATTGTAATATTTTTATTTTCTATGTTTTAAAATTTTGGCTAGACAATCGCCGTCAAAATGGAAAAAATTCAGACTACACTGGTCAGAAATCCTGGCTGCACCCATGATTAGAGCATGTCTCTTGTAAGACGGTCTCACGGTGCAACGGATTGCACTTTTAGTGTTAAAAAATAATATTTTTAGTGTAAAAAATTGATACTTTTAATGTAAAAAAAGATACTTTATCTGAGTACACTTAAATTTAGTGTATTCAGACCAAGTATCACTTTTTATACTGAAAGTAACACCCATCGCACCGCGCGACCATATTATATAAGTTTTTGCCCCATGATTATGATCTAGTGAGATTGTATGATTTCATGTTCGTAGGTCCATAAGGAGGATTTTCCGTAATTAGTGAACCATATATCATAGATAAAATATTGGTCTCATGCATATAGCATTTATACCTACGTACTTGCATTTTTTTTACCGAGGTTCCATGATCTCACATGATTAGTTATCGATAAAAGAAGCCCTAACCCCAGTCCCAGCCCCTTAGGAACTGCTCCCATGTAAACTGTGCACCATGGACGTAACTAAGGGGGGGCCTCGCCGGCCCTACGCACCCCAAGAATTTTTTTGTCCCGTTTTTCTTATAGAAAACAAATAAATAAAAAATTTAATATGTATATTTTTTAAGAGGAAAAAATAGTTGAGCTAGGGGAAAAATTTGAGCTAATGGTTACCACGTGAGCTGGCTACGCCCCTGCTGCGCACAGGGACAAAATCATTGATACTGTGGTTTATACGCGAACGTTAGCCACCCCAAGCCACATTAGCACACAAGTAGGGCTGCAAATGAACCAAGCCTCTCGTGAGCTATTCGGGTCTCGGTTCGACAAAATATTCGTTCGAGATCGTTGGTCAAGCTTAACGAGCCGAACTCGAGCCTAAAATTCGAGCTCGAACTTTTAAACGAGTCCAACTCAAGCTTACATGTATTCGGATCGAAAGTTCGCGAATATGTTCGTTTACAGGCTTGCGAGCTTAGGCTCGAGTTTGGTTCGTTTACAAGCTTGCAAGCCTAAACTTGAGTTCGGTTCGTTTACAGGCTTGCGAGGCTAGGCTCGAGTTCGGTTCGTTTATAGGCTCGTTAGCTTGTGTTCGAGCTTGGTTTGATAATTAAGCTCGCGAAGATGTTCGTTTATAGGCTCGTGAGTCTATATTCAAACTCGTTTGAAAAATAATATTATTCTTTGTAGCAAACTATATATCTAAGGATTAAGGCTAGACAAAATATTAATCAAACTTACAAAATAAAAATGAACGAATCCAATAGTATAATATAAAATAATATAGTCTATATAGAATCACATATATAATAATGAGGTGTACTTATAAAAGTGCTAGTTTTGGATATTTTAAAATTAAGTGATTTTGTTAAAAATTAAAATATTAAGAAAATAGTTTAGGGAACTAAGAAATGTCTAAACAAACCAACAAAATTCGTATATCACACGAGACTTACCTAGTAATAATTATAAATTTAGACTTAGTAATTATGTGATCATCAACCAGTATTTATCATAAAATCATAAGCATATTACAAATGTTTAAAAAAGTATGTGAATTTTCAAAAAATTATAACTATCTAATAAACCAAATGAAACTAAAAGCAATATAGTCTGTATAAAAGCACAAATATAATATCAATCATATATACTAAAACAAAAAATAAAGTTGACACGTGTCATTTCCTCATCAAACTTGGATATTTGTTAATAACCAAGAATATAAAGGAAAAATAATATCAACTCTAAATTGTACAAAGTTGACAAATAGTTTGGAAAAGTCAATGTCGATCCATTCAACTCCTTTGTATATTTTTATTGACAAAGATTCTATTTGTGAAGCCCCGATTTTATTCGTGCATGTAATTGATTCTTTTGTCGTCTATGTAATTGATTGACTATTTTACCGCGTCACTTTGACGGGTAATTATTAATAATATATATTTTGTATTTTATTTTATTTCATTTATTACTTGTGATCATGATCTTATTTAATTCTATTTTGCATTTATGATCACTTGCTTGATCATTATTACTATTTTTGCATTTATTAGTCATCTTAAAATTTTAAGAGACTATTTATTTTAGAGACTTTTACTTTATAGAATTAAGATTTTGATTTAGATTAAGTGATCATGAGACTTATAAATGATCAAGGAAATCACTAATTATTTTGGAGATTGATATATTTAATCTATTATCATCAAATTTGGGATAAAAAAATATGGAATTACCATATTACCCCTATAGTGGACGACCATAGTGATGATTTTTGGAGTAGAAATACCATCCAACTCTTGTACACTTACACCTTATATTAGTCATTTTGTGTATAATTATACCATTAATTCAACATTATACACATCATCTTATACATCAATTCTTTATTACTATTTTTCCCAACATGTTGGAGTCTTCCCAACATTCCTTATCTTTCCATATCTTGCCCATACTTTGACTAGTCTAATTGTCTCCAAGTAAGAGACAATTTGCAAGACACAAAATTAATCAAAAAAATCCCTCTCCCCCCTAATGTGGACGGACACATTGAAAACAAATTTTGTTCATTTCATTAAACACATTCTAATTCTCAAGCTAATTCTCCTCCTTCTCTCTAACCTCTCTCTAAAAATCCTTCACATCTTCAAATCTTCAAGCACAAAATCATTCACATATTCAAATCTTCAACATAAGTTCTCCATATCTTCAAGTACCCCTTCTTCACATCTTCAAATATTCAAAACACAAATCCTTCACATCTTCAAACCCATCTTCATATCTTCAAGAACATCTTCTTCCTAACATCAAACATACTTTCTTTCTTCAAACATCTAAACCAAAACAAACAATCTTACCACTTAAACACCAAAAATTCGAACACCCCCTATCTCAAGTTAAGAAATTTCACTCCTCAATTCAACTTAAGTTCTTACTACTCATCACCTTCTCCTTTTAATTTAAGTTTATATTTTGGATTTTGAGGTACTTGGAAGACCACTTGGAGACATGCATGCATGGTGGTGAAATTTGAAAACTTGGAGAATAACTAGTAGAGAAATTTGGACTACAAGGTAAGAATTGGACACCAGAACCCTTCTTCCATCTTCTTTCTATTTTTTTCAAATTTTAACACCCCTTTTTCATTTTTGAGAAATAGGGGCTGACCTTAGGTGATTTTGGAGTTGAACCAAAATTTCCAAATTTGAAGCTTCAACTAGTTTCAAATCACCTACTACACAAGGTAAAGTGTAGTCTTTCCAATTTTCTTATCTCCTTCTTTTTCTCTTTAATTTTTCTCTCATCTTCTAACTCCAAATTTTTGATATTTCTTGACTTAGGGGCTGACCTAAGTGACCTCATCCAAAGTTGTGAAATTTTCCCTTTTTATTTCACAACTTTCCAATTTAAGGTGGGTGGAAAAATACTTTCCAACTTCTAGGTGTTTTTATTAAAATGCATGTAGAATTTTGATCATGAGCCCTTGAGATATATAATCTATGTATTGCATATCAATTTTATGTATCAAATCATGAAAATTCTCAAGAGTTGCTCAAAATTGCTATTTATTGAATTTTAGGTGCATGCATGTACAATTTAATGTTCTATTTGATGAATTCTTGTACGAATTGGACATGCATGTGTATGATCTTTGAAATCCATGTTTTGGATGACTTATAACCTGGACAAGTCGATCATAATTGATTAAATTTCAATTTTGGACTTAAAAATGCAAAAATAGAAAATTGGTGGACTAAATTGCAAGAAAATGAAAGTTAAAGGACCCCTCTGCAAATTTTGAATTTTGGGACTGCACTCAGGTTCAAAAATGACTTCTGGACATTTTAATAGACTTTTAAGAGTTCTAATATAAATAAAATCAATCTTTAAAAGCCCAAGGACTAGATTGTAAAATTTTAGAAGTTTGAGGGCTACTTTGTAATTTTTGAAACTGTACCAGACCTTAATTTTAAAATTTAACATTTTAACTCTTAAGGGACTGGAAATGACATATTTTAAATGTATTCCAAAAATCCAAGTGTTTAGAGCTTGGAAAGTAATTTTACTAAAATTGAGGGACTAAAGTGTAAAAGACTAAACTTGAGGACCCAAATGAAATTTCCAGGAATTATGCAGCCCATGCACCTGGAAATACTAACTTAACTGTAACTTAATTATATTTTGGACCCAAGGTTCAAATTTCATAACAATTGGACCCCTAAAAGCCTTAAAGGCAATTATTTCAAAATGGGACAAAAATAATATTTTCAAAAGTTAAAGGACCTAAACTTATTTCTTTTAAAAACTGTTTTTGTCCCAATATCCCACTAACCTTAGTGACACTTTCCAACTGGAATCACATTAAAATCCCTTCCGGTTTGTGAGTTCCAATTATTTTAAACTTAAGGTCCGAATTGACAATTTAAACAAATTTGGGGCCAATGTGAGAATTTTATAAAACCTCGACCTCAAAACTTTAAAAACCTGAATCTCTGGATAATTTGGAGAATTTAGGAAGTGACCTCATAGATTTTCAAGGTCGGTATATTTATTTATTCAATATTTAACCCCAAAGGTTTTGGATTTTACAAAACGGGGCTAAATTGTAATTTTTCTTTTATAAAGGACCTAACTCAAATTATTTTCCCTTTTACTAAAATAGCCCTGGACCCTCTGACTTGGAGATTTAATTAAAGTATTTTATTTTCTCAAAAAATACCCTTGACTTATCGGACCGATTCGACCGATTAATACCCGATCGCGGGGCGACTTTCTCATCTTGCGGTTTTGAATCTATAACGGGACTTATGTTCTACTTAATCTTTCAAGATATCGAAGATTGCTTATCTTTCCGATAATCATCTTCATCCAAATAACTCCACCAACGCCATATTGCTACTCGTGAATTTCAAAAACTTTCCTTAACTGCTTTCCTGAATCAATAATACTCGACTGCCTGTACTTATATTTACTTTTCTGCCTGAGTCAACTTGGTGTGTCGAGCTCACAGTCGGAATGGATATGTCGGGGATGGAACCGGGCAGCTCGGCTGCTATTCCACTCATCCGGCTCCATCGTCCTAATCCCCATGAATCGGGGATGGAGTGTCGAGGAAGCGGGTCGTAGTATCTTAAGGTATAATCATGATTATAACAAATCCGAGCCTTGCTAGCTCCATTGTGGATTTTGTCTTTGCCTACGGAGCGATAAGGTGACAGGTCTTGGACCATCTTGCCCGGGGAGTTACAAGGAAGAACGAAGGAATCGTTGTCTGATCCACACGATTTCGGAGTTATCGGACCGGTTTGGTTGGCGCTACAAATCCGTACACAACCGCTACTTGTTTTGCATTGGTTGGCGCTACAAATCCGTACGCAACCATTATTTGTCTTGCATGTGATTGGCGTTACATTCCGTACGCAATCCTACCTGTCTTGACTGAATCACATAGTGACTGTGTGACCACAAACTGTTTTCTTGAATCAGTATAAGTATATTACTTAAATATATTTATCACGACGCTTGTGGACTGTGTGTGAATTCATGCATCATACTCACGCGTTTTCATATAACAGTTTTCTCGCATTAACTATATATCGCCACACTTGCACACGATCACCCCATCCACTGAGATTTTTGTTGCATCCCCACCTGTTTTCTATCCTTTAGATGAGGACTTCGTTGAAGATGTTGAACCAACTACGGATTGACCCCTTGTACTCCGCTTGTTGGATTTACTATCTTTTGTTGTTGATGTCGCTGGACTTGTTACTATTAATTGTTGTTGGATTTACTACTTCTTAGTGTTTGTTGTTGGACTCTTGTATTTCTTTTCATTCCGGTTTGTAATTGAAGGGCGTAGGACCCTTTGACTTTTAAGTTGTTATCTTTGGTTGTTTTCGGGGATGTAATTTGGATTATGGATATTATGGACTGTAAGTTGTAACGTGTTTCCTTATTTCCGCTGCTATTTAGACTCTGTTCCATTGGGTTTTGATGATATTCGTCTAGAATGTTTGGTTTACTTGTATTTAAGTTGTGGATCGTCGTTGAGTCCCGTTTCGAGCGTGACACTATTAGTTCAAAATCTATATTTTTTGTAGAAGATATTATCTCATTTGAATTGATAATATATTTTTGAATTTAGAAGATAACAAATTTAAAAGAAAAATAATCTAAAAATCAAGGATTCTATCTACACTATTTTTAAATTAGTTATCTTTTCAAGCTTAAATATTATATTATATGTATAAAAATGTAGAAAACGAACAAGAAAAAAAGAAAAATATTTTATTAGTTCAAATTGATATTGTTTATAGAATATATTCACTCATTTGAATTAATAATATATTTATGAATTTAAAACTATCTAATAATATATTTGATCAATCATACAAAACCCAAAAAAAACAAATTCAATAGTACTATAATATATATAACTATCTAATAAACCAAATAAAATTAAAAATATGATATATAATAATATAGTCTATATGTAAGCACAAATATAATATCAACCATATATACTAAAACAAAAAATAAAGTTAAAACATGACATCACCTTATTAATCATGGACATGTGTCAATTTCTCATTCTCTTAATCTCACGTGGCTGCTTCACATTTATTCATGTGGCATTCTATCAACAAATTTAAAAGATAATAAATAATCCAAAAATCAAATCATGATTCATCTTTGAAATTTAATTTCTTTTAATAATTTACCATATTATATAAACTGCAAAAAGCAAACAAAAGAAAAATAATTGACATTGATAATTTTTTAATAATCGAGAATATAAAAAAATAATTCAACTCAAATTTGTACAAATAGTTTGGAAAAGTTAATGTCGAGCCTTTTATCTCCTCTGCATATTTTATTGACAAAGATTGTATTAGTTCAACATATTTTTTTTTATAGAAGGTATTCTCTCATTTGAATTGACAATATATTTTAAATTTAGAAGACAACAAATTTAAAAGACAAATAGTCCAAAAATCATTGATTCTATCTATACTATTTTAAAATTAGATTATATTATAGTATATGTATAAATATATAGAAAACGAGAAAGGAAAAAAAAATAAAAAGATCTTATTAGTTCAAAATATATATTGTTTATTGAATATATTCTCTCATTTGAATTAATAATATATTTTTGAATTTAAACGATAATAATTTTAAAAGATAACAAATAATTCAAAATCAATGATTCTATCTGCGCTATCTTTTGAAATTTACTTGTGAACAAATCCCATGTAACACACAGGTGTTACTCTAATTGAGGCATTTTTAAAAAAGTGTTGGTTTGGAATATTTTTAAATTATTTGATTTTTTTTAAAATTAAATTATTTTAAAAAATTGAATAGTTCGGTGACAACTAAAAAGTATTTAGTCTAATAAAACCAACAAAACTCGTGTATCATATGAGAGTTACCTAGTATTAATTATAGATTTTGACTTAATAATTAATATAATCATTAACTAGTATTATTTTATCATAAAGTCATAAGCATATTACAAATGTTTAAAACATCAACATACAAATTTTAAAATATTAATGTTATTAATAACTATCCAAAATTAAAATTTATTAGTTAATTATATTCTAAAACTTATGGCAATTTCATTTATGCTTTGCTTTTTAGTAATATGTAAGATTTTTACTAACTATTATGCATTTGATTTTTACTTTTTAATGCTATAACAAGTGATTTAGTCTTAATATGAAATTTGATTAAAAATAAGGACAATTTAACATATATTTTTAAGTTTTAATGAACTCGAACTCGAACTCGAACTCGATCTTTAACGAGCTCGAGTTTGCTTTGACGAGCTCGAACTAAGCTCGTTAAAATTTAAACGAGCCTTTAACAAGCCGAGCTTGTTTAAGCTTACAACGAGCCTTTAACGAACCGAGCTCGAGCTAAGCTCGTTTAAGCTGAAACGAGTCTTTTACGAGCCGAACTCGAGCTAAGCTCGTCGAATATGTTAAATGAGCTTTTTACAAGCCGAGCTCGAACTGTTCGCGAACTACATAATTTTTAAACGAGCCGAGCTCGAACTCCATTAGGAAAGCTCGAATCGAACTCGAGCCGATCCAAAAACTAAACGAGCCGAACTCAAGACTGTTCCTGTTCGGCTCGTTTGCAGCCCTACACACAAGCCACTATAATTCAATTGATAAGTGTCTAGAAGAAGACCAAATCTAGTTTTAAGAATCGGAAGACGTCCAAAAGTACACAACGTTTACTGGTTCGTGCTTTATAGAGCTTGACCGCTTACTCCCAACAGTTGCTTTAGTGGGAATCGAGGATTTTTGGGTCAGTCAACCAAGCTCAAGAACAAATTTAGCTTTTTGATAAGAATTCTGAGTACGAAAGGGAACCAGGGATCACAAAAGTGACCATATATATCTGGAATTTCTTTCTTCGTCAATGCAAGTCCGTAATTTTTTTAAAAAGTACTTCCCTTCGACTGTACACTAGTTTAATTTTTTCAGTCAGCAGAAACTAAATTTATTGGTTACTTTTTTTCGTCTTCATCTCTAAAGGTAATATTCCTATTTAATCAGACTGGGTCATTTAAGTTTTGAATTTTGATGATAGATTCGGTCCTTCGGACCATGATTATGTATTGTGGGTCGTGTACTAATCCTGATAGAATTGGATTACCAGTCCAGGCCCAAGCCCAGTTAATATACAGAGTTTAAGGTCCTAAACCTATCGAATTAGGTGTAATTGTTCATCAAATCAAATTTTGAATTATTTGACTTTCTCGAATCGAATTAATCGAATGAGATTTTTAAAACCAAAATTTGGAATTCGATTCTAATTCGATTAATTTTGAATCGAATTTAAGCGAATTCCATTTGTTGACTTTCGAAACGAATTCAAGCCAATCCAAATTTGTCGATAAACCTGGCACGGTTATGTTTTAATCCCATATTTTTCAAATCCAAAACCCATATTTTTCAAGAAAAATTTCAATTTTATTGGTTCTGAGTTCTGACAGGAGTTTTTGTGTAAATAGAAAAGTAGAAAGAAAAAAGAAAAAAGGGAAAAGACCTTAGTTTATATTAAATGATAAAGTGGAATTATCGCTAGCTATTAGAGACGTAATGGGATCCAGTTCGTTACTTGGGTCACTATCTAATTCAAAGCCCAGATATTTGTCTGTAACCCATGCTCCTAAAGGAGTTTAATGCCAAACTTCTTCCCAAGCCCATTCATTCTCCTCTGCCTATTTTGGCCCAAATATCTTAATTTAAATTAATGGGCCACGACCAAATTCTTGGACTCCATATGTTATTATTCGACGCAAATGGGAAAGAAATGGTTTTTTTAGGAAAGAAAGGGTTTTCTCTAAGCAGTGAAGTGAACATGGAGAATCAAAAGCCACAAAATTTCCGGACAAAGGCAAAAAAATTCAGTTCGATGAACTTGAAAAAGAAGAGTGGAAAATGAAGAGATAAAAGCAAAGATAGAAAGACGACCAAATTATATCATAAATAAAATAATATATTTCAGAAAACCCAAATCTTCCAGTGAGATATTGAAGCGGGATACTTGGGATTTTCTCACCACTTTGGAAGCAATAAAGAAACCTTAAAAACAGTGTTTATATTGAATTTGGGCGGTTAAAGCTAAGGGACCATAAAATTGGTACAAAAACATGCATGTTAGAATTTGGGGGAGGGTTTGAGAATTAGAGTATTGTGAATCACAATTGGAAATTTATTAGACACAATACAAAGTGTGACTCAAAATAAAACAAGTACAAATACAGTCTACAGAGCGATGTATATGGGATTTATAGTTAATGGGTAAATTGCAATTTTAGTCCAGTAACTTTGGGATAGTTGCAATTGTAGTCCTTTATCTTTAAAAGTTCCAGTTTTGGTCCTGGACAATTTTGCCCTTGTGGCTAAATAGCATTTTGGTCATTTATCTTTCTAAAGTAAGCAATTTTATAGGGATGGCAATGGAGCGGGTTGGCTAAGACCCAGACCCGCCCCGTGCCTAGAACGGACGGGGCGGGTCAACCCGCCACATGTCTCACAACGGGGCGGGTCGATCCGTTCTATCCCATTTTAAATTAAATTAAAATAAAAAAATAAAAAATTATATATTTATAAAATATTATTTACAAAATATATTATTATCAATTTATAAATATTAACTACAATATAAGAATACATAAAATTTATATTATAATATATATTATATATGCAACATATATATTAAAATAAATTTTAAAACTAAAAATTCTAGACAGGACAGGGCGAGTATTCGCGGAGTGGAAGTGATACTCAGACAACATGCTGCCTGTTTTCCGCATTATCTCAAGGTTTCCCTATCGGCTCCTGCGAGTTGTTTTTTTAACATATTGACTATCCCAATATGTTATCATGTTCTGGTGCATACATCGTCCAAATTTGACGATATCTTCTGTAGGATATACATCTTGGGCACTCGCCCAGATCCATTTTATATCGGAGAAAATTCTCCTCACCAAAATTGTTAATTATATAAAATAATAAATATAGCTTAAAGTTCTTAATAAACTTGGGCTCTGATACCATATTAGGCAAAACACTTAGTCAAATAAGCCAATTATGTGCATTAGGGTATTCTTGGTATTTTGAATATATGAAATAACCCAGGGGACCAATTTTGCAATAACTTGAAAATTATAGGACCGAAATTACTTAGATATAAAACATATAGGACCAATTTTGCAAAACCCTTTAGACTTACAAGACCAATTTGGCAACTCAATAGTTATATGACCAAAATTGCAAACTACATATAGTTATAGGACCAATTTTACAATTTTCCCACAGTTAATTGCAATGTGCTTATTAGAAATGTTTTATAGAAAGTACAGGATTTGACTTTCAAGTTGTCACCGCCTTTATTTATTTATTTATTTATTTCCTAATTTCAAGTTTACTCCTCATTATATTTAAGACCCTAAAAAAGAAGTAAAAAAAAATAATCATAGTCGTCTTTTCCTTTCCATCTTTGTTTTGTCCCGAATAAGTGGTTTTTGTCTGTCCCTAACTCCCATGAAGTAGGCAACTTTTGTTTCAGTTAAATAAGTTTATCCCCATATGTGGACTTTGTCAAGAAGATTTAGATGAACCATTAATAATAATTTGTGACAGAAACGAGATCAATTTCATTAGTACGTATTTTGCCATGCATCTTCGTTGCGATTTTCTAATTTTATATAGACTAAAATTAAAAATTTAAAAAAAATTAGATTTGTATAGGTTTTTATTCCGTATGTCTTGCAAATATTTCTTACTCGATGTTGTAATCAGTTATTATTTCTTCTGATAAATAAAATTCACATTCGGGCTAAAAATAATTCTAATTTTAGATAAATAGTTACTTGCTTTTTTATCATATAGCAATGAGTTGGAAGTATTTGAAGTAAAATGTGCGTGTGGGCATGTATACATGTCTTCATTAAGATTTTGATTGGCGAAGCATGGAGAATATTAAATTCGAATTATTTCTTATAAAATTTTAAATGTTACATAATTTAAATATCTAATACAAGGTAGAACTATTCTACATTGAATTGGATACATAAAGTTAAGGGCGTAATGCGGATTAGTACAGAAGAAACTCAGCGCCAATACAATATTCTTCATTTGTAGATGTGGCCTAAATCTAATTATAATTCAATTATATTAATAGAAGCCCAAATAATAAAGGCACACACTTATAATAAGAGTCCAATAGTACATTTCTTATGGGCTTAATGGGTATATATGTAAGGGTGGAACTAGACATTAAACTTGAGGGAAGAGGGGGAGCTAATTAATTTTGGTTGGCTAAATCAATCAAAAATAAACATTTCAATAAAAAAAATTAATTTGTAAATATAATATATATAAGGGTATTTTTGTAAAGTTTGGGGGGCTACTAGGAGCCGCTTTTGCCTATATGGTATATGCACAATGCACCCCATGACACTGAATACAAACTCAATTCAAACCCTATAATTACCTCTACCAATTCTATTTTCAATGGATAAAATTTATTCTAATTCTCTAACCTTCAAACAATATAATGGCGGAATTAGGGCACCATACTGCCCCGCCCTTTTTTTTATTTTTCTCCCCAAGTTTCATTGAGAATTTTCTTAATAAAACTCATGTTATAGTTTAGTGGCAATAGGCCAGATTGGTCATTTATGTTTTGTGAAAATAAAAATAGTCATGATTTTCAAAAAAATATGTTTTCTAGCCATTTTAACTTAAAACTGACGGTCATACCCTTCGTATATTGAGATACTTAGCCATTTTTCAAACTCGGTAGTTATGTATCAGTCCCCATATATGAAAAAGGGCAAAGTGGACATTTGGACTCAAAAATGGCTATAAAAAACATGTTTTTGAAAAACACGACTAAAAATATTTTTGCTATGGAGAAAAAGTCAAAAATCAGATGGATTCTATAGTTTATATAATTTTTTTTTTGAGTTTTTAATCTAGTTCACCCCACTTTCGTGGTCTGGCTACATCACTGCTTGCATGTGAAGGATCTGATTATTCTCTAGCACTCTGAATTTACTTGAGTGGTTTTCGCTGGGACAACCTCGACGCCCAAAGCGTACCTACACTACACACTATGGGGGCACATGCCCCATAGATTTTTCTTTTCTTTTTTTAATTATTTATTACCTATTATTTATATAACATTAGTTGTTTAAAACTATAAATATTATGCACTTAGTGTTGTACAATATTTTTTTTTAAAGTTTTATATAATATTATAACATTGTAAATTATATAATATTAGGTTAAGTGTGCCCAAAATTGCAGCACTGATATAATTTATAAAAGGGTTATAATTTATAGATCAAAATTGTTAATTATATTATTTAAAGAAATTTTTAATAGTGTTATATAACATTATAATGTTATATGAATTTTTAGCAGTTATATACTAATTAGGTTTAAAAGGCAAAGTGTGCCTCCATTAAATAATTTTTATGTAATTTATAATATGTTTACTTGGTGCCTTCGTTGTAACAAGTTCCTGGATCTGTCCCTGTCGACGCCCCTATGGTCCAACTCTATCCTACAATTAATATGTTGACTTCCAACTCGGCACTTGAAAAATAAAGTGATACCATGTTACCACTTCACGTGAAATCATCAATATTTACAATTAACACATAAGTTAGTAGCTAGCTAATGAATCCATTTTTGGTCGATGGTCCTTACTTTCTGCAGGGTCTGATTTAAGGTATTGAATATCATGGATCATGGTATGGGGAGTGGGTCATGGTAATGTAATAATAGTATGAGACAAGAAGTCATCTTTCATTAGGCCATTCATGTCTTCATCAGACAGGAAATGCGATACCAGGTTGCTTCTCTTGACTGAAACACGATTTTTTCTTTAAAAAAAAAAAACCCAAATACCCGAACCCGTTTATAATTAATAATTTTTCTTGAGCACATTGTGCAGGTGTTCTCTGTTTTCTTTTCTTTGCATGTGATTGCATGGGAAACCCACATGAACCACCATACCTCCTCAATTAATCAAAATTGTCATGTCCTGCGCCTTCAGATAGTTTCATTCCAGACTGGAATTGGACTGAAATATTGGATTTAATTTGCTATTGTAATCAGGGGTGAAAACGAGTCGAATCAAGCCGAACATAATATTGTTCAAGCTTGTTTGAATTTTAATCGAGTTTCAAATATAATGTTTGAGCTTGTTTGATTATTAATCGAATCGAGCTTGAACGAACTAATTTAGTTGAGCTGAACACGAATCGAGCTCGATCGTCGTTAATATTTTGGCACATATTTATCTTTTTTTACTAATCGAGCTCGAGCTCGAGCTCGAGATCGAGCCGAGCTTTATATTTTATCAAACGGAAAAATGTGTTCAAGCTTGGTTCGTTATGTTAACGAACCGAGCTTAAACGAGCTTTTATTGATCGAACTTGAATCGAGTATCGAGTAGCTTTGTTTGTTATGTTAATGAACTGAGCTTAAACGAGCTTTTATTGATCGATCTCGAATCGAGTATCGAGTACTTGGTTCGTTTTTCAGCTCTAATTGTAATATAGACCAAATTGGTCACTGATGTTTTTCGAAAACGAAATATAGCAATGTATAAAAACTGTGTAAAAACTGACGGACATACCCTTCGTGTATTCTCTGGTGAGGTATTTGACCATTTTTCAAAAAATTGGTGCGGTACCGGTCCCTAGAAATGGAAAAAAAAAAGGAAGGTAATTAAGTGGATATTTGAACTCAAAAATGACTAAAAAGCATGTTTCTAGAAACATGGCTAAAAAACCTTTTTTGCTAGGGAGAAAATGCCAAAAATCCGGCGGACTCTTTATTAATTCTTTGAACGAATTGACAGGATGTGGAACTTTATTCTGTAATCTCTTCTGATTTTGACCATATATATCAATTATATATGAAAATTAGATTAGTAATATTTATAAGTTTCATGATTTTATTTTATTCACACACTTCAAGAGTGTCTTTTTTTCTTGTTCTTTTGAAGGCACTTCAAGTCATGTTAATCTACAAATAAGACATTTTGTGAGCTTCAAAAATATTTTCTGTAATACAAAAAAAAAAAAGATTTTTTAAAGAAGGTTAGTCAAAGGAAGCTAGAGTATTTCCACAATATTTCATCCTTAGACTTCATTTCTTACTTGAGATGACACTCCATAATTTTGTTATGTAGAGGGACCTCTCTGATTTTTTCCATTCAAATAGAGAATTTATTTTACCTTTTATAATAGGACACCTCAAAGTGTTCCTCATACATAAATGTTTTTTTTTCTCTTTTTTTATTATTAAAAAGATAAAAGAAGAATAAAAATCTCTTCGATCTCTCGAAAAAATTTATTTCTAGTGAACTTCCTTATATGTTTGACTGGCCATGACTCCTATTTGTTAGAAATGTGAATATCAAATGCTTACAACAATTTAAACTTTAAATAGTGTGACCGTTTATTATAATTAATACAATTATCATATTAACGAGAAATCTTCGAATTCAAGCTTTATTCATCACTTCTTCTGGAAAAGGATTCTTAACACTAAACTTATTATATCAGTCGGTTTTTTTTAGCCATTACCATCAAACCAATATGTTTTTTAACTATCTTTTTCAAACACATCTTTTTTAGCTATTTTGGGGTGTGAAAAATCCAATATGCACTTGAGTCAATTTAACTGCACAAAAACACACATCCCTGTGACTTGGCATCGAGTTACATCATCCAGTTCTCTCACTTATTATAACCCAAAATTTTTTTTCCCAAAAAACTTTGAATTCCCACAATTTTTCGTTTTGAATCCGTTTTGCATGTATAATATATCAAATTAATCCTCTTTTTGATATCTATAATTCAACACCCATATTGCATATTTAAAAACGAAAAATACAGGTTCAATTTTCTAAAAAAGTTTTAAAGAAAGAGTAAGATGATACATAGATATAAAGGTGAAAAGAGAGAGAGAAATAACTCAAATATCAAAAAACATGCTAGAAGGGTATGAATGTCATTTTACACCCCAAAATCGCTAAAAAATATGTGTCTACAAAAGATGACTATTTGTAATCTTTACATTTTCTAAATGACTATTTTGTACCATTACCACCTTATTATATTCATAATTGATAAATCAGAGTTTTATTCCAATATCTTTATATCACATATTTCAATATCACCATCGTATGCATTGTCAAGTTCTCACTCATATTCATAATAAGTGTCTTTTTGGCACATTAAAATTTTTTCAAAAAGAATCATGTCCTTTTCATATTTTCAATGCTAGTGAAAAAAATATTTTCCCAAATTACCCTTAAATTTATTATTTTCCAACTAACATTATGCATAAATTTGTTTGTTCCAAAGTAGCATTTATGATTATTAAGGGTATATTTGATTTATAACACAATCCTTAATATGTGCATTTTTTCCTAAAAAGACTTATTTTGAATAGGAACGAGTATATATATAGCTTGACGATGTCATCAATGCAACATCTAATTTATATTAACACGCGATACGTTTTTTAAGTACATTTCCATGAATGGAGTGATGACAATTGAACCCAGACATCATTTGGCATGTGGTTGAAAGTTTTAACCACTCGATCACTATTCCATTTTCATAATAACCGTGTTTTAATTAAATGTGGACAAGGTGTTCTAAGCTGTCTAATGGTACGACAGGAAACAAAGTTAAAGCCTTTCATGCCTGGGATTGTCTCGAGTGTCTGCATGCAAGCGCACAAATTTGTACCTGCTTTCTTGACTTGAGGCATTACTTTTTGTTGTTTATGATGATATTAATTTGTCTTCATCTTTAATTGCTTCTGGAGAAGAAAAAATAAAGTTGGGATATATTAAGGGACAACAAAAAGGTTAATTAACATGTAGAAGAAAAAAAAAATATTTCACGCTTAACATATTTCCTTTTTGTTTTCTAGTTGATCGTGTTTGTCATAAGCAACATTTTTTTTAGTCAGTCATAAGCTACATTTAATATCATATTATGTTGGAGAAACAAGGTGTAGTAAGTTGGTCCAAATCTAAATGTCAAACTCCAACAATAAAAAAGTCTAAGTCTGGCCTTTTTTTTAAATACATAATACATAATGTAACTTGTATATATTCCTATGTATTTTAATTCACTAGATAAATATCACGTCTATAAAATGATATCATTGTTATAAATGTGACATTAACTAATGCATTGAGATCATCATTGTACAAATTGGCCGAGACGGCTGCCTAGACGCTAGACGCTTTAGCTCAAATCACCAAAAACACATCGTTTTGGGTGAAAATCGGCCGAGGCGCCAAAATTCGGATCTAGGCGACCAAAAACTGGGAAAATATTGGCAGAAGATAAAAAAAAAATATAAAGAAGTTGTTTTTTTAAGGCATCCGCCTAGGCAGTCCAGGTGCTAGGCGTCAGACGATCGTGCGTCTAGTGCCTACTAATTCCTGCAACATTGATTTAAATACCATAATGGTGGGGGTAAAATCGTAATTATATTTCTTTTGTTTAATTACGTTATTATTTAATTATTCACCCACACATATTCATTATTGGACCTAAATATTTTCAATTGGTCCATGAGGTACAAATCATTATTGAGCATCCATGTAGCAGAATTCACAATTTTTACAGCTCAAGTGACCTAATTTATTACACTAATCACATGCGACCCATCAACCACTTTTTAAAATGGTCTTTCCTTATTATTTGTAAGTATGGTAATTAATTCATTACTCTTGATCATTGTACCTACTTTGGATTTTCTGTTTAACTTGTACTGAATTGAGCGTTGGATGGACATCTCTAGGACAATTCCATGCTCGTCTAGTGTTTGTTGGTGTCGTAGACGAGTTCCCATCTGAAGAACTACCAGCTGCGGAGAAGAAATTGAACACATAATTCATAAATCTTAGCTTAGAGTGATCTGCATATTTAAAAACATTGTATGTAACAACTAACAAGAGACCCAGACTATTTTTAACATAGGATGGATGTGAATAATTTACATAAATTGTCTATTCAATAATTTACATTATTCTTTAAATACCTCACTGTTGATTTCGTTTGCTCTATAATTCACTAAAAATGACTTTGAAAATTGAATTTTTTAAATTCATTTACTCCCGATATATATTATGTTCACTGAATTACTTTTATCTTAATTAAATAAAATCAACTTTAGTAGTTGATCGAAGTTTGGTCAAAAACCAAGCTTGCGAAACCAATTTCCAACATATTAGTCATGACTAAAGAAGAAAGTGTTGGTGCACAACTCATTTATGTCGGCTTGTAGAACCACCAAAGTATTAATCCAATTTAATTAATGTAAAAAAGTTCGTTTTTTTCTTTTATTCTAAAAGCTACTTTTGAATACTTTTGATATGTCAGTCACATGAAATCTTGTTAAGCAAGATTTATGTTTTGGATGAAGCAAATCTTCTTCTCCATCCTTGCCAAAAGAACATAAAAATTTATGTAGTAAAATTAAATTTTTAAAAGAAATTAACACTGAAATTATATAATAGAAAAATGTTATTGTTAGATCCGTGTTTTTTACACGCCATCTAATAATTTTTCTTATTTTCAAAATTTTTATTTTTAAGTGTTTTACCTTTCTTGGTTACTTCTTGGAATATGATTTATTAAATAAGGGAAATTGATTTAGAAAAGGATTGTTTTAAAACCGGACTCTCAAGTTTTATATTAATATGGAAAGATCGATTTTTGATAAAGAATGTTTTTAAAAGAGTCCTAGTCCTTATATGATTATGAATCCTAGTTCTACTATGTCTCTTTCTTCCTTGTTTTGTAGGGACTCAAACTCTTAAAAGGAATTGTCTATATAAAGAGGACATCCCTCACATAAATCAGACACGCAGAATTACAATTTAGAGAGCATATACACGAGAGAGTTCGAGTTCTGTGAGAAGAAACAAAGTACGATAGTCTGCACAGATCAGAGTGTTGAATGAAGTGTTGCTGCAGTTTCAGTACAACACCTGAATATTGAGAGTCTTTGTTTCTTTGATTTTCGTCCATGTTTTGTTTTCATAGAAGTTCTGAATAGTCTATATTCTTTATTTTTGGACGAGCTATTTTACAAAGTATAGATCTACTCATAGAAAGGAGTTTTGATAGGTTTCGTACTAGTTGAGTCATTCATGTTGAGATCTGTAATCGATACAATCAACTAGTGAATTATTTCGCCCTACTGGCACGTTTACAAGTATTTTTATACTTGTAGACAAATTTTATCTCTGTGTTCTTATTATCCGCTGCAAGTTGGTATAAGTGTTACTGACACTTATATCAACACTTTATTTTGTGTGTTTTATCCTTGAACATTGAGACCTTAAATTCTTTCAATTGGCATCTAGAGCCGACACTTGATTTCACTAAGTGTTGATCCTGTGTTCGAGCAAGCGATGGATGTTCAAGGAGCTGTGATGTTTCGTCCTCCTATAATTGATGATCTAGTGCAATTGACCAAGGAAACTGAAGAATCTAATCTTGGAAAGGAATTCATGGACCTACCGGGAAACCAATTCAATCTTGAATTCGTTCGATGTAGAACTTGTACAGGAATTGGTCACCGTGCAAATCAATGTGCAAATACCTTACGAAAAAGAGGTATTAAATTATGCACCACTCTAAGTGATGATGAATCTGAGGAGGATAGTGTTGACCTGAGAGAAGATCTGACTACCTTAATGTCTGTTACTGAAGGAAAAAGGTGTTTATAAATCAATCCAAAAGGTGTTTCTCGAAGTGTCGCACGAACTATTCTGACACCTGGAAGGTATTCTGACTCGTTAAATTATTTTTGTCTAAATTCTACTTCCGGGGTGTAGAAAGCAGTTGCGATCCGAGAGATGAGTCGATGATGAAATAAGCTAGATGAGACATACGAAAAATTGTATAAAGATTGGCTTAAGAAAATTCAACAAGTCAAACTGCTCACTAAGGAGAAAAATCAGCTTACTCAGGAGAACCATGTTCAGAAGAGTGCGATTGCTCGTTGGAGGCTTTGCTCACCAAGAAAGAAGAAGAGTTTGGAAAGGTAAAATCTGAACTTGATAAATCTCTTGACACTTTAAACAAGTTGGATTCTGATAAGGAAAAACTTGATAATATTTTGCCCTTAGAAAGCGATAAAAAGGCTGGTATTGGCTATAAAACATCTATTTTTGTCAAAGCAACTAAAGATTGTGAGGCTTCTACTTCTTCTATTGAAAACTTCACATGTTCTAATCAAAGACCACGAAAAAGGAAAAAGCACTATGTTTGTCATTACTGCTATATGCCTGGCCATATTAGACCATATTGTCATTTGCTAAAATCTGATTTAAAGTATCAAAAATCTTTTGGCCAGGTGTCTCCACAAGTGTCCTTACACACTTCCAGCAACACCCCACGTTTTCCAAAATCTGTTTGGGTCCGTAAAACTGAATTGACATGTAATGTTGTTACAACACTTCAATACTACTCGATGTTTTGAACTTCTACATATGAATGTTATGGGTCCTAGTGAGGTTGAAAGCATTGGTGGTAAGAAGTATTCTTTTGTGTGTACTGATGATTTCTCACATTATTCGTGGGTCTTCTTTTTACGTGAAATATCTGACGCTTTCGATTCTTTCAAGAAGTTTTACAAAAGGGTGTGTAAGTTGTACTGCATGAAAATCTCTAGAATTAGGTCGGATCACGGTAAGGAATTTGAGGATTTTTCTTTTTCATCTTTCTGTGATATAAATGGGATATCTCATGAATTTTCTGCACCTAAAACCCAACAACACAATGGGGTGGCAGAACTGAAAAATCGAACATTGCAAGAAATAGCTAGAGTGATGTTGAGTTCTAAAAATTTGGCAAAATGTTTTTGGGCTGAGGCCTTAAACACTGCATGTCACATCTCAAATAGAGTTTATTTGAGGATGGGTAGTACTATGACTCCTATGAAATCTTTTTAGGAAAGAAACCCAACCTCAAGTATTTTCATGTCTTTGGATGTGTGTGTTATGTTTTAAGATAGGAGTTACCTTGCAAAGTTTGATTCAAAAAGTGATAAAGATCTGTTCTTGGGCTATTCATCTAATAGTCATGGATATAGGGTTTACAATATTCATACAAGGACCATGATAGAATCTGTGAAAGTTGTATTCGATGATCTTTCTAGTCTTGTAGGGAACACTGAACAAGATACATTTGATTACTTGATGGAAATGTCATGGGCTCAACAATCACAGTCTGTGCCAGATGTTGTACCAAATGATACAACATCTGCAAGCACATCTTCGCATCCTGAATTGGCTAGTGGTACAGATGTCGTCAAAGATGCAGTATCTGATGTCATAACATCTGTTAGCACATCTGGATCTGCAAGCAATGAAAATAATTTTGGCCCTCATATTGAGGAGAACTTAGAAGAACTTGATTTAATCACTAATGAAAGACGAGATCCCCAAGCAGAATTCAAAAGAATCATCCTATCTCTCAAGTCATAGGTGAGATATCTGAAGGCATAAGAACTAGAAGGAAAGAAAGAGTAAATTATCAAGATATGGTAAGACTAGTTTGTTTGACTTCTACTTGTATGATGGTAAGCACTTCTCAATGTGTTTCGAATTTTGAGTCTAAGAATGTGTTTATTGCTTTGAAAAATGATTTTTGGATAAATGTTGTGCTTGAGAAATTTCATCATTTCATCAAAAAGGATCATCGTTTACATAGTGATGTCTTAACCATTTATAGTGATAATTCTAGTGCTATAGATATTTCGAAAAATCTAGTATATCACTCTCGCACAAAACACATAGACATAAGACACCATTTTATTCGTGATTTGGTTGAGAAAAATATTATTCGCATAGAGTACATTGGAACTGAAAATCAGTTGGCTAATATTTTCACCAAAGCTTTAGTTTTTTAGAGATTTTCCACTCTAAGGAAGTCTCTTGGTTTGTGTTTTATTTAACACTGTCTCTGAAAGTGTTGCAGCACTCACAGCAACACTCGCTGCAACACCCTTGTTCTTTTTCCGGCTTTTTTTTTCATGTTTGCATTCATGCATTAGTTAGGTTTGCATTTGCATGACTGAATCAGTTTGACAGAGTTCTGGTAATGTAACCAAGATTGTTCACTTGATAAGCTGATGTGAGTGGATGTTTCCAATCTACAAAAATCATTATTATCGATGTTAGTTGATATAAGTCCCCCACTTGTGTGTGCGTTTTTTTTTTTTTGTCACATTTCTAGGCATAATTAGGACATGCATATTTGGTGAAATTTGAAGAATAACTGAATTTTGGATTCCCTTGGATTGTATGCGATCTTGAATTTTCTTTCCTAAATTATTGGATTTCTTGGAATCTTAAGTCTTGTGGTGTTATATGCAATGTGATATACTTGGAATGATTTGAAAAATCTTTGCATTACCTTATCTATATTTGCGGTTAAGAGTTTCATTATTTTTAAGGACTTAAATTCAAAAATTCAAATTTTGGGAAGAATTTTATTTTGGATCTAATTATGTATTCGAATTTTTAGGGTGTGAATCTCACGAGTTTATTTTTGTTGGGTTTCTTGATTTTGAATTCTTGAATCTATTTAAGTATCCCAACTTCACACACTATCACCTTATTACTCTCTGTCTCTCTTATTTTCTCTTGATCTTTCACTGCGCATCTCTCCCAAATTTCATCTGAAATTTTTCCTCATACATATGTTTCGCTAAACCAAAGATAAAGATGGAACTGAAGAAGTTCCATATGCTACTTCTACTCCTTCTGCTCCTAAAAGTGTTTCTCAGGGTGTTCCTACCAATGTTCCTGAAAGTGCTACTAACACCCCTGATATCCCCCTACCTGCACTTGATACTTCTAGTGATATTTCTGTTGTAATGAATTTTACGCAGGGACAATGTATGTTTGTTGACGATCAGATTGCCTTGGATAAGCAACGCATCCAGTACTATAAAAACTACAAAGTTCACATCCACATCATGCTCTCACCTCTTTCTGGACAAAAAGGGGGATAAACAATTCGATTTTGAGGCAACGAAACTGAATTGTATCACTTTGACAAGTGATTTGTTTCTGGTGTGTTTTGATAAATATGGTTGCTCTGATACTTTTGTTTTGACTTTACACTCTGGTACTATTTTGAGTATTTAATTATTTTATGCAGATTTTAAGTGTTCATGGAAGTGTTTTGACATCTGTAACAACACTTTTGAACACAAGGCGATTTTTGATTAAGGGGGAGAAATTATTTTTGAAACTCCGATTCCTAATTAAGGGGGAGAAAATTTCTTTATCACTGATTTTTAACTAAGGGGGAGAATTTTTTTTTTTTGAAACTCTGTTTTTTTAACTGAGGGGGAGTTGCTTACTTATTTCCTAAATCCTATGATTGATTTTCTATGTTTTGTCAAGAAAGGCAAAAAGGGGGAGATTGTTAGATCCGTGTTTTTTACACGCCATCTAATAATTTTTCTTATTTTCGAATAATTTACTTTTAAGTGTTTTACCTTTCTTGGTTACTTCTTGGAATATGATTTATCAAATAAGGGAAGTTGATTTAGAAAATGATTGTTTTAAAATCGGACTCTCGAGTTTTATATTAATATGGAAAGATCGATTTTTGATATAAAAAAAAAGGTTTTTAAAAGCGTCCTAGTCGTCCTTATATGATTATGAATCCTAGTTCTACTATGTCTCTTTCTTCCTTGTTTTGTAGGGACTCAAACTCTTCAAAGGAATTGCCTATATAAAGAGGACATCCCTCACATAAATCAGACACGCAGAATTACAATTTAGAGAGCATATACACGAGAGAGTTCGAGTTCTGCGAGAAGAAATAAAGTACGATAGTCTGCACAGATCAGAGTGTTGAATGAAGTGCTGCTGTAGTTTCAGTACAACACCTGAATATTGAGAGTCTTTGTTTCTTTGATTTTCGTCCATCTTTTGTTTTCATAGAAGTTCTGAAATATTCTTTATTTTTGGACGAGCTATTTTACATAGTATAGATCTACTCATAGAAAGGAGTTTTGATAGGTTTCGTACTAGTTGAGTCATTCATGTTGAGATCTGTAATCGATACAATCAACTAGTGAATTATTTTGCCATGCTGGCACGTTTACAAATATTTTTATACTTGTAGACAAATTTTATCTTTGTGTTCTTATTATCCGCTGCAAGTTGGTATAAGTGTTACTGACACTTATAGCAACACTTTATTCTGTGTGTTTTATCCTTGAACATTGGGACCTTAAATTCTTTCAGTTATCTTTAAAAAATTGTTATTTTTATTCAACTACTATATATATATATATATAACATTTGACTTAATTATGAAAAATTCGGTCAAATGAACATGGGAATGAGACATAAATTAAACACTTCTAATTCGTATTGAATTTGGATATTTACTATTGTTTGAAACATGTTTTTATATTAATTTTAATGATTTTATTCTTACACCAAAACAATGTTTTTAATTGTTGTCCAAATACTCCTAAAATGTTTTAAAATGGTTTTAATATTTTTCGGAGTATTTCTTCAAGTTTTATTTCAGATAAAATTGGACAACACTTTTTATGATTTTATGTTTATAAGTTTTTACTTCAAAACAAGGTTCCTAAATGTTGTCTAAATACTCCCGATTGGTTTAAAATGTTTTTACTAAATTTTCGGAGTATTTCTTGAGTTTTATTTTTCGACAAAAATTGGACAACATTTGTCTCAAGGTCAACCGGTCACCGTGTAGAAGTGACCCGACACGAAGATGAATTTTGGAACATAAATTGAGACGGAAGTGAAAATGGACAGGTCGGCCGGTCGACCTTCGTATGCGTCGACCGGTGACGCGACCGGCCGCACCGTCGACCGGGTGCACTGGACGTTAAAATTGAAGCAGTTAATCGTCTCTTGGTTTTGCAAGGAGGGGATCGGTCCTTGTAGGGTCGACGGTCAAGACCCCTTGGACCGATCGCCCTATGTAATATTACCGTGTTATGTTTCAAACTTATTTTCGTGCGACCTGGCCGCCCTATCTTTTTGACAAAAAATCGACCGTTTGTGAGACAACATTTCCTTAAATTGTGGGATTGATCTCTAACAGCTATATTCTTGATTTTAATTGTATTTTTCTCTAGATTTTCAATCCCCAAGAGGAGCCTATTCTTGATCAATCATCTCCTATAAATAGAGGAAGTTTTGGAGCAACCAAGACAACAATTGAGATACAATACAACAAGATACACTTCAAGCAAATATTTGTTCTTCATCGTTATTACTCTTGTTGTAATTTTGCCTAGCTTATCACTTTCACATCCTTGAGGTCTAGGCTATTCTTGATTACACTTTGCACTCATATTGTAATATTCATTATTGAGTTGTAATCTTGAATTTTGGTCATCATTCAACACAACATATCCTTGTGAGTATTCTTGTGGTAAGAATACACTTGGGTGATCTAGGTGCTAGGTGTGAGAAGATTGTGGTAATCTTCTTGTTGAGGTGTTGAAGAATTTGGTATTCTTCAAGGTTGAAGATTGTGGTAATCTTCACAAGGTGCCGTTGAAGGAAGATTGTGGTAATCTCCAAAGGTGGTGTTGAAGAAGAGTGTGGTGCTCTTCAAGGTGTTGTAAGTTGAGTTTGTCTTAATTTTGGTAATTAATAAAATTCTTTTTCTTTTTGAAATCCATCTCGGATATACTGGGGTGGTAGAGGATTAGGCCCTAGGTGGGTTGAACCTCTATAAATCGAGGTGTGTTGTTTACATTCCGCACCTTTATTTATTGTCTTTGAGCATTCGGTTCGAAAAAGAGGGTAAAATCAAAAAGATGGAGATAATCTATTCACCCCCCTCTAGATTATCGTAGCCGCTTGGACTTACAAGTGGTATCGTGAGCCAAACTCTTTGCAAGCTCGTTTCACATCGCGAGTGAAGAGGAACGATCGTCTTCGCTACGAACGAAGCTCATCTTTCCGGCACCTTCACCACTAAGCCACCTTTATTTGATTCCAAAAATTATATATTTTGGAAATAAAGAATGAAATGCTATTTACAAGGTTGCGGATTCGATATTTGGAACATCGTCATAAATGGAGAATCCATTCCGATGAAAGACACACCACACACCTCCAAAGCTTTCAAAGAGCTCAATGATGAAGAGAAGAAAATCATCTCCTTAAACGGTAAAGCTCTCAATATTTTGTATTGTTCACTTACTAATTTGGAATATGAACATATTGTAGGAATTCGATCGGCACATGAAGTATGGCAAAAATTAGAAGCCATCTATGGAGTATTTGCAAATGAAAGGAGTCAAACAAAAGCATCTACTTCTCAAAGGCATACAATGTCAAATCTAAGGAACAAGCCTCCTACAACTTCCAACTATGAAGAAGTTGAACATTGTCTTATGGGCATCGAAGAGGAAAATGAAGTATGTCTTAAACCCTCTACTTCCTATGATATTGTTATACAAAACAATTATAGTGATTTGCAAAATGATTTTGATGATCTTCAAAATGAATTCCAAAATTTACTAGTTAAGTACAAAAATTTGAAAAAGGAATTCAATGTTTTGAAAAATGAAAAGGATAGTTTATTTACTTCCTATGAATCACTATCATGTGCTCACACCACCACACTTGACAAGGTTAGAAACCTTGAAAAACAAAATAGTACTCTTGTTGAGGATATTAATTGCATGAAAAATAATTTATCAAAATCCAACTTGAGTACCAATAAATTGCCCAATGTTGTGAATGTTAATGGTTGTGATAGTTTGAAAAGTGAACTTGATCATGAGCCTAATATTGTCAAGCATATGAAAAAGAATCGAGTTCATATGCATGTTAATAATATTACTTGCTTTTATTGCGGTAAAAAGGGTCATACGGTAAATACTTGTCGGGCTAGAAATAGCTCAAATTATCTCTGGAGACCTAAAAGTCTCAAGACTAATCCCAAAGGACCCAAGCACTTGAGGGTACTACAAAACAATGTTATATTAGGTACCCGGCGTAATAATAATCGAAGAAAATTCATGCCGCCAAGGAAACATCAAATGAACATCTCATTTGATCAAAGAAGGAGAAAACAAAGTCAATTTCCAAGAAGAGGATATAATCAAAAATGGGAAGAACACAATCCGTGGAAATGGCAAAGACATCATCAACAAGATGATTTTCCAAAAGAAAGACACTTTCGAAAAAGAGAAGGCCACAATGCTTGGAAATGGGGTAATTGGAGAAACCATCATCAACAAGATAATTTTCAAAGGGGAAGATATCATCAACAACGGGAACGACACAACCCATGGAAATGGCGTAATTGGTAAACCGTATCTTCCCATTTAAATATGCATTTTATTTAGTTAGTATGCATGTTTTTATTTGTGTCTAAATTACAAATGAGTTTTCATATTTTTAAAGTTAAGGTCCTCAATAAACATTTGTGTTTTTAAAATCCCTTGAAAATGAGACCTTACATGTTGCTTTTAAACTCTTATAGATTTTTATAGCACAAGCATATTTTTTGTGATATCTCTTATTACTTGCCTACACTTGTGCTATTATATCTTGTGCAAAATTTGTTTAAAGAATTGTAGGTCATAAATCTCCTATTCATTGGCTATCGTCTATTAGAGATTCTTAAACCATCGAGGTATGTTCACTCGAATTATTCTTAGAACTCGATATTATGTTCATGTCATGATTATGCACTTCTCTTTCAAACTATTTTATTTCATCCCCTTAAGTGCCTCTAAATGATTTTGTGAATTTTTCTCAAAACGACACTACTCGTAAAATCTTGATTTTCTCGAGTATATATTTTCTCGAAACACGTATTTGTCGGACTCAGTCCATAATTATCTTTTTGCAAAGTTTTAAAACTTTTGGGGTGAAAAATTGAATTTTGGAAAATTAAGAAGAATGAAAAATCGCGACTTTGGGACCAGTCAAGCGCGGGCCGACCGGTCGCCCGCACGACGTCGCCGGCCGCACCCCACCTCGACCCGGTCGCCTGTAAAATTTTTGGGTTAAAACTCGTATGTTCTTCATTTTAAGAAAGTAAAAGAAATCCCCAAAACCCTTACACGCCGCACGTCTCCCTCTTTCTCTATAATCCTCAATTTTTCATCAATCTTTGTGATTATTGTTGCTAATCCTCTTATTTTTGCAAGAATCTTACATATATGGCTCCTCCACGAAATTCTACCTGTCAAAATCCCACTTTCAAGTGAAGAAAGGGCGGAGAGGGTTCTTCGAGAAATCGGAGAAGAAGCCGAACAAAGGGATATTCGAGCTGCCCAAAGGAACGTGGCTCAAGAACGTGATGACATTCAAAATCCCGTACTCTCCAAGCCCCAAATTGCCAAACTCCGAGGGACAATTTCATTCAACAATTGCCGTTGGGCAAAAAGTAAGAAATCTTTTATACCTCAAGCTCCTCGTTCTAATAATGTTCTAGATTTCATCAATAAATATGCGGAGTGGTACCATGAAGATTTGGAAATGGGTGGAAAATCGATTGCTCGCACTAAAATTTGTTGATTTAATTCATTCACTAATGAATATCCTACTATTGAGGATTCTTTCTTTGAAGAAGCAAGTTGGATGTTTTTGTGGGAGCATGCATATGTTTTATATGATGATGATATTATTCAACATTTTTATGCAAATATGTGGGTGGAATATGATGATAATAGGAAGCCTATTGCCGTAAATTCGTTTGTAAGGGGTCGTCATTTTAAGTGGATTCCTAATGAAATTTGTCGGCTTCTACATGTAAGAGAAGGTGGTTGGGACTATTTTTCTTGTGCAATTTGGAATGATGAGATGTTGGGGGTGTCTATGAAAGAAGTTAAGACTTATTTGGGCATATGGCCAAAATATTCATTGTTGGCGATGACACTTGAGCACCGAATTATATCTGTTATTATCACCTACTGTATTTGTGGAAAAGCGGGTAAGATGCCTAGCAACATGGACTATTTTCTGACTTATAAGATTGCTAGAAGGGAATCGCTTAACTTTGGCGCTATTCTTATTTAATGTCTAATTGAGTCTATTACTCAAGGAAATAAGAAGTTTGTTATGGGAAATTGGATTTGTAAACTTCTTATACAATCGGGACTACCTTCGCCGGAGTGTAATTCGGAGGTATTTCAAAATGACTTTAACAATGATAACATCTCCCAAATGGTCACTATGCACAAGAATATGGACATCCGACCTACTAAAATGGCAAGAGGAAGAGGCTAAGATTCCCCAGATCCAAACGACTTCTTTGATGATATCGAGGCCGTGAGATTGGCGGAGAAAGGCGAACCAAGCAATCCGGAGGATAATACCGGTGCTCAACCGCCTAGGAGGTACACCCAAGCCGAGTATGATGATCTACGAACATATCATGAAGCTAGGTATGAGGATTTGGAGCAAAAGAACTCCAAAATGCACAAATCAATTGGCAAGTTGAAGAAATTCATCAAATATCTTATTCCCGGAACTTGCTTCTCTTCGGAAGAAGAATGATGTCCCCACCCCTTTATTATCTTAGCATTTTCTTTTGTTCATGATGTTTTGTATTTCTATGAACTATCTTGTAAAACTCTATTGCACTAATGAGATTTGCTTGTTTTCTTGAAAGGGTTAAAATAGCAAGTTGAAAATGGCTATTGGATGATCATGATATTGATGGAGTATTTGATGGTAAAAATACTCTAATTTGGCATTGTTTGATAATTGGTATGAAGTACTTGACGGTAAAAGTGCTTCTTTTAATTTTTGCTTAAATGCACTTGAGATGCCTTGATCATTTTGTTTAGATTGATAATTTGGGACATTTGTAATGTCTAATATATATTGTTTGATGCTTGACATGTATTACTTGATGGCTCTTTAATTTTTGCTTGATAGCATTTGTAATGCCTTGATCTCTTCTTTGGCTATAAATTATCTCAATTGGGTTGAACCCTTGAGAATTTACTTTGTTTAGGCCTATTATTTGTTGGATATATGTTGAAAATTGCTTTTGGTGATGATATGAAAAACTTGGTTTAATTTCCTTTACAAAGGCTATATACATCTTCTTCAAATTTTGACGCCCGCCAAGTGTTCGTTAAAATGTTTCAATGAAAGATTCATCATCTACATGATTTTCTTAGTTTCAAATGTCTTAAATTCTTGTTGAGATCATGTTTTGACAAACTAAATGAGCTTATGGATTTCTTATGATACATCTCTCCCATTTTTTTTGGATTCTAAGTTTAATTCTTTCAATGGTTGATAAAACGTATTGTTGGCGCACTTTGATAAACTTGTATGATGTTTTTATCATCCTAACATTCTTTTTGATGATTCCAAAGGGGGGGAAATAGGAAATTGGCTCATTAGCTAATAAAAGCCTGTTATAAAAGTTATAAGCTATGGCTCTTAAAAGCCATAAGTTGTGAATTATTTTTTAGTCCAATTGTTGCTTTATGGACTTATATACTTGTCTAATGATGTTTTGTTGACAGGGGGAGCTTATAAGCTCTTGAACAATATGTAAAAGCTAAGCTTTTAGCTTATGGTTAAATGCTTTTACATTATTCTTGATGTGCTTATTGATAGGGGGAGCTTGTGCTTATTATTGAATATATTTACTCCCTTACGTGGTTGCTTATGTATTTTGGAAATTTTGGTTGCTTCCAAACGGTTAGATGTTTTTACCGGAAAATCGTTTTTAAAATTGTCCTCCTAATATTTCTAAAAAAATGTTTTGGTTTGTAATCATCAAAAAGGGGGAGATTGTTTGATACGTGTCTTTATCTTAATTTTGATGATTTTATTCTTACACCAAAACAATGTTTTTAATTGTTGTCCAAATACTCCTAAATATTTTAAAATGGTTTTAATATTTTCCGGAGTATTTCTTCAAGTTTTATTTCAGATAAAATTGGACAACACTTTTTATGATTTTATGTTTATAAGTTTTTACTTCAAAACAAGGTTCCTAAATGTTGTCTAAATACTCCCGATTGGTTTAAAATATTTTTACTAAATTTTCGGAGTATTTCTTGAGTTTTATTTTTCGACAAAAATTGGACAACATTTCTGTCTCAAGGTCAAACGGTCGCCGTGTAGGGCAACCCGTACCTGAAGATGAATTTTGGAACATAAATGGACAGGTCGACCGGTCGACCAGGGCGTCGACCGGGGACGTCGACCGGTCGCACCCCTGTCGACCGGTACCTGGACGTTAAAATTGAAACAAATTAATCGTCTCTTGGTTTTGCAAGGAGGGGGACCGGTCCTTGTAGGGGTCGACCGGTCGAAGACCCCTTGGACCAGTCGCCCTATGTAATATTACTGTGTTATGTTTCAAACTTCTATTTCTGTGCGACCGGTCGCATCTATCTTTTGACAAAAATCGTCGTTTGGTTGAGACAACATTTCCTTAAATTGTGGGATTGATCTCTAACAGCTATATTCTTGATTTTAATTGTATTTTTCTGTAGATTTTCAATCCCCAAGAGGAGCCTATGCTTGATCAATCATCTCCTATAAATAGAGGAAGTTTTGGAGCAACCAAGACAACAATTGAGATACAATACAACAAGATACACTTCAAGCAAATATTTGTTCTTCATAGTTATTACTCTTGTTGTAATTTTGCCTAGCTTATCACTTTCACATCCTTGAGGTCTAGGCTATTCTTGATTACACTTTGCACTCATATTGTAATATTCATTATTGAGTTGTAATCTTGATTTTTGGTCATCATTCAACACAAGACATCCTTGTGAGTATTCTTGCGGTAAGAATACACTTGGGTGATCTGGGTGCTAGGTGTGAGAAGATTGTGGTAATCTTCTTGTTGAGGTGTTGAAGAATTTGGTATTCTTCAAGGTTGAAGATTGTGGTAATCTTCACAAGGTGCCGTTGAAGGAAGATTGTGGTAATCTCCAAAGGTGGTGTTGAAGAAGAGTGTGGTGCTCTTCAAGGTGTTGTAAGTTGAGTTTGTATTAATTTTGGTAATTAATAAAATTATTTTTCTTTTTGAAATCCATCCCGGATATACTGGGGTGGTAGAGGATTAGGCCCTAGGTGGGTTGAACCTCTATAAATCGACGTGTGTTGTTTACATTCCGCACCTTTATTATTGTCTTTGAGCATTCGGTTCGAAAAAGAGGGTAAAATCGAAAAGATGGAGATAATCTATTCACCCCCCTCTAGATTATCGTAGCCGCTTGGACTTACAACTATTTTTCTTCAGGGCGCAAAGTTAAGTGGATTAGGGAGATCGGACACGTATGTCGTATGATCATGGTGACGAATGTTTGAAAAAACAAAAGAATAAATGATACATTATTTAATATATGAGAAATATATAAATTTGCAAGGACCCAATAATACAAAGTTCATGATAGAAAACATGATATATATATATATATATATATATCAAAAAAATCTACACAAACATTTTTTTTAGCATAATTTAACAATCAAACATTTGATTCATCTCACTCTGAGGCAGTGGATCCAAAATGCATGACACTAGTTCAAGCAATTTATATTTCATTTAATATTTTGCATTATTGATGAATGTTACAAGATTCATCTCAATATATGTGCTTGTATTTTTTTATGTTGTAAGGGCAGTCTATATCTTTATCCAAAAATGGGCATGCAGTTTCCAAGATAAAAATGTGAGGCCAGTGCAAATCAGTGCCAAACTTGAGATTTTGAGGTATAAGCGAGCCTCACATTTCCGCAAAAGATTTATTATTCATATTTTTTATCGACGATAATACTACTAAGATACATTCATAAAATAAAATAACATATATCATAATTAAAGGTAATTTGGTCCCATTACTTTGGATCAGTCGCAATTTAGTCCCATTAATTTTTTTTTATGCAATTACCCCTGTAAGTACTATGAGACACTCTCAATTTAAGGATCACACTCCTTCGGTTTGATTTGCTCTTTTTTCATCCCTACCAAGGTAGGAAAGCAACTTCTTCAAAAAGAAGCAAAATGCAATTTAATAATTTAAGGTCAAAATCCCTTTTTGAATGAATAGTTCGTCTGGATGAATGTGAGTTGCCGGAAAATTGATTTGTCACTGGGAAATGCCATGCGAAATGCATGTGACCAATTTAAAATATATTGTTTAGCAACAATTTAATATATTTTCGGACGTGACAATGAAGATAAAAGAATAAAAAAATAATCAACACCCACGTGGACATCTCAATTGAGGGAAAATAAGTGTCACATGGGACCATGATAGAGAAAAAAGAGCAATTTAACCTCAATTTGTACGGGAATATAACCCGAAGGGGCTAGAGTTCTTCAAGTTGGTTTGGAGATTTTATTTGCAAATAGCTGGATAATGCAAAGGCTTTTTCCCTCCTTGATGGTCCTAATTGCACTTATTTTCCCTCTACTAATGAGATGCCCATTTGGATATTGATTATTTGGCTTTTTTTTATTTTCACGGTCAAGTCTGAAAATATATTAAAATGTGGCTAGTTAAAAAATTATTTTAAATTGGTCACGTGCACTACAAATAGCATTTCCGGTTACAAATTGATTTTTTCTTTCCTTAAATTGATAGTGTCTCATAGTTACAGGGTGTAATTGCGAAAAAAGCACTTAATGGGACTAAATTTCAACTGGTCAAAAGTTATCGAACCAAAATTGCATTTTTCCTATGGCACGTAGTAGTACAAGTATTTTTCGTTTCAGATATTGGTGATTGACACTCTTTTTCCCATTTAAAATAAAATTATAAGACCATAGAATTATGTCTAGGAATACCAAGAACAAAACAGCAAATGAAAATATTGAATCACAAACGAAAAGAACTAGAATAAGATTGAGTATTTAATATTTATGCTTAAACAATATTGAACAATCAATTGAGCTTTTTGAAGATTATGTTTCCCTTTAAAGTAACTTGGATTGGATCCGTGTCTTCTAATTTAATTTGCAGTCGACCACTTGAGTGGATAAACCGCGTAAAACTTTAGTAATGATCCTGTACTAGTAATTCCACCCGTGCGTTGCACGCGTATCAGTATTTTAACATTATTAATTTGTAAGAAAACTAATTATTAACAATGAGTTGGTATTTATTACTTTATTTTAATAATAATATTCATATAAAGTAAATAAAAATAAGTATTTGTATATCAAATTTATATTTTTAATTATAAACTTAAATGTTAAATTCAACTCGTTTATATTTATCTCTCAATATATGAATATTTCTATATTGGTATTATATTTGTCACTCTCTTTCTCACACACACTTTACCTCTATACAGAAAAATCCATATGAGACATATATTTTCATATTGAACTTGCATTGATGAAAAAAATACTTGACATTATTAATAAATAAAAATCTTCACAACATTGTATTAATAAATCTATCAACTCTCCATAAATAATGTCAATGAAGAAATGTAGTTTACAAATTACGAAAAACTTCCTTATATACAACATTTGTAGTTTTGTTGCTACATTTATTCTCATCATCACAAATTAGGATTTTTAAACCCTTACGATTAGTCACCCTGGATACAGCAACCTACAATTGACCATGACTGAATACTGGCTTTTTCAAAAGAAGTCCAACATGGGAGAGAGAGAGAGAGACTGTTCTTGACTTTTGTTGATAGTCATCGCATATGAAACAATCAAAGGAAATTGTCTTCGTTGGAACTTGAATGACAACCTCGGATAGGATGGAGTCACTGTCATTCGAGGAATTAATAGCTTTTGACCCTCATTATTTCCTGTCAGAATCTTTGCCTCCAAAACATGATCACCAAGCTTTGTAAGAACCAACCTAGTGTTGTTGCATAAACCAAGTGAATGGTCTATATTTTTCAACAACAACACCGGAGTTCCAACCTTCAACTTTAACTGATGATTCGACACTCCAGAACACCTAATTGTGTTTAAAAACTCCGGTGCGTGCACATCCTGCAATAGGTCAATATCGAATTTTCTATCAAGAATAACACTTAAAAATAAAAACGGAATAAAAACAACTTACAATCTACAATATATGAAATGTAACAGAAAATAATAGAAAATAAAAAAATAGTGTATATAAAAAAATACAATATAAGGAATAAAAACAATATCGAAGCGTCTATAAGAAGCAAACAATAATTACGTAAAATACGACGATTGTAACAAAAAATATCTTAGTATGAGGAATAATACAAAAACAAACAAATCATACAAAAAAAAAACTTAAAAAAAAATACAACAAAACTATCAAAATTAATAAGAAAAAAAAAACTCACCAAATCTTATCCGTACAAATCTACAATATAGTGTATATAAAAACTTTTCCTTATTGCAGTATTCGAGTTCAATACTGTCGGTGTTGGCGGGACACTTAATGAAAACGGAATTAGAGGGGCACGTGATGATGAAGCCATATTAGTTGTTTAGGCTTCGAATTTAGGATCAACAATATGGGAAAAGTAATGAAGATATGTAAAAGAACAATAAAAGTAATGAAGATATGTATTGAAATAAATAAAAATGATGAAGATATGTAGAAGAAAAGAAGAACTGACGTTTAGCTTTAGTTCATATAATTATGGTGGAATAAAAATTACCATTTATAATACACGTCTTATAATACAATGATCTTCTTATAATATATTCATAATATAAGGATGTATAATAATTACCATTTATAATTTATAATAGTTACCATTTATAATTTATAATAATTACTATTTATGATGTTTAGAATTCTTTCCTAATATAATAAGCAAAAAGAGCGTGAAAAATATTTTCGGACTTCTACTATTATATATATATAGATGCCGAATTTGCATGGAAGACGCTGACACAAAACAAATTAATATAATTATAATTTATATTTCGATATATAATTGGACAATATAAGAAGCCATTATAAGGAGATAGAAGTTTAATTTAATTTTTTTTTCTGTTTTTTTTTTTGCCAAAAAAATGGGGGACATATCAAAATGCTGTTTATAGAGAACGTAACAATGCAAAAATTACTTAAAAAGCAAACAATATCGAATTTTCTATCAAGAATAACACTTAAAAATAAAAACGGAATAAAAACAACTTACAATCTACAATATATGAAATGTAACAGAAAATAATAGAAAATAAAAAATAGTGTATATAAAAAAAATACAATATAAAGAATAAAAACAATATCGAAGTGTCTATAAGAAGCAAACAATAATTATTAGGGGTGATCACAAATTTTCAAAAACCGCCCGAACCGCCCGCACCGCATTGCACCGCACCGTTTATTGTGATTTTTCGATTATAACCGCGATTTATAATATTGAATGAAAACCGCACCGCCTTGTTGGTTCGGTTATGGTTTTGGAACAAAACCGCACCGCCAAAACCGCACCGCCCTCTTACATATTTAGGGTTAAAATACAATATTTCTCATATCCTTACAGTTGAATAATTAGACAATCTATGTATTATAAACTAGATTTGTGAATAATAAATTACTTGTGATCTTTTTTTTTTGAGTAAACACCCTTGATTGGGTGAGGGGTTAGGCATTGGCCCCCAACCTGTGTATTGATATGGAAATGTTTGCAGAAAATTGATTAAGAAAATTACACTGAGAATGATTATAATTGCATCAATACAGAAAATTCTCCTATACTAGAAATTATCTAAGCTATTAGTTTGTGTACATATGGCAATATCAACAAAGACAAAACTTGTCATCCTATCCCTTTTTTAGAGCGGAATGATGGAAGGCCCATTTGATCCACTCTTGCAATCCACATAACATGTCTTGGCAAAGTTGCTGTAGAAAAAATAGTGAAGGTAGGCAAAGAAGGACCCATTTTGGCAAGGCCATCAGTCACCTTATTACATTCCCTGAAGGCATGAAGAAACTTACAATCAAACTTGTTAATATCAGTAAAAATTGAGTTCATGTAGTGCCTCAAATCCCATGGGCCATGAGCCTTAGATTTTAAACAAGAGATGAGGATGTTAGAGTCAGACTCAATGAGCAATTTTGTGCCAAGATTAGCGGGGAGACTCTCTAGTACTTCATATTATAATTTTATCAATCTTATAATATTTTTGTTCATTAAAAACCGCCAAACCGCCCGCAACCGCCCAAAACCGCACCTTTGATTTTACATGTTAAAACCGCGACTTGAAATTATTTTTTGTGAAAACCGCATTAGGCAATTCGGTTTGAATTTTTGTAAAAAAACCGCTAAACCGCACCGTGATCACCCCTAATAATTATGTAAAATACGACGAATGTAACAAAAAATATGTTAGTATGAGGAATAATACAAAAACAAACAAATCATACAAAAAAAAACTTAAAAAAAATACAACAAAACTATCAAAATTAATAAAAAAAAAAAAAGAAACTCACCAAATCTTATCCGTACAAATCTACAATATAGTGTATATAAAAACTCTTTCTTATTGCATTATTCGAGTTCAATACTGTCGGTGTTGGCGGGACACTTAATGAAAACGAAAATAGAGGGGAACGTGATGATGAAGCCATATTAGTTGTTTAGGCTTCGAATTTAGGATTAACAATATGAGAAAAGTAATGAAGATATGTAGAAAAACAATAAAAGTGATGAAGATATGTAGAAGAAAAGAAGAACTGACGTTTAGTTTTAGTTCATATAATTATGGTGGAATAAAAATTAACATTTATAGTACACGTCTTATAATACAATGATCTTCTTATAATGCATTCTAATATAAGGATTTATAATAGTTACCCTTTATAATTTATAATAATTACTATTTATAATGTTTAGAATTCTTTCCTAATATAATAAGCAAAAATAGCGGGAAAAAAAATTCCGGACTTCTACTATTATATATATATATATATATAGATGCTGAATTTGCATGGAAGATGCTATCACAAACAAATTTAATATAATTATAATTTATATTTCGATATATAATTGGACAATATAAGAAGCCATTATAAGGAGGTAGAAGTTTAATTTAATTTTTTTTCTTTTTTTTTTGCCAAAAAAATGGGGGACATATCAAAATATTGTTAATAGAGAATGTAACAATGCAAAAATTACTTAAAAAGCAAAAAATATCGAATTTTCTATCAAGAATAACACTTAAAAATAAAAATGGAATAAAAACAACTTACAATCTATAATATATGAAATGTAATAGAAAATAATAGAAAATAAAAAATAGTGTATATAAAAAAATACAATATAAGGAATAAAAACAATATCGAAGTGTCTATAAGAAGCAAAAATAATTATGTAAAATACGACGAATGTAACAAAAAATATGTTAGTATGAGGAATAATACAAAAACAAACAAATCATACAAAAAAAAAACTTAAAAAAAATACAACAAAACTATCAAAATTAATAAAAAAAGAAACTCACCAAATCTTATCCGTACAAATCTACAATATAGTGTATATAAAAACTCTTCCTTATTGCATTATTCGAGTTCAATACTGTCGGTGTTGGCGGGACACTTAATGAAAACGGAAATAGAGGGGCACGTGATGATGAAGCCATATTAGTTGTTTAGGCTTCGAATTTAGGATCAACAATATGAGAAAAGTAATGAAGATATGTAGAAGAACAATAAAAGTGATGAAGATATGTATTGAAACAAATAAAAGTGATGAAGATATGTAGAAGAAAAGAAGAACTGGCGTTTAGCTTTAGTTCATATAATTATGGTGGAATAAAAATTACCATTTATAGTACACGTCTTATAATACAATGATCTTCTTATAATACATTCCTAATATAAGGATTTATAATAATTACCATTTATAATTTATAATAGTTACCCTTTATAATTTATAATAATTACTATTTATAATGTTTAGAATTTTTTCCTAATATAATAAACTAAAAGAGCGGGAAAAAAATTCCGTACTTCTACTATTATATATATATAGAGAGATGCCGAATTTGCATGGAAGACGCTGACACAAAACAAATTAATATAATTATAATTTATATTTCGATATATAATTGGACAATATAAGAAGCCATTATAAGGAGATAGAAGTTTAATTTAATTTTTTTTTCTGTTTTTTTTTTTTGCCAAAAAAATGGGGGACATATCAGAATATTGTTAATAGACAATGTAACAATGCAAAAATTACTTAAAAAGCAAACAATATCGAATTTTCTATCAAGAATAACACTTAAAAATAAAAACGGAATAAAAACAACTTACAATTTATAATATATGAAATATAACAGAAAATAATAGAAAATAAAAAAATAGTGTATATAAAAAAATACAATATAAGGAATAAAAACAATATCGAAGCGTCTATAAGAAGCAAACAATAATTACGTAAAATACGACGATTGTAACAAAAAATATCTTAGTATGAGGAATAATACAAAAACAAACAAATCATACAAAAAAAACTTAAAAAAAAAAAATACAACAAAACTATCAAAATTAATAAGAAAAAAACTCACCAAATCTTATCCGTACAAATCTACAATATAGTGTATATAAAAACTTTTCCTTATTGCGCAAAGATTCGAGTTCAATGTCGGTGTTGGCGGGACACTTAATGAAAACGGAAATAGAGGGGCACGTGATGATGAAGCCATATTAGTTGTTTAGGCTTCGAATTTAGGATCAACAATATGAGAAAAGTAATGAAGATATGTAGAAGAACAATAAAAGTGATGAAGATATGTATTGAAACAAATAAAAGTGATGAAGATATGTAGAAGAAAAGAAGAACTGGCGTTTAGCTTTAGTTCATATAATTATGGTGGAATAAAAATTATCATTTATAGTACACGTCTTATAATACAATGATCTTCTTATAATACATTCCTAATATAAGGATTTATAATAATTACCATTTATAATTTATAATAGTTACCCTTTATAATTTATCATAATTACTATTTATAATGTTTAGAATTCTTTCCTAATATAATAAACTAAAAGAGCGGGAAAAAAATTCCGTACTTCTACTATTATATATATATATATATATATATAGATGCTGAATTTGCATGGAAGACGCTATCACAAAAAAAATTAATATAATTATAATTTATATTTCGATATATAATTGGACAATATAAGAAGCCATTATAAGGAGGTAGAAGTTTAAATTAATTTTTTTTTCTATTTTGTTTTTTGCCAAAAAAATGGGGGACATATCAGAATATTGTTAATAGACAATGTAACAATGCAAAAATTACTTAAAAAGCAAACAATATCGAATTTTCTATCAAGAATAACACTTAAAAATAAAAACGGAATAAAAACAACTTACAATTTATAATATATGAAATGTAACAGAAAATAATAGAAAATAAAAAAATAGTGTATATAAAAAAATACAATATAAGGAATAAAAACAATATCGAAGCATCTATAAGAAGCAAACAATAATTACGTAAAATACGACGATTGTAACAAAAAAATATCTTAGTATGAGGAATAATACAAAAACAAACAAATCATACAAAAAAACTTAAAAAAAATACAACAAAACTATCAAAATTAATAAGAAAAAAAAAACTCACCAAATCTTATCCGTACAAATCTACAATATAGTGTATATAAAAACTTTTCCTTATTGCAGTATTCGAGTTCAATACTGTCGGTGTTGGCGGGACACTTAATGAAAACGGAAATAGAGGGGCACGTGATGATGAAGCCATATTAGTTGTTTAGGCTTCGAATTTAGGATCAACAATATGAGAAAAGTAATGAAGATATGTAGAAGAACAATAAAAGTGATGAAGATATGTATTAAAACAAATAAAAGTGATAAAGATATGTAGAAGAAAAGAAAAACTGACGTTTAGCTTTAGTTCATATAATTATGGTGGAATAAAAATTACCATTTATAATACACGTCTTATAATACAATAATCTTTAATTATTTTACAATGATCTTCTTATAATACATTCCTAATATAAGGATTTATAATAATTACCATTTATAATTTATAATAGTTACCATTTATAATTTATAATAATTACTATTTATAATGTTTAGAATTCTTTCCTAATATAATAAGCAAAAAGAGCGGGAAAAAAAATTCCGGACTTCTGCTATTATATATATATAGATTTAAAACTTATTTCATTCTATATAATTTACATTATATATATATATATATATATATATATATTCATCTCAATTATATATTTAACAAAATAAATTATTTTTCTTAAAACTTGATCACTGAAATTGAAGGTTTTTGAAAAACAAAATTTCCAACCTTTGATAACAAATTCATTAGACTTGTTTACAAATTTTGATGAGTTATCATGAACTTCATTTCTCTAAATAATAATAAAATAAAGTCACTATTTTTTGTGAAGGGATTTCAATTTTCTAGCCCTCATTATGAACTCTTTCCCCAAACATATTGCGGTTTATTGTAAATTTACTTATGTTATAAAATGCTTACCTTCAAATAATTTTCTCAAATTCAGTTTTTTTATGAACGCTTAAATTGAATATACACAAAACTATAATATAATAATAATAATAATAATAATAATAATAATAATAATAATAATAATAATAATAATAATAATAATAATAATAGTAGTAGTAGTAGTAGTAGTAGTAGTAGTAATAATAGTAGTAATAGCATAAGTTTAGAAAAAGTTTAGAAATTAGAATGTGCACTTCCTAATAATTTTACCACTCAAAAATTTCAATTGGCGTTGAGCTTGGCATTAATAAGAAAAAAGATTTCTTGCAGGCAACTCCACTTCCACCCCACCCTCTTTAATTCCTTGCCTAGATTCACTTTTGTTTTTTTAAGAATCAATATGAATTGAAATTCATTTAACAGAAAGATTCTTGCAACTAGTTACATCAAATAAAAAATAACTGTAAGTCATACATATAATACTAAGTGAATACTACGTGATAATACATATTCTTAATATTTTATATGCGTGATATTTATCTTGTGAATTGAAATTTAAATGAAACACTATATGTCTATAAGAAAGACGATTCTATTATGGTACGTTCAGATTTTTCTTGCTTTGATTTTTTTTACAAGTAATTAATAAAATAGGTTGATAGAATATGATTTTCTCAAACTTTTTCTCACTCTTAAAAGGGAAGGATTTTTTTTTTTTTGTCAAACACTAATAAAATAAAATAAATGATGGAATGTCATCTTATGTAAGCATGCTTCTTATACGGCTTAAACAACGTCATGAGACAATGTCACAAAGAAGTCGGTTGACAAACACTTTTATATTAATTGTCCAAAATCAAAACAAAAAACATTTATATATTACGATTTAATTTACCGGCCAACGTCTAAACGTCGGCAAAACACGCACATTCCTTTTGCCGTTGGTGTCGCCGCTGCATTAATCACCGATATAATCATTGTGATTTTTTTAAAATTCTACCAAACATGCTTAATTAAATTCTCGTGCAATAACTCATCCATGTATATATGTTTATGTTCACATGACACATGTACGCTAACGAAGTTATACGAGTTTGGACCTTTTTTTTTAATCTTAAAATTAAATTTGGTCTGCTCCCAATAAATATTTGAACTCGTTCAGTAAACTTTTGAACCCAAGCTCTCTTTTGGGAACTTCAATATAACACTCCAACATTTAAGTTAAATTAAGTCAACAACCAATATAATTCAAGACGAAGGTCCGATTTAGAAGCGACATCTCGCGATTCACCTCTCCATAAAACTCTAGAGTAAGGGCCCTCAAATATGAGGTTCATCCTTTTTTATGAAAGTGTTTGCAAACATCTCGCTTTTGGATGAAACTAAGAGATTTATTGCCGTTGAAGTGTCAAATAATTGAGAATCAGATGTTGGTAATATTTTGCAAATAAAAGCTGAGAATTAATTAAGTTAAAAGATGTTTAATAGAAAAATTGTAAAAGTGAATTTATGTGTGTAAAAGACATACCAGAAGCAGAATCGTGATTCTAAAGCACCCCTCCCCCAGATATTTAATTATGACTAAATGAAGCATAATTAGAAAGTAAATTTACATTTGCAAATACTAAAATATGGATGAAATTATGCAAATATACCTTTTTAATTAGCCATTTGACCAAAACCGACATCTTTTTTAGCCATTCTTTCGAAAAATATATTTTTAGCTATTTTGCCTGAAAAATAAAAATCATATCTATTAATATTATTATTATTGGCAAATTTGGTCTTTTTGCACAGTGCAAAATTTGGTGTTGTAACTCTGGGATGCAATACTGTTTGCACAGAATCTGGGTGGATTTTGTGCCAGATTATCTATTTCTTATTTATGGCATATGTTGCTTTTGAGAAGGTTTTCGATAATCTTGAATGTCTTGTATATCTAGATTAATTGATTCATACTATTGACATTTAATCACTTTCCTTATGTATTTGTCTTCCTTTTTTAGATTGTAACCTCCATTTGGGAATCAGGAAATCACTTGATTTCAGCCACAGGGGATCGACTTTGTTCACTATAAAGGAGAGATTAACTCTTGGAAGAAGACATCCAGAAAAACCTTTCGAACTTCATAAGTTCTTCTTCAAAAAATCACTTATTCCATTTTTCTATTCTTCGGAAGAAGAAGTTGAAGATTCTACGACGTGGATCGACTCAACCGTTTAAGGATTTGAAGTTGGAAGAATTCCAACACGGTTGATATTTTGGAGGATATAATCAAGAGATTAGTTGAATACAAGTGTTAGTGAATTGATAAAGAGCGAGTCTTTATGCTATTCGTAAATCCAATTGTATTAGTAATAAACTTTGATTTTCTAATATTGGATTGTTTCTTCTCTGGGTGTGGCCTCGTGCATTAAGATTGAGGAATCTAAGCACGTTAAAAATCCTGGTGTTATTTTTGTTTCCGTTGTGTGAGTGTGTCGTATGTTTCAATGACAACATTAACGTACAACACTGTTTAATCCGAACGTACATCCAGAGTATTTATATTAATATATTGATTAATAGGGCAACAAATTCTATAAATATCCTTTTTATATTCTTTGGTAAATTGGTTGGAGACTCACACTCCAAAATTCCAGTCAAAAGTCTCTCTCTCTCTCTCTCTCAGTTTTTCCTTGAATTTTGCGTCGTAGTTGTTTCTTTTTTCACCCCTCATCACTTTAATTTTTACCAAATTTATCTTATGTTGATTTCTGACTTTTGATATGTGAATAGCCATGGAAGAGGAGGCTTCAAAATCTACTTGGTTTTTTAGTGCCGAAAACAGATTCTTGGGTCCGAGAAATCATTGGTACCATAAATGATTCACCCCATCTCGAGAATAATTTCTTGGTGCCGAGACAAGAAATTGTTTCTCAGCACCAAGAGATCATTTCCCGAGACGGGGTGATGGAGATATAATATATATCTTTTTGGATTTTACATTATCTTATATTTTAGGAAGTGATTTGTGTTTAAAAGTCTTTTATTCTGGTTTATCTTTTAATGTTTTCTAATTAAGTTAGCACTTTTAGTTTACTCTTATAAATAGTTGGTTTACTGTTATTTTTAGAAGAGGTTGAATTATTATTAGATTTTGAGATTTATTCTCTTTTTCATTGCAATTCACGTTTCTTTGTGAAGATTCGTATTGCTTTTGTTCGTTGTTCGTTTATTCGTTTAGCTTCCGCCAGCATCAGTTGGTATACAGAGACAAGTCTACGCTCCCTGAACCATGTTGTCTGGACAGGATCCACAACACATGAATGACATCGCACAGATCCGTCAACAGATCGAATTGTTGACACAACAAATAATCACATTCCGCATCCAGCAGCAGAAAATTTTCAACATGGTCGCCGTCCAACTCACGGCTAACCGAGATCGAGCGTGCGAGGCAAGCAACAGAGGTAGTGGTCGGAACTATCATGATGGATGTGGTTTTAGTTTTTATCCATCCCAACATATTTTTTCAAATGAGGAGGATGGTGGTTACGATGGACCACCAATTTTTGATGAAGAAAGTGGCGACAATATACTAGAGATTGGCTATGAAGAATCTCCAAACTTTGACGAGGAGATTAGTGGTTATGATTGTCCACCTATCTTTGATAAGGAAGATGATGACGCAAATTGACGTTTGGCTATGATGAGGCGAGATGAAGACACTATTCCGCAGGTTGGATATGAAAACCCTCTACAATTTGCGATGATAATGGTGGATATGATGATCCCCACGATTTTTGACGAGGAAGATCGCAATTATGATGACCAATCAATTTTCCATAAAGAAATTGGGATTATTTGCGGGGATCTTCAATCTAAAACAATATAAGAAACAAGTAATGACAATGCATCATGGATAAGAAATAAAAATCATGATGTATCTATTATTCATTCTATTGGTGTCCCTAAATTTGAAATGAATGGCACGCTCAGATTGGTTTGATGGATGCACTAGAATTAAGTCGTCGCTTGGGCAAAGTGGAGATGGTTTTCTAGAGTTTCACCTGGATTATTTTATTTTTGATCCAGTTCAGATACATTTTGGTATTCACCTTATTTTTAGATTTCATCCTCCTCGCCCCTCCATGGTTTAACAATTATTCTAGTGCCAATCTCCCTTCCGATTCGAGGACGAATCGTCTCGGCCCCGGAGAGAATGATGGAGATATTATATATATCTTTTAGGATTTTACATTATCTTATATTTTAGGAAGTGATTTGTGTTTAAAAGTCTTTTATTCTGGTTTATCTTTTAATGTTTTCTAATTAAGTAAGGACTTTTAGTTTACTCTTATAAATAGTTGGTTTACTGTTATTTTTAGAAGAGGTTGAATTATTATTAAATTTTGAGATTTATTCTCTTTTTCATTGCAATTCACATTTCTTTGTGAAGATTCGTATTGCTTTTGTTCGTTGTTCGTTTATTCGTTTAGCTTCCGCCTGCATCACGGGGTTTCAGACTCTATTTTTTCTTTGGCGGAAATCTACCATTAAAGTTACATATGTATTTTTTTAATAAGTTGAGAGTACTGTCTGGAGGGGAATGAATAAATTTCAAAGAAACTTAAAGATATCGAGTTCAAACCCCGTCTACTCTCACAAAGAGTAAACAATACTACTTAGGCTACAAACTTGTGGTAAGTTGCAGACTTTTTTATACAACCATTTTCAACAAAATAAAAATCAAAACTCATTTCAACAAATTAAATAACATAAATGAACAAATTCCCTTGGTGTCGTCGTCCAAGAGAGAAGAACATAGAGAGTGAGAGATTTGGTACAGAGAAGAAATGGAGAGAAATGAAGGATCGGGGCAAATGATTCAGATTTTATGTTCCGATAGTTTATTCAATTTCTTTTGTAAAACTTGGTTGGATGAATGACACGTGTAAGACACTTAAACAATCAACAACTCATATTTATCTCATTGATGTGTATTATTCATCCGGCCTAAAATAAGAAGTGGAATAAGAAAGTGGAACAATAAATTTGTTTTGGGGCAAATGAACTAAGTACCTACCAAATAGCTAAAGAAATGTTCACTTGGGTAAAATGGCTAAAAATATTTCCCGCTGAAAATATTTCCTGACTTAAAGCCGAGAATCATTTTTCTAGTATTTGCAAACACTCCTCATAGCTCGAATCTCCCTGTGGGGAGGCTATTTATGAGGCAGAGTCCATATAAGTATAACTATATAAGGGCACACTTTTTGTGGATAAGAATTTGGTTTACTTTCGAGTCAAGCTCAGGTCAGACCACCACGTCACATGTACCCAAAACTAGTGTTGTCAAATGGGTCGGGCCAAACAATGCCCTAACCGTTATTTTTAGAGTTCAATTCAGTCCATTTCATGAAAATACACTGAAAATCAGTTCGGGTCGGGACTAATAAGAAATCAAAGCCCTATCCGGTAAAAATACCGCGCTGGATTGGGGGCCAGGCCGAAATTGACAGCTCTACCCGAAACTAATAAAATCATGTCAAGACAAATGTATCTTTCAATATTATTTCTTGAATGTAAAAACACAAAATAAAATATCATATCAAATTAAAACAATATAGGACCAACAAAAAAATAAAGATAAGCTATATGAACATCACATGTTGTAATTAATAATGGGTGTTATATTCTCGAGAAGATTTCATCAAACAACTAAAAACCGAGTTTACAAGCTCATGAAGCGCAAATCACTTCACGTCCACATGGACAGAGTGCACTCTCTACATGAACAAAAAGAATTATTACAAAATATATAAAAACTCAACATTAACATATCGAGAAAAATTAAAATAAAAAAAATTAATCCACGGGGTATTGTTCACACTGGACTTATCGTTCACGTTCACGGTCATGAAACGACAGCCGAAAAACCCATTTGGAAATCGATTTTCTTCTCGAACTCTTACTCGAATAATTTTGTGAAACTCCATTAATGTTATTTTTATTTGATGAAATCGCATTCACGAATAATTTTAACCGTTGGATTGCCAGCTCGAGCGTATCTTCGGACATGTTGGCGAAACAAACCCGGAACCAGCCCGGTTCGGAGCAATGGCAAGAAGAACCGGGCGAGATATTCAAACCAACCTCATACACAATTTTTTTCCAAAGTTCCATTTCCGCGTCAAAAGTTTCTGAGCTCAACAAGTGTCTCATATCGACCCAACAGAATAAACCGGCATTGCTTTCCAAGCACGAGATCCCGGTTTTTCTTAAACCGCGAACCAGCTTTGCATGCCGGTTCTTAAGCCTTTTCCGGTTCTCAACGATGTAGTTCTTAGCAAACTTCTCGTCTGAAAGCATGGCGGAGAGAAGATATTGAGTTTGAGACGAAACCAACCCGAAACTCGACATTTTAGTCGCCGCCGCCACGACGAGATCGTCGTTGGAGTAAATAGCCCCGACCCGAAAACCGGGAAGGCCCAAATCCTTTGACAGACTGTAAACTATGTGAACACGGTTCCAGAGATCCATGTTCACATAGTTCCGGTTCACGAGAATTTCCATGACGCTGACGAAATTGGGCGAGTTGAAAACCGTGCCCGAATAAATCTCGTCGCTGATGAGATGAACGCCTTTTTCGTCGACGAAATTAAGTAGGAGGTTAAGTTCGTGGCGGGTTAACGTTATCCCAAGTGGGTTTGAAGGATTAGTGACTAATACTCCTTTGACTTTGAGATTGCGTTTTTGAGCCAGCTGATAAGCCGATTCGAGAGCCAGTTCAGTTATTCTGAAGCCGTTTGAGCTGGTGCATTGAATCGGTACAATTTCGACCCCGGTTCGCCACTTGAGGTCTCTGTCAAACCTGCATTAATTATTTCTTATATTAGATAAAAGAAAATAAAATTTATTTTGTTAAATGACAACCCCATCTAAAAATTTAAATTGTTACGTACCCAGGATAGTATGGAGTTGGGAGTAGAAAAGCATCGCCCGGCTCCGCGAGACAAAACATGAGGGTTTCGTTGGCTGACGTGGCGCCAGCTGTTAGTACAAGTTTGTTTGGATCAAAGCTAGCTTTGTTTCCTCGGATTTCTGACATGAATTTTACCATTGCCTGAAATGCACAATTATATATATCATGTAAATAAGCTAAGTCAAATAATTATATAACTACTGGAGTTAGCCCAGTATCCAGCCATGAGTATTACTCTTCAGTGAAAAGACCCGAGTTCGAGTCTCTGCAATTATAGAGCTTGACTTTTTTAAAAAAAAAATATTGATTATTAATGAATATATATTTCATGCTTACATTCTTGAAACTAGGAAGGCCATGATAATCTTGAAAAAGAGCAAGCTCTCTGAAAATGGACTCTCCATTTCTCTTAAAACTTGCAGCATCAGGATTATTAGCCAGCCATGATTCAAGTAAATCAAAAGATAGCTGCAAGAAAATAAAAAGAAACTCATTAAATAAAAATAGATGAAATAAATACCTTAATAGTATATTTATTGTCCATTAAATTCGAAGAAACTAAAAAAAATACCTGATTTTCTGCAAGACCCATCTGAATAATTCCATTGGGATTTGTAAGCTCATCGTAAGGATTCTTTTCGTACTCTTGCCATCCCAGGAAGTAGGAAGAATCTTGGCCGTGGGAATTGCATGTAGCTTTCTTGGACAACGTCATTTTTATTTGTTGTGGAAATAGTCGTAACGGATCTGGAAATAGTGATTTTCTTTTTTTTTTTTTTTTTGAAACAAATGAGCCAAAAAGAAAATTTAGTTGGAGAGAGAAAGAGATATAGAGAGAGAATTTTTTATTTTTAATTTTTATTTTTTGGAGTGTTTGTTTTTGCAGTGGGAAGATATGTTGCTATCTGGGGCAAATCTGAGTGGGTATATATAGGAGTTGGGAGATAGTAAAGAAATGGGCACGTCAATATGTCGCAATATGTTTTTGACTAGACAGAATTATGGAACAATGGAAACTGGGTTTTTTTGGATTAGGATTTTACGAATATAATAATAATAATAGGCGGACGCGCTTTTTCGACCAAATTGATGGATGGCTTCATTAAATTACGCCCCTGTTAATTCAGCGTACGGTAAAGTCATTAAAGTATGATTTGGTGCTTGATTTCTGATTACAAATTAAATAGTTTTAGATAGGGTCGGCTTTTATTAAGGGTGATAATTTGGGTCACCGAGTCATGTTCGTGTTTAGTTTCGTGTCAATTTTAGGTTATGTTCAAAATACGTATAAAAAAAATTATCAATTTGGTAAATTCGTGTCAGATTCGTGTTAGTTGTGCTCGTGTTTGGGGTTCTCTTAGTAACTTTGAATTGGGTTCATTTCATGTTATCTTGTCGTGTCAGGAATAGTCAATCCTAGCTTTTTTTAATCACATTATGGGTGTTGTAATGCTATGGTGTTACTTGTTCTGTTTTATTCACTATGAATTAATGTTACATGTAACAGAAAATGTCATTATTGTGTATATATATGTGACATTCGTTTGATTTACTGAAACACTATATGAAACACAGTATGTTGGGAACAAGAGATCCATAGTTTTTTTTTTTATAGTTTAACAATGTAACTTATATTCTATATAACACATATGTATATATGTATATATCAGTGTGTTGAAACATTTGTGTGCAGTAGTTGTATCAAACAGTTCCAACATATTATATACTTCGATTTCTTTATCCTAGTAAAATGTCTTTTTTTTTAAGACTATCCTAGTAAAATGTTAAGTAGGTAATATGGTCAATTATTTTGACAATGTCGTTGAATATAATAGTGCTTAATATAATACATTTATGTGTAAAAAACTAACTAAAGTTAAAAAACACATTGACGTGAAGATGGAGATTTTCAAAATTACAAAATACATATAATAATAATAATGTCATTTGTAGCTAAAATATTGTTCAACTTGGTTTTATATTATAGCATCAGTAATTTGTTTTGAGACGTGACAGAAACAAAAAAAAAAAGATTAATTTTGGCCAAACATAGATTTGATTATAAGATTAAAATTATTGCTAGTTTTGGTAAATTTATTGCATCTAACATTACTCACCAATATTTTCTCCTAGTTTGTTAAAAAAAAATTAAATATAGCTTTATAAAGTAGAAAAATACAAAAAAAAAGTTCGATTTTCATAGAGAAAAAGTAGGTTATTTTTTTGTTGAGGCTAATTTTTTTAATAACCCCTTTTTTCCTTCTAAACTTGTTGAGAGTACCGACACAGCAAATCCGAGGAGTAAAGACACAATTGGAAAAGTGGAACAAAGCCCATCTAAAGCTGGACCTGTATCCGTGGTTTGGTCCATATCCTCCCCGGCTAAACGGGCCCATCTCTTACTTTCATGTCGACCACTCTCTCTCTCTTCTAATTTTTGTTTTTCCTACTCAATTGGATGCAATTAATTTCCAATTTTTTTTCATGATGCTAACAGCCTATCAATCTCTTCATTTGAAGTCAACTTCTTCTTTTTTTGGAATTGCTTACGAAGAGAATTTTACAAACTCCGTTTAATTCATTAAGTACAATTTAAATTCCGCAAGAAAATGCAAATTACTCAAATTTAAGGTGGTTGAGTCTTGACAGTCTAGATTCCACTCCAAGAGCCGAAGAAATCTCTTTGTGGTAGCTAGCTTGCAACACTCAAACATGGTTAGAAGGACCCTAGGATTCTCCCGAAAAGGTTCATCCGATGTTTAAATCAGTATGTGTATGATAATTATTTCATAGCAAAAGACAACAACTAAAAGTACTCCATCCCTCCCAAATCTATAATCCAATTTGACTTTTCACACTAAATAAGAAAAGTATTGGAATTACAAATATTCTAAATATTTGCTTGATTCACTCTTGTTTATTGTATAGTGTAAAATGTAAATTATAAAATGCATATTAAAAAGAGTTATAATAGTAAAAGAATAGAAATAATATTATTAAATATAGGAAGTGAACTATATATTTGGGACGTCCAAAAAGGAATAATGCACTATATATTGATTTAATTGTGTAATTAGTTAAGAATACTTACAAATGATTAAGGAGTGATCTCTTATACCCGGATGATGGGCGGATGGACTTACTTGTGAGTAAGTTGGCTACTTAGGCTGTAGTATGCCTCCAGGCCGGTTAGTAATATTTTTGACCCAATGATAATTAATAAGGTTGGGCAATAATTAAATAATTTCGAAATACATAAATGCATAAATAATAAAATAAGGAAAAATCAAATTTATTCCCACTATAGGGCAACCCGTACCTGAGTTGAGTCGAGAAACAGAAAAATGGGACGTAAGAAAAACAGGTAGGCGACCGGTCGACCAGGTGGGCGCCGGTGTGGTCAACCGGTCGGCCGTGGGCGACTTGTACTGCAAGTTGGATTTTTGTTCCGACTTTCTGTTTCGTAAAATCGTCAGGGAAGCGGCAACCCCACTAAGCTAAGCGGCACGGCCGCACCCCCTTTGACAGGTCCCCTGTGTAAAAATTCGAGAATTCAATTTCAATCTTATCTCTGTGCGACCGGTCGAACACCATGTTTATCAGCAAACTATCCGTTGTGTTTTTCAGACAACTTTTCCCTATTTTGTGGGATTGATTTCTAACAGCTATATTGATCATTTTAAATGAACAAACATATAATAAATTAATACTTTGAATAAAGTCAAAGTATATCTCATATAGATACTGAGCCGATACTCGCATAGCATAAATTAACTAGCTATCAAAATCTTATTAAGGCCATCTCCAACCCAAAATTCTATTTTAGTGCAGTTTTTGCACTAAGATAGTGCAATTTCTGCACTAAACATAAAATCCATCTCCAACCTATCTACTTCAAATTTTGCACTAAAAGGAATATTCTTTGAATATTCTTTATTATTCAATACAAAAATTATTTTATTAAAAACAACTATTTTTAACATAATATTATAAATTCATATTACTAAACTAAAGAATATATTTTATTATTATAACTAATCTATAATATATTAAATACTATCCTTTAAAGAATTTAAACAATTAATAACAGGATTTAAATAGAGAAAAATATGTGGCATTCAGGTAGATAAAATTACAAATACTAATTATCACTCTTTTTAAATAATTTTTCAATTTACTATTTTTAGTAATATTTATATTTTTTATTAATAATAAATCATATTATAACATATTTAAAAGTAGACAACTCTTCAAAAATATTTTTATAACATAATCGATATAATAAACTAAAAAAAAAAAAAGTTTTAAAAAAATGAAAAGGGATAATGCAGCTGATCTTTGCGCCATCTCTGCGCGCAAAGACTTTGTTCATTCCTCTATTTTAGCGCAAAGGATAGCGCTGGATTGGAGCCAACATTTTGTTTCAATTTGGCATTTGGCGCAAAAAATCTCCTCGGTTGGAGATGGCCTTAATAGAAGAAAAACACGAAAGAATTCAAAAATAGTTACTTTACCGTGTCAATAAGTTGATGAAGCTATTTTCGGAAAGATTCTCTAATTCAAAGGAACTGTAAACTTACTAATATTTGCAAAATAACTTGTCAAGGTTGAGTGGGCAATTTAACTTGTTACAAATATTATTGGAGAAAATGAAGTATGTAGAACATTCTAATCAAAATATCTTTTCGGAAGATCTTCCTCTGCAAAATTTCACCACGTTCTTTACGTATAAATATAGATAATAATTATATTCATCAATTTCACCACGTTCTTTAAGTATAAATATAGATAATTACAAAAATTCCCCATGAAATTTAGTGTAACTTACAAAAGATCCAGTTATGTTTTAAGATTTAAAATACTCCATTGAGTTTTTTTATTTGTTTTACAATTTACCCCTTTCAGTTCCCACTCAATGTAGATAACATTTGTCAAGGGTATTGGGTTTTTTCTTTTTCTTTTTGTAATTAGTCTAAATTTCAAGAGTAGTAATTATAATTATCCCTATAAAAAAAAAATTAGACAATGCAATAAGGAATATAACATAATTTGGAATAGAAAATCCTATACATATGTTACGCAGACTTGTTTCAACACATGAACTCCATTCTACAATGTTGATACTGATTTTTTGGTAACTAGACTAAACCATGAAGGTAATATTTAATTGTCCATATAGAAGAATAATAATACAACACAATAAAGAATATAGTAGAAAATCATATATAAATGATAGTGGACTTGTTCAACTAGAGCTGTTAAATCTACCGGGCTGGATATAGAGCGAAAATCGGATCGGATCAGAACAGTGACCGGTATGCTATTTTCTGACCAGACCGCCCAATCCATGAAAGTAAAATCTGAGAAAAACGGATCTAACCGAATCGGCCGGTTTTCGGATAGGACCAAATTAGCCCGGTTTTTTACGGATCTTAAATATTATAGTCCAACTTGGTAAAATGGTCGGGCTGGACCGAAATTGATAACTCTAGTTTCAACACACAATGCCGAGAAGAGAAAAATGGCCGGGCTGGGCCGAAATTGACAATTCTAGTTTCAACACACAATGTCGAGAAGAAAAAGAAATAAAAAAGAAAGAAAAGAAAAAGAAATAAAAAAGAAAGAAAAGAAAGAAAGAAAAACGGCATCTCCGACTTGGAGAACTCACAAATTTGGAAATCAAGAAATGGTCGTTCAAGTATATAATTACTTAAAATTAGACCCTACCGAAATCACGAAACAATTGAGTTCCGCCGTTTGTATTGGCCGGCCAATTGTTTCATTATTGTCATAATTATAATGTTTTTAAAACTTATAACAAAGCCCCTTTTTAGGCTAAACAAAGAGGTGATCAAAAAGGAGTATTTATACTTAGGCTTAAACTTTCATTAAAAAAAATAGCATGGTAGGTGAAAATGTGACCCCGTGGCCGCTGATTTGGAACCTTGGCTGTGCACTTTTTAAGTTAATTCTCTTTCTTTCAATACGTAATACAAATGTGAACCCTAAACTGTGAGAGACAGCTCATGACGCGGTTGTAGCAATTTCAGATTTGGAGGTGGAAGCTACAAATAAACGAACAACGAACAAAAATAATACAAAATTTCGTGAAAAAACATAGATTGCAATAAAAAGAAATAAATATCAATTCGACTTTCTAAAAATGATAACAAAACAACTATTTATAATTACCGCAATAAAAATTCTAACTTAACTAGAAAACATTAAAGATAAACTAAAATAAAAGAATCCTAAACACCCAGATTATTTCCTAATTATCGAATAATAAAATATGATATTATATCTCTATCAATATCTCTGTCACTTTTTTGAGTTTAAAGGCTTTTTGTGAAACATATAAATGTGTTCTTGTTTAATATATATGTGTTGGACTTATTAGGTATAATCTAATTTCAAAAAACTTCCGCTGTCTTTCAAAATTATAAATACGCCTTAAAGTGCTACAATCAGTGACTTGAGATTTGTATTTACATAACAAATATCCACCCTTGATGTGCAATTTATAGTTTAGAATTAAACAAAGGTATTTGTAATATTGAGATATAATTGGGCTTTTTTATAATAAAGTTAAACATCAGGTGTAGTTTTTGTAATAAACCCTTAAGAAATTAATAAGTATTTTAATTCTTCTACGTATTGTACATTAAATATAAATATCTTAACGACCATCGTATCTCAATCACGTTACCAAACAAAATAGAAATATACCAAAGCAACGACACACTATCAATATTTGCTTATTTTAGAGGAATCCCATTCATAATCTTTTGGTGAATGATCTGGGATCCTTCGTTTGCTGTGGTTTGAACTTTTGCTCTGTTTGACTAAACATTTAGGTGGAGAGAATGTTGAACGACATATATTTATTTTATTTGCTATTTGATTAAAAAAATGAAAATCAAAGAAAGATGTAAAAATCCACGAGTTTGCAGCTTAAGTGGTATCGTTATCCTTTGTAAAGGCGTTGACCGGGGATTCGAACGCGATATCAGTTTCTTTAAAATTTATTCATTCTCATCCAATCAGTACTCTAACTTATTAAAAAAAGAAATATGTAAAAGATTTTAATGATGAGAAAAGCATGTTAAATTGAACGTTTTCATTTCTTCATCATTCTATCTAATATATATTCGAACTTCGGTATTAAAATAGGAGGGAAAAAAGGATAAAAAGTGAAAGTGAATTTTAGAGTCTATGTTTAACTAAATCTTTTTCCAAGTGTTTTGATCAATATAATGAGGCTTATAAGTAAGGAAATAGCCATTTTCCTAAAAATGTATTTTTTTTAGGACAAAATTGCGAGATCAGCCAAAGCATACAATAAATTTCAGGACGGACGCTTGCCCACTTTGTACCACGATACATATTAGGGGTGTGTACGGGACTTGGAGATCACCGAACCCTAACCGATATCCGAACCAAAAAATATCCGAACCGAAAATATCCGTTGACTTTTTGACTTTCCCCGAACCGAACCGTCCCGAAAACTTTCATGGTACGGTTCTGGAGATTTTTCAAATATCCGTACCGAGAATCGTACCGAACCATACCGAACTGTACCGAACCAAATATCCGAAACCAGAACCGATTTTAAAATAATTTTTATATATACATATATAATATTTTATCGTGTTTATATTTTGATATTAAATTAACTAAATATCCCTTTGAAATTCAATACTATATAATACTAAAAATTATCAAATTAAGAATTTGGCATATTTTATCAATATATCAAATGAATAATTGAATATATATTTAATTCACTAATAGTTACGTCATATTCAATACTTGATTTGTAGAAAACATTTAATTTGATGGTATTTTACTTATTAAGGATCATAACTAGACTCATTCTCTAATCAAGAAAATTAATTGAATTAAAATTAATTTAAATGATTAGTACATTGCACATAAACTAGAGTAATCGTCTAACCAAGAAATTAAGACATTGAGATTATAGAATACTATTGTGTAACAGAGGCTATTAAATTTGTCATTCGTTGAGATTCTAGACTTTTACTACTAATATGAATAACATAATATCTGAAACATATTATGTTAAAATTCAAAACGAAAAATCAATACTTTCGACTATAAATTAGATAAAACGATTTAAAAGTTAAATTGATATTAAACTAATATGTAGTATAGTGCTATAGTCTATATCATGAAAGAAAGATTTAGAATTACAATATTAAAAATTTAGCACTTAAATATGAATTAAAGAAATTTTATGTATAAGTTAAATATAAATTATCAAAAAGTTAAACTCGTATAGTACTAATAGTTTTAGTATGTATTTTTTAAATTGCACTAAAAAAAGATTGAAAGTATAACCATTTAATGATTTTTACCCTGATTTTTCTTTTTCTTTCGGGACGGTTCGGGAGAGATTTTTTTTATGGTTCGGTTCTGGAGATTTAATTTTGGGATCTCCGAACTTCGGTACGGTTCTGGAGATTTCTAAATCTCCGGACCGAACCGGACCGTGCACACCCCTAATACATATCACATCGGTCACGAAAATTTATCGACCATAATCTTATACAAAAGAATTTATCGGTCATGAAAGAATCTTTGATTTAATTCAAAATAGTTGTCCGAAACTTTTTGATTGGTGCAGATTCCTCAAAATAAAAATGAATGACATTTTGTAGCATTTGATTGGCGTATTGGAAACATTTTCATTAGTAAATTATAAAAATTAAAAATTATACGGCTTTTGAATGATACGGTGAAGTATGATTATATACTATAAATTTAGTTAGTGCGATAACAAATTTATTTGTTGTCATATATGAATCATGACGACAATGACCTTATGTGGTAAACGGAGAATAGTTGTAGGAATGGAAACACTTATAATGCGAAAATATTAAATGACAATTTCAAAGTTGTTCTTATTGCATGTTATTAAAGATATAGATATACACACACATAAAAATATTTTTCTAATTATATCTTTCATGTCTTGTCAAACCAAACGACCGCGACATTAGCTATAATTGATATGAAAATGGGATTGAAATTTATGGTTCCATATTCATGTTCAACTCCATATTTTATTGCATATAATGAATGATACGTGTATAAAATAATGTCATTAAATGTATACGTGTCTTTTATCCTTTTTTTGAAAGGTTCGTGTCTTTTATCAATTATAGTGAAATATGAAGTGTAACAAAAACGTGGAACAGGGGATCTTATCCCATGAAAATGAGGGTATGTATTTGTTGACTTGAAAATCTTAGTCGACTTCTTGTTTTTATTTTCTTAGTATATTGGGGGATAGTAGGCAAGGGAATACACACATTCATATGGGATCGAACTCGAGTCAATCGTCTGACAGCACAAGTTTCTACTACTGGCACACGGTATTATCTATGCTCCACCAGGTATAGTATACTTGGTGCATGGATGAATAACAAGTGTCCCACTTTTTACATGGATGAATGACAAGTATTTTGACCTATAAGAAGTGGGATACTTATACGATAGATGTACACCAGGTGTAACATTTACTAGACCCTGACGCATAAGGTTGATCCAAAATCTAAGTCGACTTCTAAATATTTAAAGGTTGTGTAATTTTATTTGACCTACATTATTCTTCATCAAATTGCCAAATGAAAAATAAATGTTTGAATTATTTGAAGATGCCATTTGCATGATTACACATTCTGATTCCCACATCATAAACAAAAATTTGTTTTGTTAAGGTAAGGAGATGTGTTTATAATTGATTGATAAGGCATGATGGCACTTGGATTTTAGACATGGTTACATGAGGAATGCTAATGACTCGGATTAATCAGTAATCGTGTTTTGGGGCTTGTCTAATTCTCCACAATCATTTTAGACATGATTGAACTCCTCTGTCATCCAGTTAGCTTAGTAAAGGGACCAGAAATGACAAGTTATACAATTATAATTGAATTTGTGAAAGACATGCCAAATCTTAGTTGTGACATTCTTTATTAATCAAATAAGGCCAAGTTATAATACTTGTACAAAATTATTTTAACTTATATACCCATACATATAGCTAACATTAACATATGCCGGAAATTGGATAATAGTCCAGTAGTTAAAGAATCTCAAGCCCAAATCAAAAGTTGTGGGTCGATTCTTATTACCCTCATCTCCCTGAATTTGTACTAAAAAATAAAATAATTAACATATGCTATTGATATATATATGAAGTGGAATACGATATAAATATCAAATTAGAACAGAAGATTTGGAGTACGGATTGAGGAAAATGGGTTTGGTACTAATTAACAGCATGTTTGGTTTTGTATTTCAGAATAGGATAGATATTGTTTAAAATAAATTATAGAAATTGTTGGCTAAGATAAAAAAAAAATTATTAAATCAAAAAAAAATTACAAAGTAAATGATTAAATTGCTCATAAGACGGTTTAAAATACTCATATGCTCAACCAAGTATGAAGTACCTTTTAACCCTACTTGAATTCTCTTCACATGTAGAATCCAAGCAAAATCACATATGTATTGTACCTTTCCACTTAACCAATATATACCCAAAAATGCACAACTGCATTCAAGTTAATTTTTGGAAAGTTTTAAATGAACTTCATCCTTCCTTAATTTAGCGAGGAAAAAACAAAATCAAACTTCTCTAACCAAAAACTTAAAAATACTTAAGTCCCATTCTTTTTTCATTTTTTTTTAATATTTTTACTCTTTAAACTCTACAAGTCTATTTATTTTACAAATTCTCGCCATAAAAACAATTGATTTTATTTTCAAAAAAGTTAGTATTTCATGTACCTATACTACAAGAAAAAAATAATTTACCTACAGAAAAATTTGTAGGTAAGTATTAAGATAATTTTAAAGTGTAGGTAAAATCGTTGTAGGTAAAATCGTTGTAGATAAATATTCACCAATAAAATCTAAAGTTGTTGTGTAAACACCTATAATATTTTTGTCGGTAAATTTAAAAACAGTTGGTGATTTGTCGTTAATTGCTCGGTATAGTTTGGAGAAAAATATTTTTTTATTTTGTAGGTAACTGTAAAATTTAGTGACAAAATCATTTATACCGGTAAATTTTGTCGGTAAATTGGATTTTTCTTGTAGTGCTATCAAATAACGTACTAACGTCTTTTTAAGCAAAAAACACCATAAAACAAATATCTTTTTTATTTCAAAGATATATAGTCCATATAAAATATAACTAACTCATATATATTTTTCTCATTTTTATCCTTGTATAAAAATCTAGTCAAAATATTTGAAAATGCTAAAAATATAATTTAACCAAATGTAAAATTTCACCTCACCTAAATTGAATGGGCAAACTTAATTACTAATCAAATGTGTTTCTTAGTATACCTTGGAGGATGGAATAAAATGATTGAGAGGGGGCCACGTGGTTTGTTGTGGAAGAAGGGTGATTAGGGCATGTGAAACCCTTGTTTAAGTGCCCCCACAACCACACCCCTCTCAGAAAATATGTACATTTGATCAAGGGACCATTAGAGGGACTTGCTTATGCTGACATATAACATGACTCCCACACTAACTCCATCCCTCAGCCACACTTCCAAGGAGACACAACTATGGACCATTTGTTCCCTCTTATTTAATTTTGTAGGCCCCTCTACCAACACCTCCATCTACTTACCAATTACTAGTTTTAACTTAATTTTGGAGTGTTTACCAACATTTAAAACAAATGATTGTCACTTCTTGTATTGCGATTCTACATAATTTAATCAGAATTTAAACATGGGGAATGAGTGCTTTAAAATTTTGATTCCCATCAGGCCAGACGGAAAAATTGGGCCAAGTCAAGCCGACCCGAAATTCCATCGGCCAAACTAACCTTATCTTGGGGCTAACTCTATCTTCTACACACGTGAAAAATACTCTTACAAATTATTCACCAAACATTCTATTTTAAATTGAACATATTAAATTTTTAGTTTCTATTCACAAACACTATCAACTTCAGATACTCAACTATTATTTGTATCTAGTTCAAAAACCACTTTTTTCTAAAAGCAGAAGTTTTTGCAAACACTTCATTTGTACTGTAAAGATTAAATGATTATTATTATTTGAGATGGCAAGGGGTTGGGCTAGGTCGATAGAGCCCAGTGGAACAAGTCATAAAATTGAGTCGGTTTGATCCGAGCCGAAATTTTACCGAAACGCATTTCTTATAGCTCAGCCCAACTCAACACGTATATTTTTAGTTCAGGCTTGTCGGGCTTCGTGTCGTTTGGTCCAGGCCAAAGTAGTCCCTATTCTTTTTGGGCCTCTAAAAATAAGTCCAATCCAACTCAATCCTATATGCGGCTGATCAGGCCAGCACAGCACATCGAGGTGGGCTAATTTTGTCACTTATACTTATTATAGTCAAAAAAACTTTCACAACCAAGTAAATCCGAACTGCAACTGTGTAAAACTCCTACGCTCCAAAAAATCACAAAGAAACAGATATTCACAATAACAGTGAAAAAAATTTACGGTATTACAAAATTACAAGATTATCCACATTCTAATTTTCACAAATCACGATTAACATTTCCACGTTCTCATTCACAAAATATTTTCATGATAACATTTCCACGTTCTAATTTTCTCGAAATATTTTCACGTTAATTTGTTCCCGAAACTGTTTTCACGATTAACATTTTCATTTCGTGAAAATTAGAACATACGCCATTTACTCAACTTCACAAGATTTCATCTTGTCACATTCCATTAGGAAACAACACAAATAGCATACAAAAATGACACATTCTGTATGAAAACAATACTTCATATTGTCATTGAAAATTATAAACGAAAACACCTAAAATTTGGGATGATTCGTGATGTTTTGGAATAAAAATAATTAGAGAGTGAACTACCGATGTTTACAGAATGGAAAAAAGGAGTTTTGCACTTTGAAATGGTTAAATATGAAAACAAGTATAAAGTGGAGTAAAGTTAAAGGCATTTCGGTCCAGATAACGTATTTGAGTGTAAAAAAAGAGCAAATTGCTCAATACACCCACTTTGGATAGAACAAAGACTTTTCTGACATGTGAGATAAAAAACTATATCCACTTTATAATTCTTTTATTCAAATACCCCTGACACTTGAATGCAAAAGCAAAAGGTAGGTGGGTTATATTTCTCTCTCATATAAATTATATTCTCTCTCTCTCTCTCTCTCTCTCTCTCTCTCTCTCTCTCTCCCATCTACACAAAATAGCAACAAGAATATCGACAACAAAAAAAATAGCAACTAGAATTTTGGGTTATCTCTTCTACACACGATGTGTCACGTTATATGAATGAATTTAATTGTAACTAACAAAAACTAACAAAAATTAAAGACATGTAAAAAAACTATACTTAAAGCAATTTTCTAGCAACAAATATGTCACGATAGTATATAACGTGGCACGATATGCCACGTTATACTAGTATATAATGTGGCACGATATGCCACGATACCCCACGATATAACATTGCATGATATGCCACGATATGTTACGTTATACTAGCATATAATGTGGCACGATATCCCATGATATGGCACGATATAAAAGGGGGATGTGTGTGTATTTGGAGAGGAGTGTACACGGTTTCCAAAAAAAATAATAAGTTACATCAGTTTCAAAATTCAAAATCCCAAATTAAATGAGGGGCATTTTGGTCAAATTGGGTTAAAAAAAGAGTTTTTTTTTTTAAGTTAGTGGGTAGAAAAGAATACCCACTATCCATAGTGGGTAGTTAAAAAATTTTCCCGTAAAAAAATATTTGTTATCCTTTTATGATAAAAAAAAAAAGAGTTTACTCTGCCTAAAAAGAAAAAGGAAAAAAAAGTTTACACTATCAAAAAGTGTTGTAAGGAACATTTGGACTATTTTAAAGGTACATCATACTTAAGCAGAGAAATAAATTCTGGGAATTGTCCTATGGATAAACTTGCTATGGAGTTTACATTAAAAGCCAACAACTTGAAGGTCAACGAAAGTTACATGCACCAACTTGGATATATAAGCTGAAACAGAGCACGTAAATGCATGGGAACTCAAGTCACCTTATTCTTCAAGGAATAAACAAATACCACTACTAGAATTTGGTTCGGATACAAAGCCTTTGACTAATGCAAAAGTCGTACAACAAATTAGTTTATTTAGTCAAACCTCCGACGTTCTACTCTTCTTTAGTGATCGGTCAATCTGTCTGGCCGACGTTTCATATTTATTGTCTAATTTAAAAATGCGGTAATTGGCCAAATTGGCCACGTATGTTTTGTGAAAATAAAAAAGAGGAAATGGTACAAAATAGTCATTTCTAAATTGCAAAGATTAAAAATAGCCAACTTTTTCAAACGCATCGTTTTTAGCCATTTTGGGGTGTGAAATGACATTCATACCCTTTAAGCATATGAATGGTCATATACTTCTTTTTTCACTTATCTCTATGTATTTTTTTACTCTTTCTTCCAAGTTTTGCTTTTTAAAATCGAATCTGTATTTTTCGTTTTTAAATATGCAATATGGGTGTTGAATTATAGATATCGAAAAGAGGATTAATTTGATATATTATACATGCAAAACGAATTTAAAACGAAAAAATTATTTAAATTCAAAGTTTTTTGGGGAAAAACAAAATAACTGCTACAGTGTCGAGTTACACTAACTCGAGCTACAGTGTTCGGGTTACACTAACTCAAACTACAGTGTTCGAGTTACACTGCTACAGTGTTCGAGTTAGTGCTACAGTGTTCGAGTTACACTGCTACAGTGTTCGAGTTAGTGCTACAGTGTTCGAGCTACAGTACTGGAGTCACTGTGGCTTTTTCGAGTTTTTGGTGTGGTTGGTAATGTTAGACTTGAAAAGGTCTTTTGAACTACTAAAGGGCAAGTTTTGAATTTCACAACCCAAAATGGCTAAAAAAGATGTGTTTGAAAAGATGGCTAAAAAACATTTTTAATTGGCCTAAAAGGCTAAAAAAAACTGCCTCAATAAAAAATAGTCATGTTTTTCAAAAACAGGGTTTTTTAGTTATTTTGACTAAAAACTGACGGTCATACCTTTCGAGTGTATATTCTATGCTGAAGTACTTGACTATTTTTCAAAAATTTAATGCGGTACATAACTCGGAACCAAGTTACATGACTAGGTACCAACAGTGCCGAGTTATGTACCGATCCCCAGAAATGAAAAAAAGGGCAAAGTGGACATTTGAACTCAAAAATTATTAAAAAAATAATTTTTTGAAAAACATGAACATGGCTAAAAATATTTTTATTGTGGAGAAAATACCAAAAATCCGACGGTCCCTTTAAAAGTTTAACACACGATACAATTCCTTATATACTAGAAAAAATAATAGAAATATTAAATAATAATATCAAAGATTTTATACATTAAATCCAAAATTGTCAGTGTTAACGTTGATAATTATATATATACACATATACAGTAACAACACAACACAAGAATAATTCTTAGTATTTGTTGTCACCAAATTCATAATAACATTGATATTTGTTCTTGTATGTCTTAATTTGTAGTCATTACTTGTACAGGATCATCGGAAGAATAAAATGTCAATCTGTTAGGAATTTTATTGTTTAGATTTTGATGAATGCCATGTAAAACTTAGAATAGAAAGTTGGCACCCCAATTCTTGTCAGAAATGTATTGTAACAATTAGAGTGGCCAAAGCCGAGTTAAGTCACTCACGCCCTAACATGCAAGAAGCATTTGACCAAGACCGGAAGGAAGACTTTCTTTTGTGAAGAAATTTGAATATGGCAAAGAAGAGTAGACGGGAACTCTCTTGAAGAAGCGGTGAGATGCGGTGAGTGGAGCATCGATCAAGTCAACTCAAGAAAAGCAAGTCTCAAGATGAAGTGATGAAGAAGAGTCATCCATGATTGGAAGTCGACTCTAAGTCACCTGGGAAAGCAAGGAAATGCGTCAAGTCGAGATAATCGTAAAAGAACCGTTGCCTAAATCAAGAGATTTACTTAAACAAGTAATATCTCCATACCACCTTTCTTGGAGTGCTCGATCCCAGAAGCGTGCAAAAGGAATGAACAATGGGAAGCACTACACCGTGTCGAGAACTCGAAAAGGTGAAAGAACAATTCATACGAGGAAATGGCAATTCCAAGGATCGCAACAAGACAAGACAAACAACGCGCAAGTGACTTTCAAAAATAAGCTATCTCTTCAACGGGCAAATTTTTGAAAGTTCACTATAAAAGGCCGAGGAGTTTGTTTGAGAAGAAGGGGACACACACGTGAGATATACAAGCATATTAGAAAAATCGAAACATTCTCAATCCTCAAGCCTACATTACGAAGTACATCAATCCAACACTCACCTGTGAAGGAAAGAGAACTTCAATCAAGTTGAAGAGGAAACTTTTGAAGAAAAGGGGTCTACATTCCGGGAAGGATTGTAGAAAGGTTCAAGGTTGAACCAAGTCTTAAGCTTTTGGAGGGCTTCGTGATCAAATCCAAAGAGCTTGAGCAAGTGAGTCAGTAGTAGCAAGTACCGCCCTGTGAAGAAGAAGCCGAGTCGCACGAGAAGCCGGTGAGTGATCAAGGCGTCTCGGATCGAGTCCCAAAGGATCAAGTCATTTGTTGTGATCAAGACTTGTATCCGGGTATTACCACTTTGTAAACCGATCATTACCTAGTGGATTCCTCCGGGAGTTGGAGAAGAGAGGAGTAGAAGAATTACCCCATCTTCGAACCTCTATAAAAACTTCATTGTGTCATTTACATTTCAAAGACTTAAATTCCTCGCACTTTTAATCGCTTATATCTCCGATGAATTTGCTATCCATTTGATAATTTATAAGTACTAAATCAAGCTCTAAAATCTTGCTTAATCAAACTTAAGGGTGTTAAGTCTTCCAAAAAACAAAACCACAGTTGAGTCAAATTATAGCCAACAAATTTGAGTTATTCCATCAACAAAGACAACTCGAGTCTGTTGAGAGATTAACTCTTGAGTGACTAATTCGACTGTCCATCAAGGACACGTTGTGTAGAATCAACTCTCAGAGATTTAAAAGGACTAAATCGAAAATTTGGTAAGGTTTATTCAACCCCCTTCTAAACCTTACACTTACACCCCTTGGGACCTACAAGTGGTATCGAGTGGTTGGTTCATTGAACCCTCCGCACCGGTTCTTGAACTAGATCTCCAAACTTTTCAAAGTCTGTTTTAGTACTTAAATTTTCAAAAATCTTTTCCATCATTAAAAGTCATTATCATGGAAGCAAATTTGACACGCATCCCTATGTTCATTATCGAAGAATTTGATGATTGGAAAATTCGTATGCAGTGCTCATCTATCGGCATTACATGATGAGATGTGGATAGTGATAGAAGATGGGCCTCTCGCAAATATTAAAGGTGAACAACATTATGCACGAAGAGTTGCGGTGAAAGAAAAGAAGAAGATGTTGCTCCCGGCACGGTCATGGTTGAAAAACCAAGAACCGAGTGGACAAATGATGACAGAAAAAGATACAACCTGGACAATGTAGCCAAGGACATCCTTTACAAAACCTTGACAAAGCCATGTTCAATAAAGTCAAATCATGCAAAACGGCTAAAGAAATCTGGGACAAGTTGACATTGATTTGTGAAGGCTCAGAACAAATCAAAGAAAACAAATTATCGATGGCGATCTGAGAAATTTGAAAACTTCAAAATGATCTCGGGAGAAAACCTGGATCAATTGGATGCTCGGTTCACGTAAATCACAAATGAGATGTCCGCACTTGGAAAGGAATATACACGAAGGAAATGTGTATAAAGATCCTAAAAAGTCTTCGGTGAATGGGAAATGAAGGTCATGGCACCGAGACATTCCATGGACCTATCAAAGACATCCAACCATGAGTTATTCTCGGACCTCAAAGCTTACGAGTTTGAGCCGAGAAGAAAAGACAGGAAGAGACAATTGTACCCAAAGCAATTTGCTCTAATTGTTAAAGATGGGAAGAGAGCCGAGGTCGAAAAGTCATTGACCCGGAAAAATAAACGATGGTTAAAAGATTCAACAAGTTCTTTAATAAGAACTACAAGAGAGGAAAGGGTGAATCTTCCAGAAGACACTTTCGGCTCCTCCAAATCAAGGGAAGATAGGCCAACCAAGAAAACAAATCATCAAAAAGTTGAGTATCAAAGGGTGACAATCCAAGAATGGAAAGAGTGATCAAAAGGTTGAATATCTATCTTTGAATCAGACAACCAGGTCACTATGCCATTGATCGGTCCATATCCTGTAGTCAACAAATACGAGAGATGAAGAAGAAAGGAAAGGAAGGTCTTGAGAGAAAGAAAGAAAAAAAAGGCAATGATGGCTGCAGAGATCTAAAAAAACACTTTGCCAAGTCAAGAGAGACAGTGATTCAGAGAGCAATGAAGCCGACTACTCAAGTGACTCACGAAGAAGAAGCCCCGACCGCTTGATGGCCAAAGAACAAGATCAACCCGATCAAGAAGATGAGGTACAATCTAACTCAACAAACTCGGACACTAGTGATAGTGCGATCGTGACACACACACTTCATCACCCACTCGATCTTTATGATTCATTAGGCAAAATGATGAAAGATTTTGAACACATTAAATCCTCACACACACTATTGAATGAGGAAAACGGCTTACTAAAAGTCAAAACTCAAAGCCGACTAAGGAGCCGAGTACTCTAAGTTAAATATGTTGAGAATGAAAGTTTAAAAATTTGAAAATGCTAAATTAATAGCAGAAATTGATGCTATAGAAAAGAGGAGAATGACCTCAAGAATGTTATTGCCTCATTTACTAAGGCATCTAAATCATTGGATGATCTTATTATGAGTCAAAGAGAATGTGGAGACAAGACAAGGCTTAGGATTTAATTCCTCTCGTGATATGTCAAACCTCAAAATTAATTTTGGAAAAAGGATCTTCAAGCCATGAAGAGTCCGAAAAATCCAAAACTCTAAATGTTGCACACACATTCACTCCAAAGCACAATAACAAGCAAAGCGGCCTTGGTTACAAAGGAAAAGGAAAACGCCTTGATTGAGTGTCTTTGAAAGGACAATGAGAAGAGATTCACCGAGTCCCTCAAAGAAACTCCAAAGCGAAAAATACTCTGTAAAGAAGAAGCGAGCTACCAAAAATCCTTAAAACCCATAAAAGAAATATATATGATGGGAATGGTAGAAAATATCCAAGCAAGCCGATTGGAATGATGTGAACTATCGGACAGGACTTATGGAATATAAGCCCAAATGGCAAAGGCACAGAACTCGCAAGGGCCATTCCAAAAGCATAAGAGCTTTCATCAAACACACATATGCACCAGGCACTACACTCAAAGACACCACAATTACCCAAGGAAGGCAATTGCTAAAACACATATGCAGGCATCTGGACAAAAGAGACAATTGTATGAACCTAGAATCCCCAAGCAATTTGCCAGGATTAATTATGATTATGGCAGCGATAGATGGCAACCCCTTAGAGTCAAATCATTTGGCTATAGGTTGGTTGGATCATCTTACAATTCTAACCCCTCAGGACCTGCATAAGTATGGGTACCTAAAACTTAATTTCCTTGATTGCGGGTTCAAGGAGAGTGAGTGCCAAGGAACCTGGTACATGGATAGTGGGTCATTCCCGGACATATATGACAGAAATAAGAAAAATCTGTCAAAATTCAAGGAAGTCAAAGGAGCAAAAGTCATATTTGGAGGAAATGAAGCTCTGGCGAAATAAAAGGCATTGGATCCATCAAGAGGAATGGATTAGAAATCACGAGATGTTGCATATGTTGAAGGACTAAACTTCAATTTACTAAGCATCCGTTAACTCGTGACAAGGGCTACAATGTTGGATTCAACATGGGTATATGCCAAATCAAAGATATTGAATCAAATGAAGTGGTCTTTGCAAGGATGTAGAGCAGAAAAATATGTATGTAGTGGATTGGTCAACCGCAACACCCAAAGACATGTCTACTAGCAAAAAAGTACAGTTGAATCAAGTTGTTTGTGGCACAAAAAGAGTCACCCGAATTTCAAAACAATTAACAAGTCGGCAAGAAGTCATCTTGTAGAAGGACTTCAGGACAAGATACAAGAAGGAGAGTATATGTGATGCATGTCGAAAAGGAAAACAAATCAAGTCTTCATTCAAAGAAAAGACATGCCCATCCTCAACAAGAATATTGCATCCGCTTCATATGGATCTATTTGGATGGAACTGCCAAAGATAAGTGGAAAGAAATACACCTTGGTGGTAGTAGATGACTACTCAAGATATACATGGACAATATTCATGTGTAAGAAGAAAGAAACTCTACAAAAACTACCACGGTGATGAAAAGGATTCAAAATGAGAAGAGTCAAACCATTATCAAAATAAGATCGGATAGAGGAACCGAGTTTGTCAATGGAATAATAACTCGATCTTGTATTGAGAATGGTATTGGTCATGAACTATCGTGACAAGGACTCCACGTGAGAATGGAGTTGCGAAAAGAAAGAAGAACCCTCAAAGAAGCGGCAAGGACCATGTTAGTAACGGGGTTACAAAAGATTTTGGTCAAGCAATCAACACGACTTTTACTACACCCAAAACAGATGTATGATAAGCAGACGGTGACAAAGACTCCCTATGAGATCCGAATTTGGAAGAAAACCAAGTGTAGCATATTTGAGAATATTTGGATGTAAATGCTTCATCCACAACAATGGCAAAGACAACCTAAAGGCTTTTGATGCTAAAGGCGATGAGGGTATCTTCTTAGGATACTCGGTGAAAGCAAAGCCTACGAGGATACTCAACAAAAGAACTATGGTTCTGAGGAATCCATTCATGTAGTATTCGATGAGCCAAATGTGTAAATGGAGAAGACATTGAAGAGTCGGTGATAAATTTGAATCATCCAACCATACGAGAAGAGTCCCTATCTTTCAAGCCGGTTTGGAATTATCAATTGAGGAAGAAGATGAGATAGTGAATCTCAAAAAAATTTGGAAAATTTGCGGCTAAGTGATTACGAGAGAGTGACCACAAAGAACACAAAACCTGCAAGTCGATTGAATCCGCCTAACTTACTCCAACCTCGATGTAAGATGGTGAGAGACCATCCACCAGAACTTGTCATTGGAGATATAAGAGAAGGTGTCAAGACAAGATCCAGAACTCAACAAGAAGCAATGTTCACATGCTTCATCTCGCAAATAGAGCCCAAAGATGTGTCACAAGCATTGGACGACACACATTGGATTCAAGCTATGCAAGAAGAGCTGAATCAGTTTGAGAGAAATAAAGTATGGGAATTAGTGCAAAGACCCATACATCAAAATGTTATTGGAACCAAATGGGTATTCGTAAATAAAATGAACGAGGAAGGTTACGTGGTAAGAAACAAAGCAAGACTAGTAGCCAAAGGATATTGCCAAGAAGAAGGGATAGATTTTGATGAAACATTTGCCCCTGTAGCAAGATTGGAAGCTATAAGGATGTTTCTTGCCTATGCAGCTCACAAGAATTTCATTGTATATCAGATGGATGTAAAAAGTGCATTCCTAAACGGTTTATTGGAAGAAGAAGTGTATGTTGAACAACCTCCAGGATTTGAGCAGAAGACTCTTGGAGACAAGGTATACAAACTCAAGAAAGCCCTGTATGGATTGAAACAGGCACCCGAGCATGGTATGATACCGTCACAATTCCTAATCGAAAATGGATTCACAAAAGGAAAAGTAGATAGAACACTTTTAGTAATTCAAGACAAGAAGAGTATCTTGCTTGTTCAAATATATGTGGATGACATCATTTTGGATCCACTAACAAAGAGTCGTGTGAAAAATTTTCAAACCTCATGCAAAGCAAATTTGAAATGAGCATGATGGGAGAGTCGACATTCTTCCTGGACTTGAAAGTGAAACAAATTGAAGGATGGAACCTTCATAAGTCAAACAAAATACACCGAGAGATTTAATGAAGAAGTTTGGTATGGAGGAAAAGTCTTTCAGTAAAAATACCAATGAACACATCACCAAAATGGACATGGATGCAGATGGTAAGTCCAGTAGATCAAACAAGATACATAAAGACTTATTGGATCACTGCTCTATCTCACAAAGAAGAGCCGACATCACCTTTGTTGTAGGTGTATGTGCAAGATTTCAATCTGCTCCAAAAGAGAGCCATATGACAAATGACTAAGAGAATATTGAGATACTTGAAAGGAAGCCAAGAAGTAGGCTATGGTATCCAAAGGAAGGTGGATTCAAGCTAATTGGCTATTGATTCTCGACTTTGGATGCAGAGTGGACAGGAAGAGCACTTCAGGCACATGTCAAGTGCTAGGAAACAGACTAATTTCTGGTTTAGCAAGAAGCAAAACTCAATAGCCACCTCTACGGTGAGGCGAGAATACATAGGCTGCAAAAATTATTGCGCCCAAGTCTATGGATGAGACAAAGTGAGAGACTATGAAGTTGAGGAAAAGAAATTCCAATCATGTGTGATAACACAAGTGCAATTGCAATCACTCAAAATCCCGTGTTGCACTCAAGAACAAAACATATTGATGTCGGATATCATTTCATAAGAGATCATGTTGAAAAGAAGGACATCATCCTGGAATATATCTCAAGCGATAAACAACTAGCCGACATCTTCACAAAACCATTATGTGAGTCAAGATTTGAAGAACTCAAACATGAGTTGGGATTAATTGAACTAAGCCGAGACACGAGAAGAACCAAAGAAAAGAAATGGAACAGAAAAGGAGGTGAAAAAGAGGCAAAATCAAATCACCAAGAATCCAATTGTAGTCGGAAAGATGACTACACCGAAGTCATTGAGCCGAGTCGCTAAGAGAAGCGTGAGAAGTAGAGTTAAACGGCTAAGAGATAAGTTGAATAACTTATGAGCAAAGTGACAAAAACGCAATCGTTTTGACTAAGCGGGAATGTTTTAAGGAATACGTCAAAGATAATGATGATGTGTACGGACATAAAGCCGCACACCAAGCTTATGATTGGATATAAATCTTTGCCGCATTAAATACGAGACATGAAATGCTCAATAGGCGTGCGAAATCCAAGCCGTTGATTTCGATCACAATTCAAAACCACCCGCACGTCCTTTCATAAACCATATTTAAACCATTTTCGTCCGTTTCTCTCTCACACTTCTAAAAACTGTTCATCTCTTTCTCTCAAAAGCAAAGGCAAAATACTCTCGAAACCCTATCAATCTTCAAATCATTTTTCGAGTTTTCCTTGAAATAATCCCGAGAAATGGCACCAACTTATGACTTTACCAAGTTAGGAAAGCAAATCCACACCGGTTTCTACAGTGGATTTCGACGGAATGATGAAACAGGGGTCCGACGACACCTAGTGTGAAAGAAAATCGCGAGAAGTTGGAAACGCCGGGCTAAAACCGTTTCTAACGTTAGAATATCCGATGACCTATGTGGAGGAGGTCGCGATTCTACGTGAATGCTTTGAGATTCACGATGAAGGAATCAAGTCATCATGCTCATTCACGGAGCGGTGACTATCGCCAAGGATTTGGTGAACATCGCTCACTACCGCCATGAAGGAGCATCGAGATTAACGGCCGATGTCAACCTGGCCGATGCTTGGAAAGAAATAGCCAAGCCCGACTTTCTTTGATAAAATAGTGTATACAAACAAACAAGAGATCTGAAGGAGGATTATCACAAGTTGTTGGATATAGTAGCCAAATGTATCGACATCAAATTTGGCGACTTTGACCAATTGTTAAAGGCAAAGTCGATTGTAATGGCCGCAATCATCGAAGAAAAGAAGATAAATCGGGCTGAGTTTGTCTCACAGACTCTGCCTTAACGTGGGGAACAAGTCCTTCAAAGAAGATGGCTCATTTGGAGGATTCTAGGATATGGCCTAGTGATTGGCGGCTATTATTAGAGGTGAAAGGAGTCCCTCTTAGACATGGGAAGGCTTTCCATGTTAACAAGAGGATGTTGAGCAAACCCTCTCGGCGCTCGAAGCGAGCTTACGCCAAGAGAGCGACACGATGAGGGGAATCGGTGACCCAAGAACAGCTGATTGTTTCCTCTCCGGCCTAGAAGAAAAAGCTTTCGCCCTGCAGCTTAAGAAGATCACTGCCCCGCAAAGCAAAGAAAACCAAACATGCTCCCGCCCGCAGCAGAGTCACCGCCCCCCAAAGGCCGTGTCTCCTGCCCCTGCTAGCGGTCGAGAAGGACTCACAAATACCTTCTCCGATCGTCAAAAGGAGGAGAACTAACAAGCCAAGACGGCCATCTCCTCGAAACAAACACCAAAGACGGCCCCCGCCGCACAAGACTCGAGAAGACAACGTCTCGAACGTAAATCCCTACGGTACAAACTAGGAGAGAAGAAGACTCGTCAAGCAATCGCCCAATCGGAGAAACCCGGTGAGTCGATTACTCGGCCTAGCGCAAATACAGGAGACTATTGGAGAAGTAGAGTCTCCGGATGTAGTTGATGAAACTTGCCCAAGTCTTCTCAAGGCGATCAGCAGAGGCAACCCGAAGACACATCCGTAGTTCACAGTGAAGCACAAGAAGAACTCGCTAGAGCGGATAATGATGTAATGATCCTATCTCCGCCTTTACCCGACATCCAAAATCGTCTGCGTGAGTGGAGGAAATGGAAGTTGAGTAAGTCAAGGGAATAGTTCCAACGACCGAGTTTATAGAAGAAGAAGAGGAATCGCTAAATTTCCTTCGATTAACTCATCGTGCTCCCAGCTACCGGATGAAGACAATCGCATGGACATCCTGCGCAGATCTACAAGGACAAGAGAGAGAAAAGCAAGTGTGAAGAAGCCAAAGCACGTGAGAAGGCAAGCATCGCCCTATCTCCGGCACCACGTAACACACACATCCTCTCCTTGATGTCTTCTCCGTGTGTGACGAGGAACCAGGAGAATGTCCGCCTTTCTGAGAAGAGTTGCAAATGCAGCAAGCATTGCACGAATCAAGAATCCTTCACGAGCAAAGACTAATGGAGGGACCAGGAGAGTCCTCCAAACACACTGAAATCGATCCAATGGGAGTGGTTGACAAATAGCGTTGTTGTTCGCTACCACTTCCCCACTCACTCGAAGAAGGCAATAAGGGAGATGGCGATGAAAAGCGGGATAGTGGGGACCCCAAATCGAGCCAACCCTTATTGAAGGTGTGCTACCACCGCCCCAACAATTTGAACAATCAATCAAACAGTAGGGAGTTTAGAGACGAGTGACCCCATTACAAGTCACTCGGTGGTGCGCCCGGGGGAAAACTCCTCCACTGCGGCAAGGTCGGAGGATGCGAGATGACTCCACAACGAATCAAGGAGGCGAAGTAGAGAAAATACAAACACAAGAGGAACAGCAAGTTGCCATCAACGAAGCTCGGACGATTGAGATTGTCTTAGCCGAGGTGCCAATCTCTCGAAGGCTAATGACGCTATGGATTGTTGATGCGGTCGAGGCACGGGAATGAACAGCCACGGGAGTTAACACTGGCGATGAAAGTGCAATCCATGGGGTTGAGACTCCAATGGATGCCACTGTAGAAGACCCTAAGATAGCCGACATCGTCGAAAGGGAGGACCAATGCCTCGCAGCAGAAGAGAGACCGCCTGGAGGTAATGAAGGCCCACGGGAGGTTGAGACTTCTCGGGGTAAAGAAGGCGATGTAGAGAACATCCCTCCCGCCATCATCGACCCATCCGAGAAGGAGATAAGCGCACTTCATGATTCCCGGACAACCCCGATGTCACTTTTCCGGGATCGGAAGGCGAAGAAGAAGCTCGAGTCATCCCCATGACAAATCCAAAAGACTCACCACTGCGGATGTTCCAAGCACGAGCAAGTCGATCCCAAGACTACTCGTCAAACTTTTAACTTTGATGATGAGCCACTAATGGAAATCTCATCATCGTCCGATGACGCCGATAAGGCCGAGGACCGATCTCATGAAATGGAAAAATCATTTGAGACCAACGGTTAAGACATTGAGGCTCGGCAAGCGGGTCTACTTCACAACAAAACCCGGTGAACAAGAGACCCTGCGCGCAGCTCCTCAAGGCTGCAAAGCAGATCGATTCCCAAAAGAACTTCACGCGCACCGCTCATCATCGAACAGATCCGGTTGGCGGTGATGAATCTTTTGTAGAATCTTTCCCTTTTTCACTTTGGAGATACTTTAACTCCACGAAGAGTCGAAAAACGAACAAGCACGCTACCACAAACGGCTCATGTTCTTCCATCGACACCATTGTTCGGTGATTATGATTTTGATGTTGCATGGCCATCACCGCAATGTGGAAGAATCACTAAAGTTCGAGAAGTGTTCAAAGTACTATTTTCGAGGTTGAACGGATGGAGAGGCATCGAGGCCTCTTTGGACATGCGATGGACAACAGAGATGCCACCCTTACGGTGATTTAAGAGGCATACTTGATTCGGATAAGGGAATGGTGGGTGGCAACAAGACAAACAATGCGTGTGGAACAGGTGAGATACTTCAGGACATTGTTCAACAAGGCTGGCCGGGTATGGAGAGTCGAAAATCGTTGATGCAAAAAAGCCGAGAGAACACATTGAGCATATGCATGAAGCTCACTTTGCCGAGATCAAGTTCTTTGTGTGAGCAAAATACAAATGATCGGCGGCGTTTGGAAGAACACATGACAAGAAAATTGCCTTCTCATGGCATTTGAGATGAAGCTGATTTGAGAATCCAACGCTACTCGATCCGAATTCCGTGTTGCATACAACGCAGCAGATTTCGAAGCGAGAACTCAACCATCGAGAAGACTCGACTTCATGCTTGCCAACATGTTCCTCGGGTTCCTCTATCCTTTGATGATGCCAAAAAGGGGGAAGAGGAATACCTCAAAGCGCCTAAAATCAAGCCGAGAAGAAAGGAGGAAGCGGTGAGAAGGGAAAATCGGTGAGGAAGTCTTGAAACGAGAAGAAAGGAAAGCTTGTTGAGGGGAAGGATCAACAGATGTGACATTGATGATTGCACAAACCCCCAACAAGGTCTCATCACGGTGACATTATAAGCAAAAGCAAACTCCTGTGACTCGCCACTCCAACACTCTGCTATATCCATGGCCGATAAGAGAAAAACTATTGAAGCGGGGATGAAGGAAGTGGAAGGAAGAATGGATGCAAGGTGATGAACATCTTGAAAGAACATGGAGGCATTCCAAAGAGACAGAGACACTTATGCCATCTCGGATGTCGGGACAGAGCCACGATCGGTCGATGAATTTAAAACGCTCGAAACGGGGATACTTTGCAAATATGTCTATGGCTCAAGCTTGGGACTTATCTTGGGAAAAAGGCCTCACGTTATGTGAAGAAGGCGACAGCGGCAGACTACCGATCGCTCTTTTGGTCACTCCGGGTCACTCATTTGGAAAGAAGAAGACCCAAGACTGAGATACGCCCGGAGGTAGAGGAAGAAGCGAGTGGAGGAAGAAGCTTCAGGACCAGGCCTCGCCCAAAAACATTGAATACGTGGATCCAGGAAAGAAAGGAGGGATCTCTCGGGTGGGCTTGACCAAGTAAGCGAATTTGCGAGTGGCTAAAACTAACGATGAGTATGCAAAAAGACTAGAAGAAGAAAACAAGAGACAAACTCGGCTATGGGAGGAGAGACGGGGAAAGAATAAGAAGAGATGAAGGCTGCCAGGAAGGCATATGAGAAGAAAAAGAAGGCGGACGGAGAAAAAGAGAAAAAGAGAAGAAGATCTTGATCAAGATGAAAGAAGGAGACAACGAAGGAGATGAAGTGTTCTTTGTCAACCCTTCGTGTATTTTATCATGTAAATACATACAATGTAAGTCTTACGTAATAAAGCTATAAATTCTTTATTTTCAAAGTGTAGACAAAATGTGCTCGATACACCTTGTGATTGTGTAAAAGAACGGGAATGATATGATCAATAAACAGATCTATTCTGCATGATACATTCTATGTCAATACACTATCTGTATGTATCTTTCTTTGTTTGCATTTTTGAATGGTTTAAGTTTTGGCATCATCAAAAGGGGAACTTGTTAGGAATTTTATTGTTTAGATTTTGATGAATGCCATGTAAAACTTAGAATAGAAAGTTGGCACCCCAATTCTTGTTGTGTAAAATGTATTGTAACAATTAGAGCGCTTCGAGTTAAGTCACTACGCCTAACATGCAAGAAGAAGGCAAGACTGGAAGGAAGACTTTCTTTGTGAAGCAATTTGAATATGGCAAAGAAGAGTAGACGGGAACTCTTTGAAGAAGCGGTGAGATGCACGGTGAGTGGAGCATCGATCAAGTCAACTCAAGAAAAGCCAGTCTCAAGTTGAAGTGACGGAAGAGTCATCCATGATTGGAAGTCGACTCTAAGTCACCTGGGGAAAGCAAGGAAATGCGTCAAGTCGAGATAATCGAAAAGAACCGTTGCCGTAAATCAAGAGATTTACTTAAACAAGTAATATCTCCATACCACCTTTCTTGGAGTGCTCTCGAGTCCCGTAAGCGTGCAAAAGGAATGAACAATGGGAAGCACTACACCGTGTCGAACTCTGAAAAGGTGAAAGAACAATTCATACGAGGAAATGGCAATTCCAAGGATCGCAACAAGACAAGCCAACGATCGCAAGTGACTTTCAAAAATAAGCCTATCTCTTCAACGGGCAAATTTTTGAAAGTTCACTATAAAAAAGGCCGAGGAGTTTGTTTGAGAAGAAGGGGGACACACACGTGAGATATACAAGCATATTAGAAAATCAAACATTCTCAATCCTCAAGCCTACATTACGAAGTACATCAATCCAACACTCACCTGTGAAGGAAAGAGAACTTCAATCGGTTGAAGAGGAAACTTTTGAAGAAAAGGGTCTACATTCCGGGAAGGATTGTAGAAAGGTTCAAGGTTGAACCAAGTCTTAAGCTTTTGGAGGGCTTCGTGATCAAATCCAAAGAGCTTGAGCAAGTGAGTTTGTAAGTAAAGGCAATTTGCCGCCTGCGTGAAGAAGCCGAGAGTCGAGAAGCCGGTGAGTGATCAAGGCGTCTCGGATCGAGTCCCAAAGGATCAAGTCATTTGTTGTGATCAAGACTTTGTACGGACATTTACCACTTTGTAAACCGATCATTACCTAGTGGATTCCTCCGGGAGTTGGAGAAGAGAGGAGTAGAAGAATTACCCCATCTTCTAACCTCTATAAAAACTTCATTGTGTCATTTACATTTCAAAGACTTAAATTCTCGCACTTTTAATCGCTTATATCTCATTTGATGAATTTGCTATCCATTTGATAATTTATAAGTACTAAATCAAGCTCTAAAATCTTGCTTAATCAAACTTAAGGGTGTTAAGTCTTCTTCACGAAAAACAAAACCACGAGTTGAGTCAAATTATAGCCAGCGGTGAGTTATTCCATCAATAAAGACAGTTGAGTCTGTTGAGAGATTAACTCTTGAGTGACTAATTCGATTTGTCCATCAAGGACACATTTGTGTAGAATCAACTCTGTAGATTTAAAAGGATTAAATCGAAAATTTGGTAAGGTTTATTCAACCCCCCTTCTAAACCTTACACTTACACTCCTTGGGACCTACACAATCCCTCCCAATAATCACCTAGACTAGCATGCCTATAGTTGAATCTCAAACTTGTGAAATTATTTTCATTTTATCCTTATTGGAGTTAACGAGTTCTAAAAGATTGATTAGTTAAGCTGTTAGGCGGTTAGTTTGTTAGGTCATTACGATGTCAATCCCTCCCAATAATCACCTAGACTAGCATGCCTATAGTTGAATCTCAAACTTGTGAAATTATTTTCATTTTATCCTTATTGGAGTTAATAGAGTTCTAAAAGATTCGATTAGTTAACTATTAGGCGGTTAGTTTGTTAGATCTATTAGTTATGGTTGTTACATGTAACTAACTCCTCTCACCAGACTCTCTATATATCTAGCACATACACACTTGTCTTGTTACATTGATTTTAGATAATAAAATAGACTTTATATTTCCTTATGGCTTTAGTTATAAAATTGACATGGTATCAGCGAGATCTCGATAGTCTTCTCGGCTCGGTCGTTCTTCATGGCGTGCACTTCATCTTTCTCCGGTCACCTTTGCTCATCCTATTTTATCCAAGCTCAAACATGAGAATTTTCTGGTTTGGAAGAAACAAATACTTTCTACTCTTCGAGACCATCGTCTTCAAGGCTATCTCACCTCCTCTTCTTTTCTCCGATTTGATTTTTTTCGGAGGATGAAGAACGTTCAGGCTGCTTCAATCCTAAATTTCTAGAATGGGAACAACATGATCAGTTAATTCTCTCATAGATTCTAGCTTCTGTCTATGAAGACATTTGAACTCGGCTAGTTCAATGTGAAACTTCAGCTTCAGCATGGCACACTCTCGAAATCTATTTTGGTGCTCAAATTCGTGTTAAGGTCAGTCAATTTAAACTTCAATTACAAAGTTTGAAGAAAGGATCTCTCTCCATTAGTGAGTATGTTCGTAAGGTTCGTTATTGTGTTGATATGCTAACTCTTGTTGGATATCCAATCTATGAAAAAGATCATGTTGATGCCATTTTGGATGGATTACTTCCTGAATATGAAACATTTATCTTATCTGTCACTACTCGCAATGATTCATACTCTGTAACTGAGCTTGAATCCTTGTTGCTTGCTCATGAAGCTAGAATCGAACGATCTACTAAGAGTGTTGAATTGGCTATGGCTAATGTTGCTATCACTCGATCTTCTTCCACTCCTGGTTCTTAAAATTCTCACAGTACATCTCAACATTTTTCTGGTTTCTCAAGAGGTTGTGGTCATAATACCAGGGGTAATTTTCGTGGTTTTCATGGTAATGGTCGTTTTTCTAGGGGCAGAGGATTCAACTGCAATCACATCATGTGCCAATTATGTGGAAGAAACAACCATTGCTCCTCAATGCTATTATAGGTTTGATCAAACTTTTCAAGGTCCAAATCAATTTCAGAAGCCATCTCTTTTGGGTCATGCTCCTCCTATACAGGGCAATTTGGCTCACACTTCTCAGGTTCTTGCTACTTCCTCTCATGCTGTCTCTTGGTCCAATGGTGTGGAGGAATGATATCCTGATTCTGGGGCTACTAACCATCTCATTGCAACTTCTCAGAAGTTAATGCATCAAACACCCTACCATGTACTGAACAGGTCACAATGGTAAATGGTAAGGGATTATCTATCAAAAGTGTTGGTTGCGCCACCTTTTCTTCCTACTCGTACACTAACTCTTTCTCAAATGCTTCATGTTCCACAGATCACAAAGAATCTGCTTAATGTTTCCAAATTTTCCAAAGACAACAATATATACTTTCAGTTTCATCCTGATCACTGTCTTGTTAAGGATTCCTTTACTCATATGGTTCTTCTCAGAGGACATCTTCACAAAGTGGCCTCTATGTCTTTCCACACCACCCCGGTGAATCTTATCACCGCAACTATTTCTAGTTCAATTTCTTCTTGTAATAAGTTTGATTCTCCTATCTGTAATGTTGTTGCTTCTAATATTCTTTTGATATATAGCACAAAAGACTTGGGCATCCCAATGATAAAATTGTCCATGTTGTTTTGTCTCAAAACTCAATTGCTCATGCTAATAAAAGCTCTCAGTCTTTGTGTCAATCTTGTTGTCTTGGTAAAGTGCATAAGTTTCATTTTCCTACTTCCCTTACTAAATACAATGAACCACTTCAACTCATTCACTCAGATCATTGGGGTCATTCCCCCACTGTTTCATCAAATGGATACAAATATTATATCCATTTTGTAGATGCCTTCTCCAAATTTACATGGATATATCTACTCAGACAATAATCTGAGGCACTTTCAGCATTTATCAACTTTAAAACACATGTTGAACTTCAACTAGGTTTCAAAATTAAAGCAATACAAACAGATTGGGGGGGAGAATTCAAATCCTTCACTAATTTTCTCACTTCCAATGGCATTGTTCATCGACACCCTTGCCCTTATACACATGAACAAAATGGTGTTGCTGAAAGTAAACATCGTCACATTGTTGACTGTGGTTTAACACTTCTTGCTCAGTCCTCTTTACCTTTCAAATACTGGGATGAGGCCTTTAGAACATCTGTTTACCTCTTAAATAGACTTCCAACTCCTCTCTTGTCCCACAAAAGTCCATATGAAATCACATTTCATCACAAACCTCAGTACACCCTTCTCAGAACTTTTGGTTGTCTATGTTTCCCTAATCTCAGACCAATAACCATAAATTCTCATTCAGGTGCTCCCCTTGCACATTCTTAGGATACAACCTCAATCACAAAGGCTACAAATGTCTTGATTCTCATGGTAGAATCTATATCTCTGGAGATGTCACATTTGATGAGTCACAATTTCCTTTCTCTGATTCATCTTCTTCTCTACCTCTGTTTGCACCCACTCAGTCCACATCCTTATCATTTCCTCTAACTTTCTTACAACCCTCTTCTTCATCTCTTGTTGCCTTTCCTACCAACACTTCTGAAGATTTACCTCTTCCTAGTGCCCACTATAAGAAAAAACCAGTTTACCTACAGAAAAATATATAGGTAACTATTAAGAAAATTGTAAAGTGTAGGTAAAATCATTGTAGGTAATATCATTGTACATAAATATTTGCCTACAGAATCTAAAATTGTTGGTAAATACCTCAGAAAATCTGTCGGTAATTGAAAAACATTTGGTAATCTATCGGTAATTTGTCAGTATAATTTGGAGAAAAATAATATTTTTTATTCTGTAGATAATTGCAAAATTTAGTGACAAAATAATTTACAATTAAATTATGTCAGAAGCGGAATTTTCTTGTAGTGGCCCCTGCTGACTCATTTAGTCCTGCTCAGGGTTCTGATGTTAGTTCTGAAGAGCTTATGGAGCCTTCTAACTCTCATTATATGGTCACTAGAAGCAAGAATGGGATCTTCAAACCTAAGGCCTTTTTGTCATCCAAGGAACCTGCTACTGCCAGTTTAGCTCTTCAGGATGATAGGTGGAAACAAGCAATGGTTGATGAATATTTTGCCCTCATGAGAAACAACACCTAGAAATTGGTCCCTCTTCCTTCTGAACAAACATGATATTGGGTGCAAGTGGGTATTTAGAGTCAAAGAAAATCCTGATGGAACAGTCAATAAGTATAAAGCCAGATTGGTTGCTAAAGGTTTCAATCAAGTTGCTAGTTTTGATTTCACTGAAACCCTCAGTCCTGTGGTCAAACCTACATCTATCAGAGTTATCCTTATTGTTGCTCTTAGTAGAAGTTGGGAAATTAAGCAACTGGACATTGCTAATGCCTTTCTTAATGGTGATTTGCAAGAAGAAGTATATATGCATCAACCTCTTGGTTTTGAGGATCCTGACTATCCTCGGCATGTTTGTAAGCTTCAAAAATCTCTCTATGGATTAAATCAGGCACCTAGAGAATGGTTTAATAAGTTGTTTGCAGTGGTGACTAAGTTTGTGCTTCATTCTACAAAATCTGATCCCACCATTTTTGTTAAACATACAGCAACAAGTGCTCTTTAATTATGTCCTAATTTATGTTGATGATATTTTGGTGACTGGTAGTGATCCTCAGGAGGTCAAGAATTTCATTGCTCACCTCAGTCATGCTTTCTCATTAAGGGATCTTGGTGATATTGATTATTTTTTGGGTATTCAAGTTCTCAAAACTCAGCAAAGGCTTCTTCTCTCTCAATCCAAATATATCAGGGATCTCCTTTGTAAAGTAAACATGCACAATGCTCGAGCTATACACTCTCCCATGACAACTGGTGAAAACTTTCAGCCTATGGTGATGACAGGTTTCTCAATGTGCAGTTATACAGGAGTACTGTTGGGGCCTTACAGTATCTCACCATCACTAGGCCAGAAATTTCCTTTGATGTGAACAAGGTTTGTCAATTCATGCAACAACCTCTGAATGTACATTGGAAGGCAGTCAAAAGGATCCTACGCTATCTCAGTGGTACTATCAGTCATGGTCTCCATTTTACTCCAGATTTTTCCTTGCAGTACAACTTGGTGGGATACTCTGATGCTGATTGGGCATCCAATTGTGATGATAGAAGATCCACCACTGGCTATTGTTTGTTTTTGGAACCTAATCTCATTTCTTGGCAATCCAAGAAACAACACACCATCTCCCGTTCATCCACAGAGGCAGAGTACCGAAGTGTTGCCAGCTTGGTTGCTGAGATTACTTGGGTGAGAGGTTTACTTCAAGAGTTACATATACAGACTGTCAAGACTCCTATAGTTTGGTGTGATAATTTGAGTATGGTCCAGATGTCTGCAAATCATATGCTTCATGCTCGTACAAAGCATATAGAGCTTGACTTGTACTTTGGTCGTGAAAAAGTGCCACAACACCTACTTGAGATCCGTCATGTGTCTGTTATTGATCAGTTAGCTGATCTGTTTACCAAAGCTAATTCAAGTGCTGCATTTGGTCTACTTCGCACCAAACACAAGGTTCAAGATTATGAATCCTTGAGTTTGAGGGGGTTGTTGGAGTTAACAGAGTTCTAAAAGATTCAGTTAGTTAACTGTTGGGAGGTTAGTTTGTTAGAATGTTAGTTATGGTTGTTACATATAACTAACTCCTCTCACCAGCTCTCTATATATAGAGCACATACACACTTGTACTGTTACATTGATTTTAGATAATAAAACAGACTTTATATTTCCTTATGGCTTTAGTTATAGAATTGACACTTATAAATAACACAAGTCAAAAATTTAGTTATATAACCAATTATAGTTCTATGTTCTAATTACTTAATTAACAAACATAAATGACCTTGAGTACATGTCCACATATATATGAGATGATTGATGGTCATGATTTATCGAGCTCTACAGATCGAACCCACAAAGAAAATTTTCAAAATCATTATATTTAATTATTTAATTATTGTGAACTTTGAAACCAATATATAATTTTTGGGAAAATAAGATTTTTAGTCCTGTAAGTTGGACCTTTTTGAGAATTAATCATCTAAGTTATCACCTTCATATTTTGGTCCTTTAACTTTCAAATTGATAGATATTCAGTCCTTTAACTCAACAATTTTACTTTTGGTCATATAACTTAACAAATTTCAGAAATTTAGTCCTATAACTTTTTTTTAAGACAATTTAGTCCTATATCTTAGCGATAGTTAAATTTAATTAATTTATTAAAAGGTTGTTTCTTAAATAAATTTTATTTTTAAAATTAAATATTTAAATTAACAGTTAACTTTTAAATAAAAATAATTAATCATTTTTAATTTAATTAAATTTTTAAAAATATTTCAAGCATTACTTTTTTTAACCTTCTAAAATAAATACATCTTGTGCACTAGTCCAGATCCATTTCTTGCAGATAATTCTCCTCGCCAAAGGTTAATTACATAAATATGACAAATTATTCTTAATTTATTAATTTGATGTAATAATTTTAATTTTCCTAAAATTCGTTAATAGTTTTAGAAACTTCTATATATTTTAATTTTTTATTAATCAAATTAATTTAATTTTTAATTGCTTTTATATTTTAATTTAATTTTCAAAATTAAAGTTTAATTATTTTACTTTTGGTCCTATAAAAAATGTGAAGTGTGGGTACTAACCTTTTAATAAATTAGTTAAATTTAACTATTGCTAAGTTATAGGACTAAATGGTTCGTTCTATTATCACGGCTAATCAAGGTTACCTCATGAAGTTGGGTTGGAAGATTCTCACCTCAGACTCCATTGTGCACACCACCGCCCGTAGCGTTATTTTTTGGTTAACGGAGCGATTAGACACACGTTCCTTCCTTCTTCGATATGGGGTGGTCTCGCCCTATGGTACGAGTTGTTTATCGAGTCTCGTTGGGTTCGAGGGCACATTCATCGGTTAGCTTTTGGAACGATAATTGGCTAGGTTATGTTATTGCGGACCGAATTGACATTCCTCTTGCATACCGTATTCACTTCCAGGATATGATCTCTGATTTCTTTTATGATAACACTTGGCATTTCACGATTTCTTTTGTGAGGGCTTACTTGGATATTGTTCGGGATATTGTCCGTTGTCCGCTTCCCCCGAACTCAGTGGATAAACGTGTCTGGACGCATTCTATGGATGGGAGGGCCTCTTCTAAGGAGGCTTACTCGTTTTTACGACCTTATCTTTTGGTGGTTAGATGGGTTCTTGGATTTGGTCTCCGAACATCCCGGAGAGGTGATCAGTGGTTGTTTGGAGAGCGATATTCGGACGTCTTGCGGTCCTTGATGTCATGTGTTCTCAGGGCTTCATTGGGTCGGCCTTTTATAGCCTGTGTTACTCTCACGCGGATTCAATTGATCATCTTTTTGTTTCTTGTATTTTTGCAGGGACTTGTATTTTGTGAAATTTGGATGGTTGATTCATTCGTTGTTACTCCAAATCCTACTCATAGTTTCAACGAATTTCTGACCTATATAATGGGTTTCCATTTCAGTGACCAAATGGCTTTTCTATGGAAAGTGGCAATTATTTTCGGCATCTGGCTACTTTGGCATATTCGTAATGACATTATTTTCAATGACAACAAATGGTCACTGGATGCAGCGTTGGTTCAACGTCGGGCGATGATTTTGGAATCCGCTAGTCTGGATAAGGGGTGTATGAATAACGCGCAAGAGGATCTCCTTTGTCTTCGTCGTCTCAAGGTCCAGGGTCGTACATCGCAGACTCCCACTATCATTCCTGTTTCTTGGCATCTTCCTCTACCAGGTTGGATCAAAGTTAATACGGATGGCAGTGCTACTGGTTCACCTGGGCGTCTTGTGGCTGTCGGGGTATACCGTACGGCAAGGGGTTTCTTCAGAGGTTACTTTGTTGAACAATGCAGGACGGGATATACTTTTGAGGTGGAATTAATTGCGGTTATTAGGGTTGTATCCTACGCCTTCAACAAAGGATAGACGAATCTTTGGGTGGAGTCAGACTCGAGTTTTGTGGTGGATCTCTTTCGTAATCGTGCAGTTTCTATCCCGTGGCGTCTACTGGGTCATTGGCATCTTTCATTACATATGATTTCTCAAATGAATTTCGTTATTTCTCACATTTATCGGGAGAGAAATCGTGTGGTGGACTCTCTCAGTAAGTTCCCGGACTCCATATGGTGGGACGCTCCTCCGGCGGACATTATACCCCTTCTCACTGATGATTATGTTGTACGTTCACAATATGATTTGTTAGATGATTTCTGTTTTTGGGATTTTGTGTATTTTCTGGTTTTCTCTCGCGGGGGTACTCTTTTCCTACTGAGAGTTTTTCCCACAAGAGTGGATTTTACTCCGGTAGGTTTTTAACGAGGCCCCTAACATTGCGCTACCTGATCGGCTTGTGATCAGGACTTTTCTTTTCTTTAATTTTATTTCGATCTTATTCAAAAAAGTTATAGGACTAAATTTCTTAAATATGTTAAGCTATAGGACCAAAAGTAGAATTACTAAGTTAAAGACTGAATATCTAGAAAATCTGAAAGTTAAAGGACTGAATATCTAGAATTTTGAAAGTTAAAGGCCTAAAACATGAAAGTGACAACTTAGAGGACCAATTCTCAAAAATGTCCCACTTACAGGACTAAAAATCTTATTTTCCCTATAATTTTTTATCAAATTTAAAAACGATGAAATGATAATTTTATTCGTGTTGACTAATTCTTATTCGTGCTATAGGTGAGTATTTTCGTAATATATCATAAAAAACTTACGTTTCGTATCGTACAAATACACGAATTATACTTTTCGGAATAGGTTACGTATAAGTTATTATTTACCAAATTTACGTAGTATACAAGTTATGAGATACTCTAATCGTTTTACACGTGAACTAATATTAGGAAACAATTCGTGCCTTCTTCAAATTCGGTTTCCTTACATCTTGAAAAGAAGATTCTAGATAAAATTTGGACTGTGAAATATCACTTTCAAGTTCATATATATAGGAGCCCAGCTGATTTTTATCATGTATTTTTAGACAAATCACATCAACAAATTAGTGTACTTAACGTCTTAGTAAATTCTAGCATGATCTATCAAACGATTGAGAGATATATCTAGCATTATTAGCACTATGATGACATGATGTTAATTCGTGATCCTTAATTTGTTCTCTCTCTCGAATATGTATTTGATTTTGAAAAGAAATATTCTGTTACTTTCGATATTCTGTAATAATAAAGTTATAACGAATAGTATGAAAATTTAAGCATCAATTTTAAATATATTTGGATGTGTAAATGAACGATTTTTTAGGGGGGGGAGAAGGATGTACGTGTAAATGAATATTTAAAAAACCATATTAATACAACCGTATAGATCAATAAATGTTTTCCTTTTTTTGTAACTAGAGTTGTAGACCTCTTGTACAGTTACATTAGTGACGATATTACATGTTCTTTTCATCATTGTATTTGTTAGAATTATAATTAGTTATTAGTTTATATTTGTGAGGGTAGTTTTGTAATTTCCCTTTGTGTGTCTTAGCTAGGGTTTGCTCCTATATATATTAGGTAGCCTCCATTTGTATTTCTCAAGTTGTTGCATTCAAGACTCCAAGTTATATAGAATTCTTCTTCAAAATTTATCTTACAAAAATGTATGTTAATTATTCTAACATGGTATCAGAGCGAGCAGTTTCAATGATATGCCTATGTTTTCTTTCAGCAATACCATTTTGTTCAGGAGTATCTGTGCAAGAAGTTTGATGTAAAGTCCCATCCAAAGCAGGCAATTCACGAAAATTATTAGAGGTGTACTCCCCACCCAAGTCACATCTAAAGCATTTTATGATAGCAGAGAATTGAGTTTTTACAAAAGCTCGAATGAAGTATATATGCTCAGAAAATCAGAATGATGCTTCATAAAATAAACCCAACAATAACGAGAATAATCATCAATAAAGAGACATAATATCGAGAACCCCCTTTGTGGGAATGGGAGCAGTCCCCACACATCGAATGAACCAAATCAAATGGCGCGATAGAATTAGAAACACTTCGTTTAAAAGGTAAAGCGGAAAATTTTGCGATTTACAACCACTACAATCGAAATATCATGAGATGACAATTTTCCTAATGAACTGTAGAAGCCAAAAATCTTAAATGTGAAAGACGAAACATGACCCAAACGAGAATGCCACAAATAAAAGCTAGCGATGAAGGACTCAAACGAAAAGAAGACAAATCAACAGTAGAAGGCTGCGATAGAGGGTACTCGAGCTCATCCAAAATGTATAACTCTCCTTGCCTACTTGGTGTCCCAATCACCTTAGGGAATGTGGATCCCGCACACAACAAGAAGTAGAAGAGAATGATACTAAGTAGCTTAGGAATCACACAATTGGCTAGAAACAAGATTTAATGTAAGTTTGGGAATATGGTAAACATGTGGAAGAGACAAGTGAGGTGTAGCTACGGATCCAATTCTGCTAAGGGTAACAATGGACCATCGGTAACAACGAGGTCTAGCATATGTGGGTGAAATGGAAGTAAAACATGATATATCGGGGGACATATGATGAAAAGCTCCAGAATCTAATACCCGAATAGAGGAAGATATACCTGGCGAGCTCGGAGTTGACAAACCCGAGGCAGACAAAGCATGAGATGAGGCAAGAAATTTCGAAATTGTTCGGCAATTGTATCCATAGAAGGTTATTTGGAGGTAAGAGTTCCGACGTCACGAGAATCGATGAGGGTGCAGTGCAAAGAACACGAGTCGGTGGGGGCGGCCTAAAACCACGCGTTGATTTGGATGGACAAACCGATGTTGAGGAGGTCGTGGATTTTTTGTTGAAAACGCGTTGTTGGCCACCTTTATTCAACTCAAGACATTGAGACTTCCAATGTCCTGGTTGTTTCTGATAACTACACTCATTATCGCAACCTTTGGGTGCGTGCAGAAAAAGAACGAGAAGATGGACGATGGGGCGCAAAGAAGAAGCGGATGAAGTAGGGCAGGGAATAACTCCTTTCCACGCCGAGACTTTAGGCGTAATTCCTCGCTAACAATTCGACAATGAGAATCAACGGATGGTAAAGGAATACGGTGCAAAATATTTCCACGAAGAGACTCAAAATCATCCCGAAGAGCCATCAAAAATTGAACCAATCGTTGCTCCTCTCTACGAGCAATATAGGGGCAAATGCGCGAAGTTCAATAGATTGATGAGGGCTAATTGATCCCAAAGATCGGTCATAGCGAGAATAAAATTCTGTCTGATCATATTTTTCTTTGAAGAGATCGAATATCTATTTCCAAGCGGTAATCTTGTTTAGCAAAATTTGATTGAGTATACAACCGTTCCAAATGATCCCAAACTTCTTTAGCAATATCATATTTAGCCAATTGCATACCAATAGAGTTCTCCACATAATTGTTAACCCAAGTAATAATTTTGAATTGTTCACTTCCCATACCTCTAATTCATGACATATTTAGCATTATCTTTCTCAACAGGATGTTTTTGTGTTCGAAATATAACTCCACAATTTTTTCCTCTCAAAAATTTCTCATGACATAACTCAATATGAATAATTCTTTCCATTCAAGCGTACACTAATCGATCGCAACGAATCATCTCTTTCACTAGCCATAATGAATAATGAGAAAATCAGCGGATATACCAACCAAACAACTAGATAGATCGATGCAAATACCCAACAAATCAAGCCAACTCTACCAACAAACTATTGCAAATAATCGATTCTTGAGGCCAAAAAGATAGCAAACCCAACAAGTCTAACGGATCGAAAATCGAATGAAAATAACACAAAGTGCGCAACATACTTTGTAATCGCGATATACCCATCGGATCCGCGAACCGACACCAGTACACCCATCGAAAAAAATCGGGGCTCGCCCGAACCCCAAGCGGGCGCATGGAGAAGGTCAGAAGGGATATCGTTGCTTTGATCTTGTTGCCCAAAAATTATATGTGTCTCGTCATGTATTTTTTCTTGAGCATATTCCATTCTTCTCTATTCCCTCTAGTCCTCATAGCATCTCCAAAAGCGATCTTGTTCATATTGATCCATTCTCGGATAATACGAGATAGAGACTCATCGAATCTGCTTTGCTCGCCTACGCTACGGCACCCCAATCGCTTCCTGAAATTGTGGATCGTTTGCCTCCTCGATATCCCCAACATACACGTAAGTCCACTCAGTTACTTGACTTTGTTTATTCCTCTTATTCTCCCGCCTTTGCTTCATTTTTGTCCTCTATTCACCAAATTTCGAACCACACTCCTATAAAAAGCGAGAAGCCATCGATCCTTTATGGCGGCATCTATATCGAGAACTTTACGCTTTGCATAAAACAAACACTTGGGATTTGGTATCTTTACCACCTGGTAAAGCGGGCAATTGGTTCGCGTTGGGTTTATAAAATTAAAACCAAATCGATGGTTCGGTTGAGCGATATAAAATACGATTGGTTGCTAAAGGTTATTCACAACAGTATGGTATGGATTATGAGGAAACTTTTGCCCTGTTGCAAAAATGACTACCGTTCGTACTCTTATTGTTGTTGCTTCTATCCGAAAGCGCACATATCTCAATTGGATGTCAAAAATGCCTTCTTGAATGGTGATCTTCAAGAAGAAGTTTACATGATCCCACCACCTGGAGTTCCTCATAATCGGGCGAAGTTTGCAAGCTTAAGAAAGCATTGTATGGTCTCAAACAGGCTCCACGGGCTTGGTTTGAAAAATTCTCTGTCGTCTTACTTCACTTGGTTTTAGTTCAGTAACCATGATTCTCGCTCTTTTCTTCAAGCGTACATGTCTTTGGTATTATTCTTATTTCCTTATATGTTGATGACATGATCATCACCGGTGATGATGTTGATGGGATTGCATTGTTGAAATCGAGTTAGCTTCTCGCTTTGAAATGAAAGATTTGGGACCTTTGCGATATTTCTTGGGTATTGAGGTAGCGCTCCCTCGAGGTTATCTTCTTTCACGGTCCAAGTACATTTCGACATACTTGATCGAGCTCGTCTTCTTGCGATACTCGGACGGTTGATACGCCTCTTGAACTTAATGTTCGATATTCTCCTTACGATGGCACACCATTATGCGATCCTACTTTATATCGCACTATTGTTGGAAGTTTGGTTTATCTAACCATTACGCGTCGATATTGCATATGCGGTTCATATTGTGAGTCGGTTTGTCACTTGCCCCACTACCGTTCATTGGGTGCGATTACTCGTATCTTGCGATACCTCCGTGGTACTCTTTTCGAGAGTCTTTTGTTTCCATCTACATCTTCATTAGAGTTGAGGGCATATTCGATGCGGATTGGGCGGTGATCCTCTCGATCGAAAATCCACCACCGGTTTTTGTGTTTTTCTTGGAGACTCACTTATTTCTTGGAAGAGTAAGAAACAAAATGTTGTGTCTCGATCCTCCACAGAGCGAGTATCGGGCAATGGCTTCTACTACAACCGAAATAGTTTGGTTTACGTTGGCTTCTTTGCGGATATGGGTGTTCATTTGTCCTCACCTACTCCCATGCATTGTGATAACCAAAGTCTTTATTGATTGCTCACAACTCGATTTTCCACGAAAGAACAAAGCATATTGAGATTGATTGTCATGTCACTCGTCATCACCGCAACATGGGACACTCCACTTACCTTTCATCTCATCATCTTTTCTGATTCGATCTTTTCACCAAGTCACATCCGCTTCCGCTTTCGTTTTTTGGTTGGCAAACTCTCGATGATTTCTACTACATCATCATGAGTTTGTGGGGGATGTTAGAATTATAATTAGTTATTAGTTTATATTTGTGAGGGTAGTTTTGTAATTTCCCTTTGTGTGTCTTAGCTAGGGTTTGCTCCTATATATATTAGGTAGCCTCCATTTGTATTTCTCAAGTTGTTGCATTCAAGACTCCAAGTTATATAGAATTCTTCTTCAAAATTTATCTTACAAAAATGTATGTTAATTATTCTAACAGTATTTACATTGACGTACTTATTGATGTGTAATTGCAAATAATTAAAATATGACTTATTTTATGCCACTATGAAAAAAAATCAGTTTATCTGTAGAAAATTTGTAGGTAAGTATTAAGATAATTGTAAATTGTAGGTAAAATCATTGTAGATAAATATTTACCTAAATAATCTAAAACTGTTAGTAAATAAATACCTACAATATTTCTATTGGTAAAATTTAAAAACTGCCGGTGTTGTCGGTAATTATATTTGTCGGTGTAGTTGGGGAAAAATATTATTTTTTATTATGTGGGCATTTTGTAGGTAACCATAAAATTCTGTGATAAAATTATTTATGTCGGTGAATTCGGTCGGTAAAATTGAATTTTATTATAGTATCGTATTAATAAATTAATTTTGTAAAAACTTCGGCACTGTATCCGAATATATAAAACTAAGTTTCGCACTTTCGTGTTGACTTAGTACTATTCAAAGGGCTGGGTTAATATTCAGCTGCCCTCGTGTGATATTAATTCTCCATGTACAAAAAAAATCAATTTAATTTAATAACTTAAGTAATTTACATCAAAATTATGGGTCATAAGTATAATATGTCTGTGATATATTCAAGGAAAGGTGCATTTTTAATTTTTAACTTTTAATTTAAAAGTCTAAAAAATGAAACTAAATGATATTTCTATTTGAAAATGGATATTAGAAATAAACATATTTGGAGATTCTATAACAGTAGAAAAGAAAATTGACTTTCGGAAATGAAAAGAGTAAGGTCCAAACAAAACACTCTCATTCTTTCACAAAACTTGGTGAACTCAAAATATTCCTTAAGATTTCGTTTGCATGAAGAGGTTTGAATTCGAAAAAGAAGTTTAGAATTGAAGATTTCAAATAACTTCTATAAAATTACAGTCGGTTTTTTTTTAACCATTCCCAACAAACCAAGATATTTTTTAGACATCTTTTTCAAACACATCTTTTTTAGCCATTTTAGGGTGTGAAAAACCCAATTTGCCCTTGAGTCAATTTAACTACACAAAAACACACATCCCTGTGACTCGAATTCGAGTTACTATAAACAGAGATTCGAATTCGAGTCACAGAGAACCAGTTTTTTTTTTTCCAAAAACTTTGAATTCACATAACTTTTTCGTTTTAAATCCGTTTTGCATGTATAATATATCAAATTAATCCTCTTTTCGATAGTTATAATTCAACACTTATATTGCATATTTAAAAATAAAAAATACAGGTTCGATTTCTTAAAAAAAGTTTGAAAAAACAAAGAGTAAGAAGATACATAGAGATAAGTGAAAGAGAGAGAAATAACAAATATCAAACAAAAATGCTAGAAGGGTATGGATGTCATTTTACACCCCAAAATGGCTAAAAAAGATGTGTACAAAACATGGCTATTTTTAATCTTTACATTTTCTAATGTGATGTGAACCGCATCATCAACTGTGCATACGACCCAACAACAATATGTTGTTAACCCAAGATCTTCACTAGTTCGGTTAAAGATTGGTGGAAACCTCGACCAGTTGCTTAGAAAAGCAAGAACCTCGGTATGCGTAGACGCCACAAACGAATGTGTAAGTTCGCTTGATAAGTCGGTAATCGCAACAAGATGAACAATCTTGAAGCTTTTGGAAAAAACCCAAAGGGTTTGAGAGAATAATCTCAATCAATATTCAATAATAAAGTTGTTATGAAAAATAAACAAGTGTTTGCCTTATATAGGCGACTCAAAACAAACCCTAAACCAAAACAAACCCTAAACCAACTAGGAAAAAACTTAAAAATCGAAAAAGGAAACAAAATCGGACAGAACTCAAAAACGCGGCTCCCGAACACGGCCGTGTCGTGGGACACGGCCAGGCCGTGTTCCCCGCTGCAATTCGGAACCAAACCCACCCCTGCAACACGGTCGTGTTGTTTGACACGGCCAGGACGTGTTGCCGAGCACGACCGTACTTGTGAACACGGCCAGGCCGTGTTGGCCTCTGTTTCGTCCGTTTGAGTCTGAATTAGCTCCTGGGGTCTTCATGAACGTTGTGGCCCTTTCTCTTAGCTTTTCTTAGCATCTTGAATCAGCTCAATATCAAATTTGTAGAGAAAGTTATGGCCAAAATACTAAACCATGCCAGTGCTGAAAACTGTTGACATGCTTGGACGTTTTTGAAAGAATCCTCTTGTTGTTCGACCGTCAATGCTTCCTTTCGACACATGATTAACTAATATGACTCTAAACTCAATATGCTTGGCCTCTAACATCAACTTGGCCACTCAAATGACTCAAAACAAGGAAAATAAACATCTAATCTATGATAAACAAATACAAGAACTCAAGAACTCAATTACATAGTCTTCAAGAACTCGAGATAGCTTGCATTTGGTGTTGCCCGGATCCTTCGTGACTGGATTCTCATCATAATGGCTATTTTGTACCATTATCACATAAAATTGTGTAGATTTGGATGTATTCTATCTTCAATTTAGAGCAAAATCTTGCTCCTATACTGCGCTAAAGCCTACGCCATTTTGTAGACATGAACAATATTGCGTGACAGAGCGCAGTAGCTGCGCTAATTTATTTTTGTTTTAAATTAATGATTTTAGTATATTAAAATATCCATTACAGTGAAATATTATGGAACACTCCTTTTTGGTAGAGTTTAGTGCAAACTGATAGAGATTGAGTGCATATTTTGCACTATTTTAGTACAGAATCTGGATCAAAATTGTGCAAACTACTAGAGTGGTAAGAATTTTGAAATTGCCAAACAAGTCCAGTAAATTCTATATTAAATTAAAACATTTCAATATTTAAATCCTTCAATCCAAGTACAACTTATTAAATCGACTCTAAATCAACTTAAACTGCTGAATAATGGGCTTAATTGCAAAGCCATCGAGTCATGCCAAAATGTTGAAATTGCCACTCTTTTACCAAGAAAAATAACATTCTTGTTGTTGCAATGTTTTGTATCCGGGATTACTAACATCTTATAAGCTTCAATTCAAACACTTTTAAACTTATTGTTCTAAACTAAAATTACTTAACACCTTATAAATATAGAAACTGTCAGAAAGTAAAGTCATTTTATTTGACTAATGAGCAAATTTGATTTGTTGGTTGAAAACATTCTTTTGGCCAATTAATTGGATGGTGATGTTTTTGGAAGAATGGAAATGAAGACTTCAATTTGCAAACCGGGCAATTATTACACCTACCCAACCAACAACAATTAGATATAATTGTTGTCCTAATTAATGCTTGTTTAAAGCTTATAAATAAGCTCAAAGGTTTAGCATTTGGTATCATTCCATGTGAAGCAACGAAGCAATCAAGAAAGCTTCAGTTGATCATTTCTCTAATTATTTTCTCACTAAAAGAGTGTTAGTTTTATCCTATTACAAGAGAGAGTGTAATATTGATATCTCCTTGTATTTAGAGAGAAGGTGTTGTAATCCCTATTTTTATAGTGAATTGCTCCTACATTTGCCCGTGGTTTTTACCTCAAATTTATTTGGGGTTTTCCACGTAAAAATATTCGTGTCATTTTACCTTTATTTTTCTCACATCACTATTGTCATGGGTTTGTTCCGGTCCGTAATTTCCTAACAGTGGTATCAGAGCCATTGGTTTAGGGGTTACTGTTCACGGGTTACTATTCACGCACTATTCACGTGAATAGTGAAATTCGGTTCAAGTGAAATTTAATCGGTGTGAACAAAATGACGACAAAGTTCGATGTAGAGAAGTTCAATGGGAATAATTTCTCATTGTGGAAAATGAAGATTAAGGCTATTTTGAGAAAAGACAATTGCTTGTCGGCAATTGGAGACATGCCCATGAGATATCACCGAGCGATGCAAGTGGAACGAGATGGACGGCAATGCGATTCGATCCGCACTTAGCACTAGCCGATGGAGTTTTATCTAGTGTGGCGGAAAAGAAAACGGCAAAGGAGATATGGGATACACTCGACAAAATGTGACGAGGCCAAGTCACTTCACAACAAGATTTTCTTAAAAAGAAAATTGTATACTCTTCGTATGGCGGAAACCACTTCGGTGAGTGACCATATCAACACCTTGAATACTCTATTTTCGCAACTCACCTCAATGGGTTACAAAATAGAAGTTGTTGAACGTCGCGGAACTTTTGCTCCAAAGTTTACGATTCGTACGATCAACTCATCATCAACTTGACGAACAACGCCCTTTCGGACTATCTAGTCTTCGATGAAATTGCAGCCGCTATACTAGAAGAAGAGAGCAGGCGCAGAAACAAAGAAGACAGACAAGGAAGTTCGCATCAGCGGAAGCTTTGGCGGTGGTGAGAGGAAGATCCACGGGAACGTAGCTCGGTGGGAGTCAAAATCATGGTAGATCAAAATCCAGGAGTAAAAAGAACATCAAGTGCTACAAGCGTGGCAAAAGGGCACTTTAAGAAGGATTGTTGGAGTAAGAAGAGTGGTGACCCCGAGTCATCAAATGCTCGAGGAATATTGCAAGTACCTCTCACGAAAATGGAGAAGTTTTATATGGCGAAGCAACAACCAACGCCGAAGAAGCGGAAAACTAGTTTCGATGTTTGGCTTTTAGACTCGGAGCAACCTGGCACATGACCTCCCGACGAGAATGGTTTCACACATACGAACCAATCTCGGAGGATCTGTATTTATGGGGAATGATCATGCTTGGATATTCTTTGGTATTGGTACTATCAAAATAAAAATGTTTGATGGTACATTTCGCACCATTCAGGAGGTACGACATGTGAAGGGCCTACGTAAGAATCTTTTATCTTTGGGACAATTAGATGATGTTGGATGTAAAACTCGTATTGAGGATGGGATCATGAAGATCGTGAAAGGGGCTATTGTAGTAATGAAGGCGGAGAAACTCGCTGCGAATTTGTATATGCTTAAAGGTGAGACAATGCAAGGAGGAGAAGCATATGTTGCGATTTGCGAGAGTTGAGAAGAATCAACGACAATGTGGCACCACAAACTTGGCCACATGTCGGAACAAAGGGTTGAAGATTCTCTCTCGAAGCTACTACACCTGGTCTTACAAAGGTATCTTTACCATTTTGTGAGCATTGTGTTACAAGTAAGCAACACAAATTAAAGTTCGGCAGATCAACATCTAAGAGTAAGGGCATCTTAGAGTTGATTCACTCTGATGTTTGGCAAGCACCACTATCATCCTTAGGAGGGGCGAGATACTTTGTATCTTTCATTGATGATTACTCCAGGAGATGTTGGGTGTATCCTATCAAAAGGAAGGTCGATGTGTTTTCGTCTTCAAAGTTTACAAAGCTCGAGATAGAACTTGAATGCGGGAAGAAGATCAAGTGTTTAAGGGCGATAACGGAGGAGAATTTACAAGTGATGAATTTGAGTATTTTCACAACAAGAAGGCATCAAAAGACGAGTTCACGGTGGCGTACACACCTCAACAAAATGGAGTGGCGGAGCGAATGAACAGAACCTTGTTAGAAAGGACAAGAGCAATGTTGAGAAGCGCAAGTCTACCCAAGACATGCAGGCGGAGAGGCAGTCAAAACCGCTGTTATGTGATCAATCGGTCACCATCAAGCTGCGATTGATCAAAAACGCCTATGGAGATGTGGGTGGTAAGCACGCGATTATTCTCGCTTACATACATTTGGAAGTCCTGTGTATGTGATGTACAATGACCAAGAAAGAACGAAGTTGGATCCAAAGTCCAGAAAATGTATCTTCTTGGGGTATGCTGATGGAGTCAAGGGGTATCGCCTGTGGGATCCCACTACCCACAAGGTCGTCATCAGCAGAGATGTGATATTTGCAGAAGATAAACTACAATACAAGGGAGATAGTAGTGATGTAAAAGAGAACCAGGAGACTACTACAGTGCTAGTGGAAAATAACCTACAGAATGAAGATCCAAAATCTTCTGAAGCAGTACCAGAGCACGAGGTACAAGAACAAGTCGAGTCTGATGTCCAAGAAGTACGTCGGTCAACTCGTGAGAGAAAGCCGCCATCTTGGCAATCGGAGTATGTTATGGAGAGCAATGTTGCATACTGTCTTTTAACGGAGGATGGAGAGCCATCAACTTTCCATGAAGCTCTGAAAGCTCGAGATGCATCTCAGTGGATGACAGCAATGCATGAAGAAATTGAAGCTCTCCACAAGAATCAAACTTGGAAACTTGTACCGTTACCACATGGCAGAAAAGCCATTGGTAATAAATGGGTCTACAAGATCAAGCGGGATAGCAACGATCAAGTAGAGCGGTATCGTGCAAGATTGGTGGTAAAGGGATATGCTCAAAAAGAAGGCATTGATTTCAATGAGATATTTTCCCGGTGGTTCGACTCACGGACTTGATTAGAGTAGTCTAGCGATGTGTGCTACATTTGATTTACATCCGGAGCGATTAGATGTAAAAGCGCATTTCTTCATGGAGAGCTTGAAGAAGAAATTTATATGCTTCAACGAGAAGGTTTTTCTTTGAAACAGCAAAGAGAACTTGGTTTGCGGAGTTGAACAAATCTCATGTACGGTCTCAAACAGCGCCGAGGTGTTGGTACAAGAGATTTGATTCCTTCATAATGAGCTTGAATACAAACGGACTTAGTTGAGATCATTGTGCATACTACAAAAGGTTTGATGATACCGATTTTATTATTTTGTTGTTGTATGTGGATGATATGTTGGTGGCGAGCCCCAATAAAGATCGAATCCAAGAAATGAAGGCACAATTGGCTAGGGAGTTTGATATGAAGGACTTGGGACAGCAAACAAGATTCTTGGGATGCGCATTCACCGGCAGAAATAATAGGAAGATCGGCTTTCTCGGAAGAACTACTTCAAGAAAATTTTGCGACGCTTCAACATGCAAGATTGTAAGCCGTTTCTACCCCTCTTCCTATTAATTTCAAGTTATCCTCAAGTATGTGTCCTAGCAATGAAGCGAGAGAGGAGGGAGATATCTCGAGTCCGTGTATGCATCGTGATGGGGAGTTTAATGTTCGCTATGATATGCACAAGACAGGACATTGCGCAAGCGATGGGAGCGATTAGTCGATACATGGCGAATCCTGGTAGAGAGCATTGGGATACGATGAAGAGATTTCGAGATACATCGGAGGAACCTCGATCTTTGCATTATGTTATGGAGGATCGGATTTTCTTGTCGGGGTTATGTTGATTCGGATTTTGCGGGTGATCTTGATAAAAGAAAATCCACTACGGGATATGTGTTTACACTTGCGGGAGGAGCATCAGGTCGGGTTTCAAAAGCCGCAGATGTTGTAGCTCTGTCAACAAAAGCGAGAATACATGGCGGCTACACAAGCTTGCAAGGAAGCGTCTGGATTCAAAGGTTACGGGGAGGAGCTCGAGCACAAACAAGAAAAAGATTGTTCTATTTTGTGACGATCAGTGCTTTGCATATTGCAAAGAATCAGCCTTACATTCACGGACAAAGCACATTGGAGTTCAATATCACTTCGTTCGAGAAGTAGTGGAAAATGGAAGTGTGGATATGCAAAAGATCCATCTTGATGAGAAACTAGCAGATTGCATGACCAAACCAATCAACACTGGCAAGTTTGAATGGTGTAGATCCTCGTGTGGCCTAGCGTAAACGTAAGCGGCAAAGAGTGGTAAGTGTAGAGAAGGATGAAAGGATTACAAAATGACTTTAAGTGGGAGAATGTCGAAAGTAAAGTCATTTTATTTGACTAATGAGCAAATTTGATTTGTTGGTTGAAAACATTTCTTTGGCCAATTAATTGGATGGTGATGTTTTTGGAAGAATGGAAATGAAGACTTCAATTTGCAAACCGGGCAATTATTACACCTACTTCCAACCAACAACAATTAGATATAATTGTTGTCCTAATTAATGCTTGTTTAAAGCTTATAAATAAGCTCAAAGGTTTAGCATTTGGTATCATTCCATGTGAAGCAACGAAGCAATCAAGAAAGCTTCAGTTGATCATTTCTCTAATTATTTTCTCACTAAAAGAGTGTTAGTTTTATCCTATTACAAGAGAGAGTGTAATATTGATATCTCCTTGTATTTAGAGAGAAGGTGTTGTAATCCCTATTTTTATAGTGAATTGCTCCTACATTTGCCCGTGGTTTTTACCTCAAATTTATTTGGGGGTTTTCCACGTAAAAATATTCGTGTCATTTTACCTTTATTTTTCTCACATCACTATTGTCATGGGTTTGTTCCGGTCCGTAATTTCCTAACAGAAACTTATAGTATATTTCAAAGAAAGTTTAACTATACACCATCTTAATCTACTTATTATAAGTGTGTGCAAATAATATGCTACACATTAAACGGATTAAAATTTGTATGATAATTCTTTTGACACAGCAAAATCTCATAAAAAACTTTGAAATTCATTCATTTATGAATTAAGGTCCCATGCAAGCTAGTTCTAGTCTTGCATGTTTCTTTCAGACTAGCAAATAGTTTGTCCATATATATCTAAATACGTTGTCAAGTAGTAACAATCAAGCATGTTGTGTAGCAAGGTCTCATGTCAAAGGATCCAAGTATGGAGCTTATATTTCTGTAAAATTATTTGGTCTACCCATTTATTTCAAAATTATAGCCCCAATTTAGTGACTCGTTTTAGCCTTATTGGATGGGACTATTCCAGCTGAGCTTGATAGTGATCATTTTGTTTGAATACAATTCAATGCTATAGGACATTATTTTGAAAATCTCACTTTCAACAGCAAGGAAATTTCAATGATTTTATTTGATCTCTATGGAATTAAGTCAACATATTGTTTATTTGAAGTGGATTTATTCATTTGTAATTATGTAAATAGTTGTGTGTCAATGCCAGATGGATCTTGATGGGCCTATTCCACAAAGGCCCGATAAAATAAGTACTTGAGGGACCACGATAAAGACTATTGTCATGGATCCAATAAATTTAGGAATTATTATACATCCTACATTCCTACCGTATCAGAAAACTTGCATGAAACCGTCTCACGGTCAGACTAATATAGGAATACTAAAAAATATGCAATTGTTTATTTATTTTTGGTTTTTAGTACTTTTTAGGATTAATTAATTTTAGTTATGGTTAATAATATTTCATGTTTAATGTTTTATGTTTCATGTTTAATTTTTTTTTTTACTTTTTTCAAATTCACAGGGGGTTAACAATATTTCACATTTCATGTTCATTTTTTAATTTTTGTTTAATTATGGTTCATGTTTCATGATGAATTTTTTTGAATTCATATTTCATATTATTAGGACTCCGTATCATGGATTTAAAGTTCATGAAAACCAATTCATAATAGACTAACTCTTAGAAAAAGCTTTTATATTTCCTTAGTTGAAGGTATACAATTCTTACTTTAATTCTGATTCGAGCATCGGAGAGTTTCACCAAAACGATTATTCTAGCGGTCCAACAACTTGTCGGAAATAAAACAAATCCTTAGTTTTTGGGCCACACGTGCCAATTTCTGATGATTGGCAACATTCCGACGAAAATAAGACTACAATTGAGAAATTTTAATACTTGGAGTCAAATAAAATTCTAAAACAAACCGACCAATTTTGACACCTCTTAAATTACAGGACCAATTTTGTAATTTTGCCATTTATTTCACAAGCAAAGTCAAGACCGACCCAAGTTCACATTTTAACACTTGGGTTACTTTGTTCTAGCAACATTTCTGCAATTGAACATACTTTTGTTGGACAACATGGGCCAATTTGCTGTGGAAATTGTGGTCATCTTGGTACCCCAATACTATATTTATAGCACGATTTCTTGTCTTGGAGAAAAACATATTTGTATCAAACGAGAGGAACACTAATTATCTGCCTAATGATTAGTATGTGGTGATGTTTGTTCAGATCGTTGCAATTTTTTTTTTTTTTTGAGCCACTAGATATATCAGAGGATTTAATTTTGTATTATTGTTATTTTTCCTTTTCCAGTCTTTCTGCTACCAACTCTGGCTGATAGAATATTTTCTACCAACAATTCAGCTAATTGTTAGTAGATATTATACAATATTTGCTCCAAAGACCTAAACATTCAAATGAAAATACATTTTGGAGTAAACTGTAAATTTGGGCATCAATGGACTAAAAGGGTGTCTGGCTGAGCTTATAAGCAGTAACGGACTTATGAATTTACAGTTAGGGGTTAGAACTACAGACGAGGGAATACAACATATTTATTAATACTTTTTGGAGAGTTGAATACTAAATTTCCCTTATAAATAATTTCAATATTTACAATTATACATAGTAAAAAAAATGGAAACTTTTGGGGGTAGCAGCCCCACCTTGCTCCCCCTTGTGTCTGTCTCTACTTATAAGTTCTTCAAAACATCTTATAAGATTTTTGAGAGCTTCTAATATAAATTCCCTGAAAGTGTTTGGTAAACTTATCAAAAAAGATCTTATAAACTCCCAGAATAAGATTTTAGGAGTTTATAAGCCATTTTTTCAAAATTATGGGGATTCCAACTTATTTTTAAAATAAGATCCTAAATTAACAACTTCTTTTTATTTTGACAATGTTATAAGCTTCACGCCTTAATTACCTTATTTTATCTAAACACTTCAACAACTTATTTCCAAAATAAGATCTAACATTTTTTAAGCTATGTGAAACATCTTATAAGATGTAGAAGTTTATAAGAATTTTTTAATAAGTTTAGCAAACATCCTCTAATTGAAGACAAATTGAGATATCCTAATACAACATGTTTGTTTGTGTTGCCATTAAGGAAACATGTTGTAGCCTACTGATATTGAAGTTGCCATGCAGTGTGTTAAAAATATCCAGTTGGGCTACAAAATATATATGTAGTAGCTAGCCGCCAAATGCCAACTCAAAATTGTGCTTTTAGAGCTGAAAAGTTAAGTTTAGAAGCCCTTTCACCCATGGAAATTAAAACTAATTAATTCATATTTTAGATAGCACCCAAAAAGCCAACAATGGTCAATTGCTTTCCCCACCATGTTCATGTGCTCCCCAATAGCATAAATCACCATACCTCTAGGCCCTTTTCAGGATCTTCTGTTTCAATTTGGTGTTGCATTTCGTGTTACATTATATCGTACACGACAAGTATATATGTATATATATAAGTGCATTTGGCTTGAATTATATACATTTAGTGTGTGTATATAAAAAGTGCAATACGAACAAATTGAAAATAAAGATTGGAAGTGCTTCATAATGACAAATTTTGTCCTCTTAATCTTAAGTATGAATAATGACTTTGTTTGCATATTAAAGCTTAACTACTGGGCTTTTTCATTTGTTGTTAGACAAAAACAAATTGGGCCCTTAAAGCCGAAATTTGAGTGTGGATTGAGTTTAGGCTTTGTGTAATGGGTTTGGGTCAGAACAAGATTGCCAATAATGTGAGGCCCAAAGAAGGGTAACAAAGTAAATTAGAGGACTAGCATTTGGGGGAGCACAACCGATCAAGGCTATGTTTGAGTTTATGGATTGGGGAAAAGCAATTTAATAGCACTGGATCAAGTGTTGGGGATCAAGGACTTTGACCAAAAATATTTCAAAGCCCAGTAAACAATCCATATTCATACCAATTACCATGGATTTTTACGGTTTTATCCATACTACACCTAAAGAAATTCTCCATATGGATAATTAACATAGATTTATTGTGTATATATACACAAATTCACACACAATCACACACAATAGGCATATATTGTATGCAAATTCACGGTAATTACTACACCCAGGCGTAGCTAGCCGGTTCTATTACCCGGTTACCCCTAGTCCAAATATTTTCCCTCTAGCCTAACTATTTTTTTCCCATTAAAAAAATATGTTTTTTTTTAGTTTTTTTACCTTAGAAAAATGAGAAAAAAATTGGGGGGAGGGGGCCGAGGGAGGCCTCCCCCTGGATCTGCGCCTGACTACACCTGATGTATTTTTTCTGGAGTAGCATCTACAAGACCGTGTTTTTACACGATCCTTCTAAGCCTAAATATATAAACCATGTTTTCCATACTTGCCTCATGCTATTTAGTTTTTCAATTACAATTGTTTCAAAACATGATTTCCTATTGAATACTTCTCTCTGTAAGAGGATGTCTGGATTCCAAGATATTTACAAAATTATTGCACAAACCGCGATTTAAAAGACTCAATTGACATTGGTCTGTCTTATCTGGTTTGAGGTTTAAGTAAATCGAACCAAATCGCACGCACATATATATGTATAGTACAATTGTAATAATAATTAGTACTAAATGTAATTAAAATGTTTAAATTTTAATTGTATTTTTTCACAATATTAACTCCATATGCGCATATTTATTTCTCATGAAATCTCTTTATTTCTCATTTAGCTTGTGGAGCGGGGCATTTACATATCATTTTAATTTTGAAAAGTTAACATATTATTTTTCTTCTTGGAGCGTACAGGTTTATTTAAGTTTTAAACCTTCTTTTTCTAATTATTTTCAAACACTTACTTTTTCTTTGTAAATTTTGAGGCATATGAATTAAGTTTTTCCATTTTTCAAGGAAGAGAAGTATTTTTTTTTTTTTGTATTATCTTTGTGAGTGTGTAGATCCCAAAAAGAGCATTTATATTGTTTGTTAATTAAAATAAACGTATTTGCTAGGTTTGCATATTTTAGATTAAGAATCTTGGTGCAATTCTTTCATTGCAATTTTTTTAAGTACTCCATTGTAACTTTTTATAATTTAAGTAATATCAATGATATTTTTTGGAAGCATTTTTTCTATTAATATCCTACAAAGTTTTTATTTTTTGTCTAACCACTTAATTGATTAAAAACTGTCTAACATCCCGCAACCCTTAAAACCACACTTTTGGTTTTAGTTAAAAAAAAAAAAACACAATTTGAAGTTAATCATGTTCTCCAAATATACAATTTGCTAAGTTTTTTAAACAAAAAATTGTTGGGCTTAAACCAGACTTCCATACTTATTGTAACGTGTTGAGTGGATTATGTAAAAACGGACTTGCTGAACTAGTTGTTATCGTTGGGCTTAAATCTTATTGGGCTTAACCCAGACTTCCATACTTACTACAATATGGTCATGGATGGATTACTTACGTAAGATTGAAGAATTTATTTTTAAAATAAGATTTAGAATTTTTAAGTTTGAAAAAGTTCACACTACTAATTTAAACTATGAATAGCTTTCAAAGTCCAAAAATATTAGTTTTCTTATAGTTCACTGTAATAGAAATTAAATAATTATTTTTTTGACAAAAAATGGACTTTTGAAAAATATTCTTCTAACATAGTTCATTTTAAGGGCAATTAGCAGTTTGATATTCTTTTTCAATTGTTAGCTGTTTAAAAATAATCATTTTAATGATATCAGTTCATGTAACATTCAAAAACATATATATTATTTGCATTAGTTATTGCAATTAGTTCATTTATTTGATAGAATAATAGGAAAAACAATGAGCATTAATTAAAAAGGTAAGTAAAATCACAATAAAATATCAAAATATTTTTGTTTAAAAATATATATAAAGTAGGGTTGATTATATAAAGTACCCTTGAGGTTTGACCTAATTACAAAAAAAACCCAATTAAAAATCAAAATTACAAAAAATATCCCCCAGGTTTAATTTGTCTAACATTTAAACTCATTATAAGCAAAAAAATATTTCAAGACCCCCCTTCATATTTATAAAAATATTGCAGTTTACTCTATAATTTTAACAATGAATTAAACCTCAGGGATACTTTCTGTAATTTTAAAAGTTAGCTACATTTTTTGTAATTAGATGAAACCTCAAAGGTACTTTTTGTAATTATCCATGTAAAGTATGAAGACTCATTTGTTGATCTACGCATGTATATATTCGTTTCCAAAAACTTAATACCTATTTAGACCAAAGTGTGTGACAAGTTCGACGCCTCGATCAAGTGGTGCAGAAGTGGGAATCCGACCTTTTCAGCCTAAAAAACTCACCCTACTGCACAAGGCGCCACACATCCCAATAACTTGCAGACTTGATCTCATAATTACCTAACTTTTGAGTATTTGTCATATTTGTAATTTGCTTCGCAAAACAATATGACTTGCATTCAATATATCATAATGAGCATATTTTCCGAAAGAACTTGATTTCTGGATAATCATCACATAAGCTTACATGAGTGAAAGCTTTAAAAAAAAAAAAAAAAAAAACTTACATGAGTGACAAATATCCCATTTTTCTCTAGTACAAGGTTGTTGTCCTATAGGCTATATGCACAAAACTAAAAGATACTTCCGCTAGACACAACACAAATGTAATTACAAATGCAACTACAATTGCTATACATCTAATTTTCTGCCTGGACTAAAATGAAGAAATTTTATTTTTTATTATTGTTTTTTGTTTCTGAGAAAGACATTATCTTGTACAAGGCTACTAATTTTAAATTAAATGGCTACAAAAGGGAAGTGAGGAGCGACAAATCTAGTTTTCAGGTGATCACTCTTACAGCAGAGTTGAAGACTTGGGGAGCTGAAGACGAGACGACCTTCAATGGCTACCAGCACAGACGTTTTCGAGCAGGAATTCCAAAGAGCAGTTGAAAGTCCTACAAAAGAACAACAGTTCACTTTATTTTTCTGTCATCAAGTACAGATTAATTCCTCTGTATTTCTCTAGCAAAACATTGATTTAGCCGTCGTTAATTTATTGATTGTACTTATTGATTGTACGTGGAAATTTATAATGACACTAATGGTCATGATAAAAATGCCCCAAACAAGGTTATGTGGTATGTTAATTAAAAAAAAAAAACTAATATAAGGTTTGCACTTTTGCCCTAATACCATAAACTCATAGTTTATGAGCTCAACTATATTGACACAGAAATCTGTACTTAACCCTGTTGGATCAAAATACCATGTAACAAATACACAAAGCACTTGAAAAAACGACATTTGTCCGATGTCTTGTTTGTGGTCTGTGATTGTTCTCAACTCCCACATCTATCTAAACATTTTACTAATTAATATCAAAAGATATGTTTTCTCAGCTCACTCTAGCCGAAAAAGCAATTGATATGAACTCCCACAGGATTTTGTAAACTGAAAAATTAAGTTAATGCATTACCTGATCGATGCTTGTTTGTGGACTGTATCAAAGTTTGTCAAGTCCTCCTCCAGGATTAATTTAAAGGCACATACATTTGCTTCTAATCTGACAGCAAACCCTGTGGAAATTCCAGAGAAACCGAAAATAAGATAGTGATATATTATGTAATTCATTAATGAACCCTGGCAGAAAGCTACAGCAGAAAAATTAATAAAGTGACAAACCCATATCTCTTAGTTCATTGTATTTGAAAGGGTGTGGAAATGGAATCTTGTGTTTCATTAACATCAATAAATATATTAGTAAAAGTAAAGGCCCTCAGACAATTAAATAGAAGCAGTTATATAGAACATTGCCTATGCAAAGTAACTTCATTATATAAACGTAAAACCATTTCTCTTCAACTTCATATAATTATTCCATCTTTTACAGATGAAGGGATCCTTCTCCCTCTTCCTCTTAAAACTCTTTTTCTTCCTTCAAAAATGGACAACCACGTATGCTATCCCAATCCTAAAGAAAAAAAGGGCAATGCGAAAGGTTCCCACAAAGTTTTGTCAACAACACGCATAATGATTTTCATGGCCAAGTAGTTGATAGACAATCCCACAGATGATGATATTAAGATAATAAAAAGAAAAAAGAAAACAGTATCAAATGTCCAAATATATCATTAAAAAAAAAACATTCTCATGAATCATTTGACTGAATTAAAAGAATGACTGATCAATAAGTACTGGAGAAAGGAACTTTGTCCTTAATATAAGTGGAAATATTAATTACAGTTCTTGTTACAAAAAACATCATCCAATTACTCAAAATATCAGGAAGAGATAATTACAAAAACTACCCCTGAAGTTTAACCTAATTACAAAGTTACACCCTTAAAGTGTTACAAGCACTCCCTTGAGGTTTGTATTTACTTGACAAACAACCCTTCTTGAGGAGGCAATTTGTAAAAGAGACACAAATGCCGAGGAGTTACTGTAGTTTTGATAGATAGCTGCACTTTCTTGTGATTAGGCTAAACCGTAGGGGTAATTTTTCTAAGTAACCCTATTAGGAAGGCAAAACCAGATGCATGTACCCTTAAAAGGACTTACCTCACTTCATGGTCTATAACCGCATTGTGCCATAAAAATAAATCCAGCTTGAAGCAATAACCTCTCAACTCAAATCACAACGTGTCGGCCTTCCTATTTCTGCTTCCCCACCGCCGTTGACGAGCTCTCCTCTTCCTCCCGTCCTTTTTTGCCTTAGCTTTTTCTTTCAAATCTCTTTCACCGCGTCGTTTATACATTTTAAAAGTCATCTGTCTATCTGCTGCCATTTTCCTTACTTTCTCCGTAATCTCAGCTGCGATTTGTCTATTATATAACTTCCTTAGACCTTTCATGAGCTTAGCAAAGGTATCTGGCTGAGGCATCACCCCAGCATCCATCATATCCAAACAGTAAAAGCAAGCCTCCTTCACATGCCCATTCGAGAAAAGCGCGTGAATCCAAATTGTCCATGCGTACACGTTAAGCTCACATCCTTTACCTATTATGCAACTCCAAATATCTTTAGCCAATTGAAGCTTATCTCCTCTTAACAGAGAATTCAACAAATCTTTCATAATACCATACTGTGGAACAGCTAAAAGACCTCTCCCGACCATTTCCTTGAAATAATCACACGCTTCCACTAAACGTTCGTGCTCAATAAGCCCATTAATCAAAATTATGAACGTGTCAACCCCTGGGCTTATGCCTTTTGCTTCTAACTCATTCATAATTCTCATACCATCATCAGTCTCCCCCAATTTGCACGCCAAACGAAGTATTGTGTTGTATATGCTTAAATCGGGTAAAATATCAATCTTCTGCATTTCTTTTATAAGTTCTAGGCATTCCTCGAGTTCTTCCTTCTTTTCATGAGCTAACACGATGTATAAATAAGTTGTTTGATTAGGAGTATGCCCTTTCTGTATCATAGCATCTAGAAGCTCGTAGCTTTTCTCGATTTTACCCCACTTACAAAACCCGCTTATCAAAGTGGTGTATGTAACAATATCAGCTTCACACCCGTTGCTCTCCATATCTGCAAATACTCTCATCGCCTCTTCCATTTTTTCTCGAGCACAGAGAGCTTGAATCATTATGGTATACGAAGTCGTGTTTGGCTCGCAATTATTCCTCCTCATTTCTTGCAAAAGATGGAAAGCATCCACCGTTTTACCCGCCACCGAATATCCGTTGAGCAAATTGTTATACACCACAACATCGGGCTCAAAACCCACTTCTCGCATTTTCACTAACACAACTTTTGCCTCGATTAACTTTCCTTCTTTACACCAACCGTACAATAGTGACGTGAAATGTTTTATTGTCGGTTTGAATCTAATCCTCATATCCTCAAACAGCAAAGCAGCTTCTTTTACGCTACCATTCTTGCACAAAGCATCCAAAAGGCACCCAAATGAATATTCATCGGGCTCACACCCGTATTTCGGCATCTCATCTAAAACTTCAATTGCCTTTTTCACCATTCTTGCAGATGCAAATCTCCTCATCAGAACAATAAAAACCTCGGGGGATAAAAGCTGAGGATTTTCTTTCCTCATCTCCTCAATAAGAGCCCAAACAGCTCCAAATTGCCTCATTTTCCCCAAAATCTTAATCATGGATTTATAAACATCATAGCTATGCCTATAACCAGGCTGTTTTGATGCCCATACAAAGAATCTGTATCCTAAATTCCCTGCATCACCACAACGGTTAAGCACTCTTTCAGTCAATCCTGACCTCACCGAAACACCAGATTCCTGCAAAGCAAGTTCCAATTTTGGGACTCTAGAATGAAACTTTCTCAATATTCTATATACCTTCTCAGCGTCAGCTGAAAACTCATCATGATCATGAATTTGGTTTTCCGTGGACAATCCTGGTTCATTATTGAGGCGTATAAGGTGAAACCCCTTTTTTGGTTCATTCGACGTGTTAAAGACTCCATCTTTTCGAATGTGATTGTCAGGTTTAAGAGTAGGGGTGACTTTTGATGGAATTTTTGGTGAGCCTAGATGTGAATAAGTGGAAAAGAGTTGGGGCTTTGATAATTCATGGAATTGAAACAAGAAAAAACGTTCATTTTCCAAAGATTTTGGCTTGCCAACAGACAAGCGAAAGTGGCAATTGAAGCAGAAGACATTTAATTTCTTCGGACAGACTCTCTGCATATTAAATTTCTGCAATTGAGCTCTCTTATTACTTTTCCAGCATTATTTCTTTTTCTAAATCCTAATTCCTAGAAATGGCAATTTCATTAACCTCCTCTGAGGTTCGATCTGTGGCATACACCTTCTTGCATTTTAAATTCCTGGAAAGACATTTCGTTCGTCCTAGTTCCGTCTATTTGGATGTTGGATGTTTGTTTCAGGTTTGGTTGTTCAAACTACCTCTAATCGAGCTGCCACACTGTCCCGAACACCTACGAAGGGCTATCTGAACTCAAGCATGTTAACTGCACATAAACATAAAGATATGTGAATAGGATGAGATTTCAACCATACTTATTTATAATATTACTGCACCAACAAATAAAATCCCATAAATTGTCCTTTTACCTTCAACTAGCATCCCACCTATTAAACTCCTCCTCCTAAAACTTTAATATCTCGTTCACGCACACGAACACACACACACAGAAGGAAAAAGAAAGAACGAGGACCAAATCATTTAACGCAAAACACACGAAACAAGACCAATGCCAGTGTACTAGACCCTAAACAGACCGTTTAAAACCCAGAAGTATCCAGGCTTGGCAAGAATCATAAAACCCCAAAATGCAGCCAGATAATTTCATGTTTCCTGATGAACTTGGACCACCTATAAGATATACTGAAACATGCAATAACAGAACAGGACCATAGAGTAAAAGAGCAGTAAGGGTTTTCTTTGATAGAAAACTAATTTTCAACCTTCTAAACGAGTTTTCATTTTTAGCACACATAGCAATGTCAAAATAACACTCTAAAACGACCGTCCGAACATAATTTCATTTCCAAACCCATAAGAGGTCTTCTTTTCCTTTACAAGACCTTTGGGACTTGTAGAAACATCTTGATGCAAAACAATGGTAAATTCACTTCATACAATGCAATAGATTGTATGAAAAGATCAAAACTTTTAACATCGAATTGGAGGATTCAACATTTATGATGTTACACATATTCAAATCAATCAAAAAATACTTCCAAAAAAAAAACAATCGAAAAACGATAACTAATACTGTTATATTTACTCAAGGCACATCTTTTTTTTTGGATGTTACATGCAGAAACCAATTTTAACAGGGAAAAAAAAAAAAAAAAAAAAAAAAAAAAGGAAAACTAAAGACAATCACCTTCTCGATCGGATAAAGGGTATACGTTAAAAGGGAAGAGCTTTCTGAAAGCTGAGGCTAACCTGAAGAACATCCAGAGGGAAGCGAGAACCAATGACACTTTCGGTTCAGAAAATACAATGGAAAAAAAATAGAAGAGGGTTCAACTGGGGTTTGGGAGAAGGAAAACAATGAAAGAACAAAGCTTCCTCGGTGTAGTTCTCTTTTGGCTTAATTGCCAATTTGGTCCTCCAACTTTAGAGCGGCAGCATTTGAGAACTTTCATTTTTTTCGCTTCACAAAAAAAGACTTTAATTGAAAATCCCGGCATAGTAAGCAAAAAAATCACCGGTTGGTCAGAATTTGACGACGTAGCTGCACATAATCTTTCGGTTCGGTTTGGTTGGTTAGAGGTGAACCGAAAAATTTATTAAAAAAAAAAAGGTTATGTATATTTTGCATGAAAATATAAAAATAAATTCCCTGGAAATTGCACTGAAAATTGTACAAAAAACCTGAATACATTACATCATATGAAGTCCATAGTCCTCGAAATTGCACTGAAAATTGCACAAAAAACATGAACAAAAACATTTACCATCAACCAATTTATACACAAATATTCTTCAAATTTATACACAATTTCAGTTTATGAGTTTACAAACCCTACAAATAGGAGTAGGAACTACGAGTCTACGACTACCAATTTATAATCAAATCTTCTACAAATACCTAATTAATAACTGATTAAAGACTAGTTTTCACTTAATAGATATTGGATTTCAAAGAAATACATATAAATTCATCTTAGAGCTGTACAAATTTATATTGAAACATACCTGGGGCTGGTGGCTGGTGGCCGTCCGCCGCAGAGAGTCGAGAGCAGAGTGAGAAGTGAGAGTCTTCTTGAGAGTTGTCTTGAGAGTCTGAGAAGTGAAAGACGGAGAGAGAGTGAGAGACGGAGAGTGAGAAGTGTCAGGCGAGACTTGAGAGCAGAGACTGAGAGTTGATGACGGTTAACTTAAAAAAAAAAAAAAAAATTTGCAGAAATGACACTTTCTTACAAATTATTTGAGAAAATGCCACCCAACCTAAATCCTTTTAGTTACACCTCTCATTCTTGTGAAATGTCCAAGATACCCCTCAGCTCATTTTTTTAATTTTTTTCCCAAATCTATTCTTCCCTCCTAAAAGAAACCCAGTTGACTCAGGTCCTTCATTTCCCAAAGGTGTTCGAATTTCCTGACCGAGCTCCCATTTTCCTCTAAAATTTCCACATTCTCAGGCGACGGTGGACGATATTTCTCCCGTGTACGGCGTATTTGTGGCGGGTGGTCGGCGATACTATATTGGACTGAATGTAGCGCGATTCTGTCAAATTTTCGCGAATTTTTTGGCCCAACTGATTTGTTTCCAGCCGACTTATTTGAGTTCCAATTTTCCAGTATATTAGGTCGAAAATATGGAAAGAGATTAGTATTGTTTTTTGACTAATGTTTGTTGTTATTTTGGTTATTTATCATTTGTAAACAAGTGTAAATACTCCATGTAGTTCGTGTTATATAGTGGGTAATACGTAATTATTTGAATTTTAGCAATTGTGATCCAGTTGAAGCTATAAAAGTGATTAAATTGTAGAATTAGGACAATTTTGGTAAATTTTGCTTTGTGTTGCAGTGTGTGGGTCTGATGCCTGCTAAGAAGTCGATTTGGTGGTCGTGGTGTGGTCGGTGGTCGGTCAGTAATGATAGTACCTGTTAGGTTGCAGTCGTTTGTATGGTCGTGTGTGTGGTCGGTGTGTAGTCGTTCTGGTCGTTAGTTGTGTAAGTTTCTGATTTAAATTTGTTATTGTATTCTTTCAGGGGCTGGTTCATGTTCAATATTAATTCTTTGGGATGGTGCATGAGATTTAGATTCAAGTAGTCGTCGTTGGTGTTTCAGTGGGAAGAAAACAAAGCATGTGGTTGTCCCTTCCAATCTCACCTTCTCTCAATTATTAGAAAAGGCATATCTAGTCACTAAAGTGAATCAGGATGATTTTGAAATTGAGATGACAAGTTGGCTGACATACCAATGTAAAGATTCATTGACACCGTGTCCCGTAATAGATGAAGATGATGTGCAGTTGTTGATTCGTGTTAACACGGACAAGTTTTTGTCTGCTCCACTATGCTTGGTAACAAAGTTGAGGGACAACCAAGTATCTACCCAATCAAAAAAGGAACAAAATAAGTCGAAAGTTAAAGAACCATTTTGCAGAAGTTGTTGCTCCTAAAAAAATAAAATAGTATATCGTACATTGGTAGTTTTATATGTATTTAAATTTAAATCAATACAATTTACTGTTACATTTATTATTATTTTCTTTGTCATGCATCTACTTATCTTATGTAGGTTATACATGGAAGATGTTCGAAATATAAAGCTACTGATTAGAGATACCTCAAAGTCTCAAACGAATCTATTCTAACATAATAAGAAACCTGATTACCTGAGGTAAGTAAATTTCTCTAATTTTACAATATTTTTTGAGAAGCTCGCCTTTACAATTTTGAGTCCAAATGGAAGTGGCGTTAATGTGAAAGTGAAATGATCCCAATGGACTTCTTCTTCTTCTTCTTCTTGTACCATATGTACGTTTCTCTGAAATTTTTACTACATTTTCAAATGAATGAAACTGCAGAAGAAAAAAAAAAGAAAAATCAACACCAAAAAGAATATCGACATATTTAATGAAAATTCAGAAAATATACCTCATGATTGTACTCCAATTCTGATTCCTTTTGCTTCGAGAATTTTTTTGAATTCTTGACTAAACGTTAAGAGTTATTGGCATAAGCAGATACACTGCAAACATTAACAAATCATATAAGCAATGTGGAGTACAATTTCATAGGAAGCTATTCTTTAGAAATTTTTGTTTATGGTCCAGTCACACCTAAATAGTGTGTTTTTGAATGGTATGGAGCCTATTTATAAGTAGAAAAAAAAATTGGAAAGAATTATAACTTCTCAAAAAATATATATTCAATTATTTAGAAAACTAATATATTGGCATGGGAAGACATATTCAATTGTAGTTATTTATAAACTAATGTATTGGGCAGACGACTTCACATTTTGAATGATACTTTTTTGGTGCCCAAGAAAGACAATATATCAATTTTTCCCGTGCCCGACAGAGTTAGCAGATAATTATTCACACCAAATTCAAATTTTGAATGACACTTTCTCGGTGACAGTAAAATAACTGCTATAATTAATTAATAAACTAAGTATAATTATTAGTAGTTGTAGTCACTTTCTAAGTTAGCACACATTAAATTTAATATATTCCTTTCCCTAAAAAAAGTAAATCAATTAATATATCCCTCACGAAATACGAAGATTTTGTCCTCAGAAATTTATTAAAAAAAAGTAATTACAGAATACTTTGATTAAAAAGCCAAACATGAAAAAATTTTAATTAAAAATAATTATTCCATTTTTGGCAATTTGGTAACTTCCCTATAGATGTAGGACTACTTGTATAACATCCCTATAGATGTAGGACTAATTGTATAACATCCCTATAGATGTAGGACTATTGTGTATTTTTCCCAAAAATAATATATATATATATATATATGTTATATGAATTATATTAAACAAAGTCGAGACAAATTTGAATTTTTCCAATACAATAAATAAACACCCTATTCCATAAAAATAGTAAGCGAACTCAACTAATTATTTCACTAAGAAAAATAAAGGCCCATACAATGACAAAACAAATAATATGGATAAATTTGTTGGCTAAAATACACACACAATGGACGACCAAACAGTTAAAGAACAATCTCAATTAAATAGTAAGCACAGTACAAACTCAGACACAACCGAATAGAGAAAGCCCAAGACAGAAATTAGAAAACGAATTAAAACAAACTGACTGTAGTAAAAAATATGATAGTTCAAATATTTATAAAAATGTGTGCGTTTGTGATCTCTAACAGCTTAGGAAAAAAATGTAGTGGGAAAATATTTTTTTCTTTATGAAAAAATTAAAAAAAAAACATTTTAGCATGTCTTCTTATATAAGAATCTTAGACACATACTTCTGGATTAGCCTAACATGTAGTATGTCGATATATCAATTTACTGAATGGCGGTTTTAATGAATTTATTTAGCTACTCAAAGTATCCAAATTAACTCCTGGAATACTGAATTTAATTTTTTTATATACTTGATACTGTCATTGTAAACATACGCATGCTGTTGTTTATGCATTAAATAGCAAATCAATTTTTTTTTATTACTAAATAGCAAATCAAATGTTGCATCATTTAATGCATGAATTCAATTTGTCATATTGTTTAATTTTAGATAGTCATGTAGTTTGCATTCTGGACTAAAAGCATTTGGGTTCCTATAATAATATAATTTAGTCATACGAGTATTGACATAAATGAAAACAATAATAATTTAATAGATATATTAAACATTTCATGAAATAGAACCAAAAAAAAAACGTAACTGTAAGAAACAACTGAAAATACAACTAAATATACCTCTATGTCATGAATTATGCAGTCTAGACTAAAACATGCTAACCAAATGCAGACCAGCTGAACCCTCATGGCGATGCATCTTCGTCCGGTTTCATTCTCCAAATTATATTGGTTTAAAAATGACTGCAGTTATATTGTGTTTTTGAATGTGGTGAGGCCTATTTTTAATAGAAGTTCTAAGTCCAACATAAATATGAAAAAGAAAATATTTTAATATTTGGTTTAGATGCCCAAGATATGTATATTTTAAATTTTGTGTTGTATTTCGGTCCATATATTTGGACTGCTGATTAGTCCGACAAATTTCAAATATTGGAATTTATTAGTACTTTGTAATAATTACATGTTTTCAAATTTTGAATATTTGTTTTTGTACAACACAAATAAGCGGCTTTAACTATTTGGTACAACTATTCATGCGACCAAAATTAAGTGTATTAAATCATGCATTGCACGGAAGACGAAGAGTATTTTCAGAATTATAAAACAAAATGAAAACAAATTAAAAAAGAATCAGATTTGCACCTATCAATGCAGGACACGTTTAAAGACATTAAAGAACCGAAGTTTACATATTTGGCAACCATAATTTGGGCGGGAACTTTCCCAAAGTAGAGGCTTTCTTGTTTTTATATATATGTATATATATAGATACATTTGAAGTACTGGATGGTCAAAAAATGCAGTTGTTGACTTGAACGGAAAGACTTGCACATGCCGGAGATTCCAACTTAATCAAATGGCATGTGCTCATGCTTTGGCAGCGGCTTCAAAAATTAATATGCCGAAATTTGGTATGGCATCCACATATTACACATCTGAATATTTGGTACAAGCCTATGCAGAGCCGATATATCCTTGTGCGATAATTTGTCATTCTTCTTTGGTGTTATGTCTTTGACACACCCCTCTGCTTGGTCCTCTCCCTTGTCACCCTCTCTCCCATGTCACTTTGTTCTCCCTTATTACTCTTCTCCCCCCGTCATCAATTTCCTCTTCCCCATCACTTTCATGTCCCTCTTGACTGTCCTCTGCCTCATCACTTTCTTCCTCTTCCTTATCATCACTTTCATCTCCCTTAAAAGTGTTCTCTCCCTCATAATCATTATCATCTTCCCCAAAACTCTCCTTCTCTCCTCCAACACTTTCCTTCAATCCTCCAACAATGTCCTCTCTCCCAACACTTTCCTCTGCATCCTCTTCATCATCACTCTCAACATCCTTACAGCTCACCTTCTCCATCACTGCTGACAACATTGACTTAAGTGTCAGCATTTCCTCCTCAATCTTGTCAATTTTTTCGCTTATTTTTTTCAATTTGATTCAAATCAAAAAGTCCCTGAAAACACACATGAAAATATATTTTCAGATTCAAATCAATTACCAAAAAAAAACAAAAATATTTTAAAAGATGTCTGAATCACTTACATGCACAGATGGCTGTCCCGCATCCACATCGTGCTTGTTTTTGGTTCTCACTTCCCTTGTTCTCATCCTTTGTGATGTCGACGCCTCAACATCCACATTTTCATTAGACACATCTTCATCAGCTGAAACGGCTGCCACCATTTCATGTTGCCACTTTGCTACACTTTTGAAGTAGCCATAGCTCTTTTCAGCACGAGAAAGCTTCAATATATTGGCCACTTCCACCTGTGTTCAATTCAATAAATAATATTTAAATAAGTACAATATTCAAATCAAATAACAAGTCAAATGTTTCATAATAAATAATAAATAAATTTGAAAAAACTTACACGTTTGGCAATAAGATCACCAGGCTTCAAGTTAAAAAAATATTTTTTTCAATGAGTCAGCGGTGGGAACATCCTCAGCTTTCCAACGTAGAATCTGAGGAATAACATCCGAAGAACCCGACACATGTTCCGCACACAATTTACCAACATCGGGCATCACTTTGTATGCCTAAACTTGTAAAGCATGTGTGAAATCGAGACATCGAACTTCTCCATGTTGTGATCTTTCTTTTTTTCCGCCTTCTTCTTCTCATTTCTCTTCCAAAACTTTTCTACCCTATCGGACATGCATGATCTTATATCAGACAATAGGAATTCATAGGCAATGCAGCCCCACGAATATGCATTGAAGGCCTTCAAATTACCCACCAAATATATGTATTTCTCATCCAGCTTTTTGGCGGGACCGGAGACCAACAGAACTCCGTACAACACATACAAAAGGGCCAATTTCAGTGTCATGATTCCTTTGCCTTTCTCCTTCATTGCATGTTCTTTGAAAGCACTTACTACATCCGACAAAAACACACTACTACTTTTACCAAAAAACAATTCACTATCTTGGGCTTTGATTGAATTGGTGGTTTAGGGCAAAATTCAAGGCCAGTAATCAAAGCAAATTCTTCCGGCCCAAAGACAGACTGCTTATTGTTTATGTGAAAGACAATCTTGTCCGTGGAAAGACTATTGTCTTGTCGGAAGAGCAATTGTAACACAAGCTACCCCTGGAATTGTATGGTATCGGTTTCAAGTTCCAATGCATGAATTCTTGAATTTATCAATATTATCCCCTTCAACCGCGCTCTAATCAGATCCATCGAATTGAAACAAGACCTACATGAGAGCTTCCCTTTAAACTGATCTTTCTCCTTTGGAACGAGAGTCATTTTATCCCTATTAAACATAAAAACAACCCATTAGGTCGAAATACTAGTCGAACGTTGGTCGAAGCAATAATTGAAAAACAAGTAGTGGTCGACAAAATGATCCTAGGGTGGTCGTAGAAATAGTCGACATACATAAACTGCACATAAGGCATGAAATTAAAAGAACATAACTAACAGAGGTCGAAAAACGCAAAAAAATCCAAAACTAAACCCAACAAACTGATAAACATCAAAAATAAACTTCAAAATAACACTATCATGCTTCAAACCGACCTATAACCCATGAAACCGACCTGAACTGCTTAAGATTATTTTTGGGAAAAATGCTGAGATCTTTCACCCAAACTCAGCAATCCAAAAACCATGAAAATCAAAAAAACCATGAAAATCAAAAAAGGTTACCAAAAGATGAAAAATTCAAGCATACTAAAACACATGGTCTGAAAAGAAAAAAAAACATACCAAAATGCAACAAAAAACCTGTTAAGAAATTTATTGAGTAGATTTTGATGATACCATGTAAAACTTAAACTATAAAATTGGCACCCCATTTTCCTTGTAATTTGTATTGTAATAGATAGATGAAAAAGCTGAGTCAAGTCAGCTATGCCAAGGAATACAAGAAGTCAACTGTGTAGAATGGATTGAAGACTCTGCTGTGTGTCAGCTGAGTATGGCCAAAAAGGAAGTCAAGGACTCGACTGAAGGAGTGTCAGCTGAGGAACAACTGTGAGAGGTGTCAGTCAAGTCAACTCAAGAAGCAAAGTCTCAAAGTTGAAGTGACAGTTGAGTTATCCAATGACTGGAGCTGACTCAAGTCACCTGGGGTAAAGAAAATAGTCTAGTCGAGACAACTGACTTAGATCCGTTGATTAAAGTCAAGGATATTACTCAATATAGTAATATGTCAAAGCTGTCAAGTCTAAAGTGTTAGTCCCATATTTGTGCAAAAAGAATAAACCAATGGGAAACACTGCGCCTTGTGTCAGGCACCTGCAATGCTGCGAAGACATTTAATACGAGGAAATGTCAACATCAAGGACTGCAACAAGACAAGCCAACGAACAAAAGTCACATTTGAAATCAGCCTTTCTCTTCAACGGGCAAAATTTCGAATGTACACTATAAAAGACTGAGGAAATTACTGAGAAAAGGTTACCTGAACCACGAACAAGCAATCAATACTCAAGCATTTAACCTGCAATATTCTCAAGTACATTCAAGCAAATCCTCAAGCCTGAAACTCGAAGGAAATCGATCCAACACAAATTGTGAAGGAAAGACAACTTCAAATATGTTGAAGAGGAAACTTTTGAAGAATCAAAAGGGGTCTACTTTCCAAGGAGGACTTTAGGAAGATTTAAGGTCGAACCAGTATCAAGTTTGTTGGATGGCTTCGTGATCAAATCCAAGAAATTGAGAAGTGAGCTGAAGTAGCAAGGCAGCTGTCCTGTGAAGAAGTTGAGTCGCAAGAGAAGCCAGCTGTGTGATCAAGATTGTCTCTAGACTGTTAACCACTTTGTAAACTGATTGTTACTTAGTGGATTTCTCCATGAGTTGGAGAAGAGAGGATTAGAAGAATTACCCCATCTTCGAACCTCTATAAAAATATTTGTGTCATTTACTTTCAGCACATTTATCTTCCTGCATATTTACATTATATGTGCTGATAGAATCATATTTGTTGTCCAACTGATTAATAACCAAATGCTAAAAATCAAGTGTTAAAACAAGCTAAAATCTAATCAAATGATGTTAAGTCTTCCGCTGATAAAACCAAACCAACCAAGTTAAGTTTAGGTTAAACAACCGAGTTATTCTATCAACAGCTCTATCGAGTCTGTTGAGTAGCTAACTTAGCTGAATAACCAATAGGGATGGCAATGGGGCGGGTTAAAACCCGGACCCGCAGCAAACCCGCCCCGTACGGGGCGGGTTTAGACCCGATAAAGCGGGTCTCGGGTCTAGTAGGACCCGCCCCGGTACATTTTTTTTTAAAAAAATTATTTAAGTTTTTATTTATTTTACCAAATTTCTTTACATTGCAGACTTCATCTGTTTTTAATTAGTTGACTAGGGTTACTCCGCTTTCTCCTTTACGAGGTCACTCTGACTCACAAGCTAAACTTTCGAGTTTCCGATCACAGTACTTCATCGTCCGAGCGAGTGCCATACAGAGAGAGCATCCCACGTTGCATTTGCTTCAAGCTTTTCTTGTTCAGTTAGGCTATATTCGAAATTTGAGTGTTGTACTTAATCTTCAATGTTTCAAGCCGTCTAATTTGAATGTTTTCTACTGCAAGTTGCAACTAATTACTATTCAATGGTGGTGTACTTTGATTGTTTACATTTTATTATGCCTCTGTAGTTCTAATTTCAAACTTTGCCCAGAGGTTACTGCAAGCTTGAAAGGTAAAGTTAGCACAAGTTTTTCTTTTTTTTAAAAAAAAGTCAGCACAGGTTGGTAACGGGTCCAGCGGGTTTAGACCCGCCCCGGCGGGTCTTGATGCGGGGCAGGGCGGGTCGGGTCTTGAAGCGGGGCGGGGCGGGTCCCGGGTTTTATTTTTCTTGGCGGGCGGGTCCGGTTTGGCTAAACCCGCCCCAAACCCGCCGTGCCATCCCTAATAACCAACTTAGTCATTGTCCCGAGACATGACATACAAGTTTAAGTCAACTCTGTTGTAATTTTAAAAGGACTAAAATCGAAAATTTGGTAAGGTTTATTCAACTCCCCTTCTAAACCTTACCCACACCCCTTGGGACCTACAAAACCCTAGAAAACACTAGATTTAAAGAACAATATAGCAAAAATCGAACTTACCAGGAAATGTACTTCACTATGGACGCGTGAGTGAGAAAAATGAGACAAGTGGTAGATGCCGGAAGTCCGGTCGGAAGGGGACTAGAAGCCGTTACCAAGTGGAGTGTGACCACCAAACTCAGCGCAAAGCAGAGGGAAAGGCCCGAGAAGAGACGACGCCGATCACAATACAGTCGGAATCGCCAGAATTTTTTTTGGGGAGCAGAGACGGGAAAGAGAGAGAGGGTGGAGATAACTATTGCACTTTTATTTTTTTCCTCATCAAAAGGTGAGAATAAGAGGGAAATAGATTGATTGGGGTCCTTTTCTTTACTAAGGGGTATCTTGGACATTTCACAGGGGTGAGGGGGATATAATTAAAAGGATTTAGGTTGGGCGATATTTTCCCAAAAAATTTGTAAAAAAGTGGCATTTCTGCAAATTTCCCTAAAAAAACTGCTTTTTTTGTTGACTAAAATGAAAAAAGACCTTTTTTTGTTTTATTTCAGTTTCTGTAATCTGTAGAGTGAAGACAGAAAAAAGTGCTTTTTTTGTTGACTAAAATGAAAAAAGTGCTTTTTTGTTTTATTTCAGTTTCTGTAATCTGTAGAGTGTAGACTGAAAAAAGTGCGTTTTTTGGAGAGTTGCTATTCAACTTAGCAACTTATGATATATAATATATATATTAAAAACAAATTCAGTTAACCGAAATAACCGAACCAAATAACCGAAAACCAAACCGAATTTTTCGGTTCGCATTGAATTTTTGGTTCCCATTTGGTTCAGCCGGTTAACCAAACTGTGCACAACCCTACATAATCACTTCTAATTAGGGATTTTCAATTTTCCAGCAGAATTAATTATGTAGATGTTGACATGATGCAAAATGAACATATGACATTTATTACAAAATGCATTTCATTGTAGAGGTTCGAATCTTTTGGTAATAGGATAGATGGAGATTTTTTGTGTGTTAGACTTAGTTTAAAATAATTCAAGATCCTGACTCATTGATACATATCTCTCGATTCACTTCCTCTACGAGACTTTAAAGACGGGACAGTGAGACTCTCAAAAATAAATTCATATTTTTTCCATTTCAGAGAGCATCCACATCACTAATTTTGCCCCTGACGGCCTCCGCATCAAATTCTGACAATTTCTAAATTTTCGGAGATTGTGGTTTATAAATTAAAATCCCATTTGAGAGAGTGAAAAAATAAAAGTCCTAAATTGTCAATTGTCGCGGTATAGTTATTTTTTACAATTTAGCTGTCCTCTTTTCCCTTCTAATCTATCAACTCATCAAAGGCCACAGTAATTTGGGCCTGCTATTCTTGTCCGAGAGTAAAAATGAAGATGATAAAACAATTGGATATAAATACGACACCGTTCAGGAGGATTCAGGAACTTCTCCCGCCACACACGGCTGTTTATGTTCGTTATCAGTCCACCACCTCTTCATCAATAGGCCGACCATTAGGCCCCTTTCGCTTTATTCACATATTTTTCTATCAACCACTAGTTTGATTTGCAGCTTTCTCAAGAATCACAAACAATAAGTATGGCGAAAATGGTATATCCTCGGATTCTCACTCCCTCCTCCACATCTCTTCTTTTCCCATCTACCCACTTTCAAAAATCACTTTTCTGTCCCCAATCTCTTGCAATTTCAACCAAGCCCATCTCTAAAGCTCGATTTTCAGGAAAGCCCGGTGGACCGTCGCTTATGGCGAGAGCGTCTTCCACCGCCACCGCCGCCGTCGTGTCCGATGACATCGCGGATATTCTCGGAGAAGTTGGGATCTTCACCGCCGCAGGGGAGCCCGTCAAATTCAAGGATCTCTGGGATCAACAGGATGTAATATTAGTTAATTATGCACTTTAATTCTTCGGTAAAATTGCAAAATTGGTCGTGTAAGACTCTGGCCCATATTCCCTAATTCAGTGAGGTAGTGTGTGTTTTCAAGTGAAGTTTGTTGGCTTCAAAAGCTTTTTCCTTTTTTCTTTTTTTCTTTTTTGGCCGTAAAAACAAATTTCAATAAAGTACCATTGAATTGGGTGTTCAATTACACATAAAACATTGTTTACTTTCTTCCTCAAAAAAAAAAACATTGTTTACTTTCTTTTCGAACTTCAATATCGAATTTTGGATATTTCTTGGTTGAGCAGTGTGGAACTTATATATTTTTTAGGGATGATTACAAAACCTCCCTGAGGTTCTGGCTAATTACAAAAAAACCCATAAACTTTTGAAAATTACGAAAAACTCCTTGAGGTTGACTTTGTTTTACATTTCCCCCCTCATAAACAAAAAAAAAACATTTCAAAACCCCCATGATACTTACACAAATATTATAATTACCCCCTAAAATTTAAGACAAAAGCAAATGTGAGGGGACTTTTTGTAATTTTGAAACATCTCCGGGTTTTTTTGTAATTAGTCCAAACCTCAAGGAGGTTTTTGTAATTATCCCTATTTTTATGTACTTATTTCGTATGAGCCGAATCAATAGGATGAATCAAACGAGTTCTGAATTATGAACCTTGTATTGTGCCTATTGCTTAGACCGATTCTAGAAAGTCATGTCGAGACGAATTAGGAAATCGAATAGGAACGAAAATACAAAGAAATGAAAGGGTATCGAATTCAATTTATTTGTGTTGTATCTGAACCGAATCTTGTCTATTTCAACTTCAACTTGTTGTTCTTTCAACCAATTTAACCTTTCAAATCAAATATGTCTGAAGTATTAACATTTTCTTATTTCCTCTGGCAATAAAAGAATTTGTTCAGCTAATCAAAGGTTTTATAGATGTTACACCTGGTCCGGTGTACGTCTACTTGGTATAACAGCTACCATTCAAGTGTCTTATTTTCGCGGAGATGGGACACTTGGCCTTAATCCACACTCCTAATGGTGTAGCATGGATAATACCCTAGTCAAATTACGCATTCTAAAAGCATTTTGTCACTTGTTTATATAGTTTTTCAGTAGAACAAAGTATTTAAATTGATGTACACAAGTAGTGCGATTTCTCATTCGTTGAACTTCGTTGTGAACATTTTGATTCACCTTAGATGATTTTGTGCCTCAAATGAGTATTCAGGGAGGGTGGATGAACACTCAACTAAACTTGGCAAAAATTAACTTCTCCTCTTTGTTGAACAGCCGCGTTGGGATTGAATTTAGTTAAGCAGTGGTGCAATTGCTTTTAGAGTAGTCTTGCAGTTAAAAATGGTATTGGTTATGGTTTTTTGGAATTATAGCAGTCAAGTGTATTTTAAGTTATCATTCTAACAGAAGTTGGTATTATAGGACAGAGGAAATAGACTTGCTTAGAGATATAACATTGAAGTCGAATGCTGACAATTCTGAAATGTTTTTCTTTTTCTATCTTTTGTTTGGATCATGTTTCTATAGTTTCTCTTTTTAAGTTAGGTCACTCCATGTTTAATTATAATAATACATATATGACTAGTTAGATCACGCACATGTTTATAAGCATGCAACTTCAACAACTCTCGGGCTTTAAAAGGAAGTTTCAGAAGTAGAAATACATCTTTTGTTCTATTCTTAATTTCAGAATGTCATTAAAAACCTTTCTTTCCAGGGAGTGGCTGTTGTTGCACTTTTGAGACATTTTGGATGTTTTTGTTGGTAAATTACTAACTCCTCCCAGGTATTTTTATTTCACGAATACTGTGAGAATTTTGTGGCTCTTATCAAACTTGTTCTTTTCTTTCCGTATTTAGCTGGGAGCTAGCCGCAACACTCAAAGAATCAAAGGAGAAATTTGACTTGGCTGGTGTGAAGCTAATTGCTGTTGGTGTTGGTACTCCTGATAAAGCTCAACTTCTTGCTGAAAGAGTAATTAATCTATCTTTTTTGTTTATTTTTCCAAGGAATCTAACTATGCATATATATGAATAAGAGATCTGACTTCATGCACTTGGAGTATACTTTTAATTTGTGGATCATCATCTTCTTGTGGTCATTGGACGAGCATTTTTAGTGTAGCAACCTCACTTTGGAATGCAGATTATTTGATTGGGTTGAATTTTGATGCAGTTCTGCCTTTGATTGGACGACATTTTTAATTTAGGGATAGTTACACAAACTACCCTTGAGGTTTGGGGTAATACATAAAAACCCAGAAAAGTTTCAAAATTACAACAAAAAAGTCCTGAAGTTTGATTTTGTGTTAGATGTAAGTGGATAAATGTAATATTTTTACAAATATGAAAGGGGTGTTTGACATGTTTTAGCTTATGAAAGGGGTAAATTGTAATATAGAATCAAACCTTAAGGATATTTGCAATTTTCTAAAACCTCTAGGTTTTTTTGTTATTAGCTTAAACCTCGGGGGTAGTTTTTGTAATTATCCCTTTAAGTTATTCAAAACGTCAATGCCATTAGTTTTCTGACTTTCTAATTCGTATGTCGGTATGTGTCTATGCTTAAGAAAAGGGATCACAAGCGCTGGAAATCCTTTTTCTTTGTGTAATCACTGAACCAACTTAATATTCACTGATCTTCTAATACCAATTATTATGTACCAACAGTTACCGTTTCCGCTGGATTCTCTCTACTGCGACCCTGATCGTAAGGTAAAACTTCTTCGTGCAAATTGAGTTCATAAGATTCACGATAGACGCTGAACTAATTGCTGATATACCTTTCTGGAATTTCAGGCATATGATGTTTTGGGCTTGTATTACGGTCTTGGCCGTACATTTTTCAACCCAGCTAGTGTATTTTCTCAACCTTTAAGATAATTTTTAAGATTTCTCATGACAATCAAAATATTGATTTTTGCTTGACCATAGATTGCTCTATTATGTAAAATTATACAGGTCAAAGTATTTTCAAGATTCGATGAACTGAAAAAGGCTATGAAGAACTATACAATTAAAGCCACCCCAGATGATAGAAGTAGCGTCTTGCAACAGGTTTGATTTATCTTCCTCAATCTTTGTAACTTCATTTCATGAACTTGTTTATAGCTCGATCGTCCAATAATGCATTCCACTGCATCTGATTATTAGGGAGGAATGTTTGTGTTTAAAGGAAAGCAGTTATTATATGCAAGAAAAGATGAAGGGACTGGTGATCATGCTCCGTTGGATGATATCTTCAATGTCTGCTGCAATGTTTCTACTGCTTGAGAGGCCTTAAAGTCCATCCATCGTCACTTGATTACCTGTTGCTTTCACCGTTCGATCAATTATTCCGTTGGTTGATGTATGATCTTATCGTAACCTACTGAAAACGAGTTGATGTCCGAAAGCGTTGGTGCACATTTTGGTAGCGTTCGATGTCTTTTTTACTCCATAACTTCTGTAATCATGTATAGGACATGGACTATGCCCGGGTATAAATACTTATATGTATGACTATAGATACCAAATACTTAGAAATTGTAATATAAATTTTGTATGGATTGTAAAATCAATTTGAACTACTTTTACTATCTTGTGATCATTGTTGTTGTTTCATGTGATGATCATTGTTTTTATGTATTAGTAGGTAGGTGAATTTTGTGTGTATATTTTCACTTGGGCAAAAATTGTTTCTAAGAAAGGGAAAATGTCATATAGTTGCATAAACCAATTATCTACATTTGGATCCTATTAACCAATTAATCAAGTGTGGTGATGTTTCGTTGGAAACTCAACCCCAATGCAAATTAGGGCTTGCGAAAATTATAAATCAATTAAATACAAAAATGAATTTATATAATATTTTGTACATCGAATCAGAATAATAACTGGGTCATTGGGTCACTGATCCAGCCTACTAAGCCGTTCCTAAAAATGCCCTGTACATTCTCATATACACACACAAGTACAAATTTAAAAGCCTAACAAAATACACATAAAAATAAAAATTAAATTAATAAATTATAATATCCGAATATATATATATATATGTAAATCGAATATAAGAAGAAGTATATGCAATTTTACTAAACATATTTTACTTCAATTTTTGTAATAAAACAACGAAAAATTATTTACTGAAAAAACATTTGAATCGGATTAATGGGGTTGCCGTTTTTCAGGGTTTTGTCGGGTTTGACTGGGTGGCAATGATATTTTAGCCATTTGATTTTAATACATAACCGGATCGGCCATCGATCGATTTCCTGTTAAACCAGTCGAACTGGTCCGAGATTTCAAAACATTGCAAACAAAAATTAAGGGAAAAAAAAAGAACCCCCCTCCCTGTGAAAAGAAACAGAAGTGAAACACACAAAACAAAACCAATGATTATGAAGCCTGGTTGGCTGGTTTGTGATTACTTCCAAAGTAGCAGTGAGCTATAGGGGTTCGAGTAAACTTGATGCTTATTAATTTAAACACGGAAGAATGACATAAATTTCATGTTCACTGGTTTCCAGTTACATTCATGAATTATTTTTTGGAGTGAATAAAGGAAGCTGAGTTCTCAATGGTTGGTTGTTTCAGTAGTAGATAATAATACATTTGAGTTCAACTGATGAGGTCAAAATGTTACAGAGAAGTCAAGATTGCCATACCAGAAAACCCTATTCAAGAATTGATTAAACTCAATTGCCTTCTGAAAAACCTCCTTCACGCCGGCCATTTCTCAGATGCCCTCCATCTCTTCCAACAAATTCACTCGTCCCACCAAATAAAACCTGACCACTACACTCTATCGACCGCCATCACCGCGTGTGCCAACTTACAGGAGACTAGAGTTGGCGCTCAACTCCATGCCCACTCCATTCAATCTGGGCTTAAAATCTTTCCTCATGTTACCAATACTCTCCTTTCACTATATGCGAAATCGCGGGATTTGGTCTCGGTTAAAAGGGTCTTCGATGAAATAGTAACACCTGATGTTTATTCACATACGACGCTGTTATCAGCATGCACAAAGCTCGGTGAAGTTGATTATGCTCGTCACGTGTTTGATCAAATGCCTGAAAGAAATGTGGCCGTTTGGAATGCAATGATCACAGGGTGCGCGGAAAACGGGCATGACTGGATTGCATTTGATTTTTTCCACAAAATGCATGTCTTGGGTGTAAAAGGTGATAATTATACTTTTGCTAGTGTTTTAAGTTTATGTTCTTTAGAGCAGTTTGATTTTGGGAGGCAATTACATTCTGTAGTAGTAAAGACTGGGTTTTTGAGGAGGGTGTCGGTGATTAATTCTTTACTTACTATGTATTTTAATTGTAAAAGGGCTACAGATGCTTATGGTGTATTTGAGGAAGTGGGCTGTGAAGTTGGAGACGAAATAACTTATAATGCAATTATAGCTGGTTTGGTAAGCATGGAAAGAGATGAGGAAGCTTTATTGATGTTCAAAGATATGAAAACTGTCGGTCTAAAACCAACTGAATTAACTTTCGTGAGTGTTATGGGAGCATGTTTCTTCTTGGTAATTGCTAGTCAGGTACATGGTCAAGCCATAAAGATGAAGTTTGAAGACTGTACTTCTGTGAGCAATGCAGCAATAAGCATGTATTCTAATTGTGGGGACATAAATTCAGCTTATTTGGTTTTAGAAGGTTAGAGAAAAAGGATGTTGTATCGTGGAATGCTATTATAGCAAGCTATGCTGAAGAGAATTTGAATAAAGAAGCGATGCTTGCTTACATTCAGATGCAAAGAAATGACATAGAACCAGATGAATTTACGATCGGAAGCTTGTTAACAAGCTCCAATTCGCTAGAGGTAATTGAGATGATTCAAGCAATTGCAATAAAAAAGGCGCTCATCTTGAAAGTTGCAATTTCAAATGCATTAGTTTCTGCCTTTTCTAGGAATGGTGAAATAGAACAGGCGAGCAAACTCTTCTATGACATGCACTCCAAGAACTTGATATCCTGGAATTCTATGATTTCTGGATTTCTAATAAACGGGTTGCATACACGTGCTTTGCAGCATTTTTCGAAATTGCTGCTATTAGGATTAAGACCAAATCACTACACTCTAAGCCTTGTTTTGAGCATTTGCGCTAGCATTTCAGATTTACAGCATGGAAAACAGGTCCATGCGTACATACTGAAATTCGGGTATTTCTTTCATACGTTGCTTGGTAATGCTCTCATTGCATTGTACTCCAAGTGTGGTGCTCTGTGTTGGTCTTTGAGAGTTTTTCAAAACATGATAGAAAAAGATACTGTATCTTGGAATTCAATAATTTCTGCTTACGCAGAACATGGAGAAGGCAAAAAAGCTATCGATTGGTTTGAGGCTATGCAATGTTCAGGTGCAGCCACACCAGATAATGCCACCTTTACTGCGGTGCTCTCAGCTTGCAGCCGATCAGGTTTGGTTGCTGATGGTATTCAGATTTTCAATTTGATGGTGAATGGTTATGGTATTGAGCCTGAAGCAAACCATTTTTCTTGCATCATAGATCTCTTGGGTCGAGCTGGATTTCTTGATATAGCGGAGAGACTGATTAAGAATAGGGGTTTTGACATTGACTCTGGTGTGTGGTGGACATTATTCAGTTTGTGCGCAGCTCATGGGCATATACAGCTGGGAACTATAATTGCAGAATTTCTTCTTGAAACGGGTAAAGAAGACCCTGCGGTTTACGTTCATCTATCCAATCTTTACGCTAATGCTGGAAAATGGGAAGATGCGGCTAATTTGAGGGAAATAATGAAGAAGTATGGTGTGATGAAGCAACCTGGAAGCAGTTGGATCACATCGTGAAAACCACATCTTAGGGAGCCTGACTTGTATGCTCAAATCAAGAGCAATGAGAGCCATCATGCTTTATACTCTACTTGTGGATGTCACTGGTGCAATTTCAAATTATGAATAGAACCTTTAGTGTATATGCGACCACTTGCATGGTACTCTAAGGAGGCTTAAGGAACGATGCATCGAAGCGTTCAAGGATGTTCAAATAGTTTACTTGCTGGTGTTTCTAATGCGGCAAATAATCATACTGATATTTCCAGGAGAAAGACGTGGACTCGCTCAACAGATTTGTCCTGCAGTGACAGATCTTGGTAAGAAAATTATAGAAATATAAGTTTCCAATTTTTATCTTATATGCAATTTTTCCCTCTTGTAAGTTCCCTTTCCTTTTCGGAAAGCATATTAAGTTCGTAATTTTTCAGTGGTGTGGGAAATTGAGATATGATACTGATCCATTGTAAAAGAAAGGATAACTTACTGCTTTGTGATGGTGTACTTTCTGTTACTTATCTCGTTTTATCTCTTGTTATATTCTGCTTTGTAAATTATTCCAATTTCGTGTCGACACAGTCTCATCTTCTTTTCAAATATATGACCATTTAGACCGAGGGGCAAGGTGCTATCTGAAGAAATGCAAATTTTGAAATAGTCTTTCCTAGTAAAAACCAACACGTGCCTAAATAACGCTTTTATATTTTGCTTCTCCTTCAACAGATCAGAGCCTTTTTTATATGGGGAGGGGTCTCCTCCTTTTGACACAAATACAAGTTTGCTCTCTCCCAGAGCTCATGGCTTCTATTTATATATGGTTGAGAATATTTATAATGATTTTTCTTTAACAGTAGATTAGTCGACATGATTTTTCTTTAACAGTAGATTAGTCGAGGATCAAGTAGCTTTACATTCAAGTCAGTCCTGTATTCAGTTTACATGTGTCATTCATCAATATGATCGGTAATATATAGTTCCATCAGTGTATATACGCTTGCAATGAATCTATTTCTACACATGTACTCTTTTGTTAATCTCTTATTTTCACAATGAGACAAATATTTGTCGTTCTTATTATAACTTTAAATCCTTATTTTCTTTCTATTACATGCAGCTGTTTGGGCCGTCAATGGGAGAAAACAGTGTCTGATAATTAGATTAGTTCTCAGACATTTGTTGATGCTACGTTGATTTGACTGGTGGGGCTCGATAATATGCTGGATCGGTAGATGGGAAGAACATTTTAGTAACTCCTTCTTCCTTTATAATGGGGAAGATGATACTTGATGCGCCCTGGAAAACGATGTGTCAGCTAGAGTCGGTCTAAGAGAAGGTAACTTGATATCATGGTTCTAATATCAGTACATTGTCAATTGCCAAATTTCAATTGAAGAATCCTGTTAAAATCAAGGAGCAAATACTTTCTGGGGTTGATTACAAAAAATACCATTGATGTTTAGTCTAAAAACAAATAACTCTATTATCTTTCAGAATTACGAATACTCCCTTAATATTTTTTTCTATTTTACAAATTGCACCATCAATAGGAGTTATTTGTTAAGCAAATATTAGGGTTTTTGTAATACTTTAAGGGGGTATTTGTAATTTGGATAATTACAAAAGCCCTCCCGAGGTTCGGGCAAATTACCAAAAAAGCCCCTTGATGTTTAATTCCGTCTTACATTTTCCCCTTCATAAGCAAAAGATATTTAAAAAAAACCCTAATATTTATAAAAATATTACTCTTACTCCCTTAAATTTAAGACAAAATCAAACCTAAGGTTTTTTTTTTTTTTTTTTGGTAGTTTTAAAACATCTCTAGTTTTTTTTTTTGTAATTAGCCCTAATCTCAGGGATGTTTTTCTAATATCCCTTAAGATACTTGGGTTATTTTGTAATTATAAGGGTAGTTTTTGTAATTATCTCTACTTTCTGGAAAATCAGGGACTAAATAAAGAAGTCCCTCACCAGATTATGTGGAACTCGGAAGTGTAGTTAAGTTGGATATGTACTCAAGACATACCGAAATTAATCTGACTACGCTCCACAATCGCTTGGGAGTAGGAAATGGAATCAACAGACGACCAACACCATATATACCAGCAGCAGAAAAATGGAGCAGTAAGCTCATCGGGCGAAGATTTAGGCCACTAAGCAACGAAACAGGTCCTTTCGCGAAAACCCCTCCAATGCTCAAGTAATCGAAAACAGCTTCATGCATTTCCTTCCTTGCTTGATCAGCGGAGGCACTAGAAACTTTGTATAAAGCTCCAGCCATAGTGTTGATAGTAAATGCCACTGGCTGCAAAGCGAGAAACATACCAAAACCAGGTTAGAATTATAATTAGGCATAATTTCAAAAATTACAGTTGAGGTTTAGCTAATTACGGTAAAAACAACTTATCTTTCAAAATTACAAACGAGAGTGCTTGCAAAAACTTCTTTTTTTAGAAGAAGTGATTTATTGTATCACTAGTAAAAGTAGTTGAGAATCAGAAGTTGGTAGTGCTTGCAAATAGAATCACAAGTTGAGAGTGTTTGGTGAAAAAATTGTAAAAGTGTTTATTTGTTTGTAAAGGTCTAACCAGAAGAAGAAATAGAAATCTAAAGCACCCATCTCCATGTTTTTAGATTCTGATTAAATGAAGTAGAAGCAGAAATAGAAGTCATCATTTGCAAACACTAAAATGTGATTTTTTTTTTAGCAAAAAGCTGAGAATCACTTTTTTTAGTGATTGCAAACACTCTCAATATCCCCTTGCCATTTATTTCTATTTTACAGATTGCGGATGGAGTATTTTGTTAGGTGAATACAAACCTCAAGGGGGTGTTTGTAATTTTGAAAGATAATTGGAGTTATTTTTGTATTAAAGCTAAACCTAAGGTGTATTTTTTGTAACTATCCCTTATAATTAGAGTGACGCACTGTTTCTTTACACTAATGTAACATTTTCTTGACTTGAACAGTTAAAGTGGGACGCTCAGATTTACATGCCTTATTTCTCGCATATTATCTTGGGGAAAAAATGCGAGACTATGGACTGAAAATAGCTGCTTAAATGCAGATAATCAAGAACAGGATCATAATCTGGCTTACTTTACGCAAGGTATAGAATGACTCGAGATGTTTACTCAATAAATCAGTGTCCTTCAAGTCGCGCAAGTTCCTCAGAATATTTTGCAACACAACAATGTCGGAGAGTGCCATCATCATTCCTCCACCGGTCAAAGCATGACGCATGTTGAAAGCATCTCCGATCATTAGAGCTCCTGGCTTAGGACAAGGAGTTGCTGGCATGCTTCCGTTTCGCATTGTCCTAATGTTCCCTCTATCAACAGCAGATATGAAGGCATCATGTAGCTCTGGTGGGACCTAATTCAAGCAATCACTCTGTTCAATCAGAACTAAGCCCCACCGAAGCAGGTGACGTTTTCAGGCAAATGCATTAGTTTTAGCTGAGAGATTAATAACTTATGCTTTTAGAGAAAGTGATTTAATATAGCAGAAACGAAAAGTAGTCGAGAATGAGATGATGGTAGTATTTGCAAATTGAAGCTAAAAGTTGAATAAGTTAAAAGACAAATAAGTTGTGAAAATCTAATGTATTGGCATAATTACAAAAATACCCCTAAGGTTTGGGCTAATTACAGAAAAGACCCAGAAATGTTTAAAATTACATAATAATCCCTCAACTTTTGATTCTATCTTAATTTAAGGGGGTAACTGTTTTTTTATAAATGGCAGGGGGCTTTGAAATATGTTTTTGTGTATCATCATCATCATCAACTGCATCTTATCCCACTGTCGGGTCAATGACATGAATTTTATAGTCTCCTGTCAATTAATTGTCTAAAATTAGTTAACACTCTAAATTCATGCAAAAAGCAAACTGACAAAGTTTTACGTCGGATGCCCTTCTTGTCACAACCTTCGTACGAAGTAGAAATGAGACGAAATTCCAAAACCATCATCATCATAGGTTTTTCCACTAGCATAGAAAATATCATGAGACGGCGATGAGTTGAGATAGTTGCTCTAGTCATGTCCCGTTACATGATTGATATTATAACATCAATATGTACATCATGGAACATAATGTAAAAATGTTTTTTGTGTATGAAAGAGAAAATGTAAGACATAATCAAACTTGAAGGGAGTGTTTGCAATTTTCAAAAACCCATGGATTTTTTTTTTAATCAGCTCTGACCTCAGGTTTTTTTTGTAATTATCCCTTATTTAATTACAAATACCAAACCACAAACAGAATCAGAAATCAAAAGCACTCATCCTTTTACTTTTAGATTTCGATTAAATTAGCAGAAGTTGGCATCTGAAAGAACTAATTTTTTTTAGCTTTTGTTTATGCCAAAAGCTGACAATCACTTTTTCTTTATTAAGTATTTGCAGACACGTTTTCAGAGTGAATAGTGCTTACCTGAGGAGCTACAACCCTTTTCAAATACTTAGCCATGTCGCCATTAGCAAGAGAAGGAAGCTTTTGACCGGCAGGGATATCAACCAAGCAGCGGGTCTCTGTGCTACTAATCGAATAAAACAAGAAGGGTGAAGGGTCTGCCAGAATAGCATGTCCATGATTTGGAAATGGAAGCTTGCAGTGTTCCAATATCAAACCAACAGAAGAAGACAGAACATCCACCTGCAAAATAGAATGCAAAACTATGGTAAGTGCTGTTACAATATTGATTTTAGAATAGATCAAAGAGTCCAGTTATGTATGATGTTGTGATTTTGGAAATTTACCTTTGGATTGCAAAGTGAACGCCTCAGATTTGAAAAGCATCCATCACAAACTATAGTAAGAGGAGCATATGCTTTCAGCTCTTGGCCAGCTTTGGTTTTATACTGTACACCTTTAATGGTTCCATTTTCCTCAAGCAGAGATGTTACAGTACCTTGCTTTAGTTGTACACTATACAAGAATGAGATGATGATATTAAATTTAGCATGAGTAGGGTGCTACATTCATACCAATAAAATCACATCCTAAAATAATTATACATTTAAAAGGAATGTAACTCCACTTTGAGAGTGTTTTGCGAAAATTTCTGTGATTTATTGTAGCAGAAGTAAAAGTAGTTGATAATCAGAAGTTGATAGTGTTTGCAAATAGAATCAAAAGTTGAGGGTGAGAAGTTTATAGTGTTTTGTGAAAAAGTTGGAAAAATACTTATTTGTTTGTAAAAGGCAAACCCGAATTAGAATTAAAAATCTAAAGCATTCGTCTCCTCGTTATTAGATTCTAATAAATGAAGCGTAAATTGACATTTGCAATTACTAAAATGTGATTTTTTTTTCCGCCAAAGACTGAGAAGTAACTTTTGTTTTTGTGTGTTCGCAAACACTCCCTATATAAGTTGGTCTAGAACTCATTCCCTAACCGCCATTACAACTCGCCCTATTTCAATAGCTTCAATTTTGCAAGTAATTGAATGAAGGATATATTGTATATTCAATTTCTTGGTTCGTAGAGTTGAATGAGATGGTCATTCAATATGATATCATTTTGAAGGAGAAAGATTCAAGGTTCAAATCTCGTTTTTACCTATTTATAGGAAGAGTTCCACAACATATGCTATTTTTCACATAAAATAATATTAAAGAAATACGTCGTCAGGAGTATTCAAATTAAATATTTAATATTAAATGATTCTACTATATAATAGCTTAAATTTTTAAATGAGAAATGTATTAGAAATATTAAATATTAAATAACTTGTAAAGCTTGATTTCTAAATGAGTGGTCATATATTAAATTTTTGCACCTCTCTCCAAACCTATATGTCAGTGGAAATAGGGGTGTCAATTTCCAACAAAACACCAACTTAACACATTATAACACGAATACTAAAACATGTCAGGCTATGATTGAAAAATTGGACATGAGTAATATGAATTTTATGCGTTGACATGACACGCGAACCTGAACACAACACAAATTGCCACTGAAAGTGCTCATTTGCCGTATTAAGTAGTATGCAAAATCTTAAACAAATGTACGGAATGTGAAGTAATGTACTTGGGGAGAGTGGCCGCCTTCTCTCGCATCTTCTGCACAAAACGCCCATTATGAAAACCTCTCCCAGCCACATCAGAATTAAACTTCTCAAGGGGATAAGGCAATTTAGCCCTTTTCCCATCCTTAAAAATAGCATATCCAATCATTCTCTGGGCATCAATATTCTCAACACAATCTGCACCATAACTAATGTATATGATTTGTCTTGCATAAACATATCCGATTGTGTTGAGAATGAAACATGTATTATACCTCGAAGCCCCAACTCCAACAATTTAAGATATCCACCTGGCTGTAATACTTCACCAACAATTCTGTGTGGCTCTGATAAATCTCTTTCGATCACACGTACTCGTCGTCCATCCTGCAATATTATGTGAAGATTTTCCCCTCATCCCACTCATCGTCCAAAATAGATTTTATCTTTGAACTTCAGCTAAATTGCAATTTTATTACTGTAGCTTCGACGGTGTAGCAAAAATAGTTCTGCAGGAATCACGACTTGCAAAATAGAAAAAAATCACAATTTTCGAAATTTCTCGATATAAGTCAGTGGGTCTTCATAAATTGAGAAATTTGCTTAAAAAATTCACGTGTCCACATTTTGGTCAAGTCCACTGAAATGAAGACCAATTTTGCTTATATGAGTATCTTCAAGTGAGTTGGCATGTCATTAGGATAAAAACTCAAAACTCTATTGGAGGATATCCATATAAGCAGAATTCATCTGACATTAGTGGGTTTGGCTGGAAATTTGGATACATGGATTTTTCTAGTAGATTTTCCAATTTCCGCTACTCAAATGACCAAAATCGGGATTTTTTCCAAAAACTATGAGACTTTTGTGCAAATCGTGATTTTTATAAAACTAACCCTCTATAGTTGCAGAATGCCTTCAACTTCTTACAAATTTTATTGATATTTTCTAGCACGTTTTTTTTAATAACGTTTCGCACGCTTTTATACCCTTATTTCATCGTTATTATCCATGCTACACCGGGTGTATGGTACAATTAGTGTGTGGATGAAGGACAAATATCTCATTTTATAAAAAAAAATGGTATACATGTAGAATGAATACACACCAAGTGTATGTAAATCAGGTGTATCATCTACATAGACGACATTATGTCGCCAACTAAAAAGGTGGGAGGCAGAGAGAGAGACCTTGCCAAGGGTATAAGCCAGAGCAGCACCGGCAACACCAGCACCCACAATGATAATATCCGGGTCGAATTCTTCTTCGGGTCCGGATTCACCATTCGTCGGGTCGCTCCAAATCTGGTACCCACTTTGTTTCATCTTGTGGTACATTTTTCGCAGGTGATCAGGAGATTCCATGCTCTTTATGCCCAAAACATAGAGAAAAATAAGTCCTAACAGAGTTGCAAAGAGTGTACCCACAACGTAATCATCCATCAAAATAACATCATTAATCTCACAAAAATTATTATTATTATTAGTACAACTATTTCGCTTCGAAAAGACACAAGGAATTTTACGGTGATGGAAAATAATATTGTCGGGATATTTCTTTGTTGCTCTTCGTGAAAATACGGTGATGTTCAGGCGGTAAAGTAGTGTTGTTTTTGTTCTAGTTAAGAATGAACCATAGGAGGGGAATTTATAACAAACATATGGAGGGATGGTAGTTGAAAACATTTTTGTTTTTGTTTTTGTTAAAGAAAAAGATTTAATGTTTATGAAGCTTGATATTGAGGATTATAATTTACATATTTGAGTGCTGGAGATATCTTATAGTTATGTTTATATAGGAAAAAATTATTAATGAACTTTATTAATTATATAAAAAAGTTGTAGTTCTTTTTTAAAATATAAATACTTTTTGAGGTTTGAGATTGTTCCACGAATACCTCCCCAATAGGTATAGTTTTGTAAAATAGAAAAATAATCAATTAATTATTTAAAATTTAGAGTTTGTTTTTGGCAAAAACGTGTGTAAGACGGTCGCACGGTGCGACGAGTGATATTTTTAGTGTAAAAAGTGATATATTGTCTGAATACACTAAAATTAAATATATATTCAGAAAAAGTATCACTTTTTACACTAGAAATATCGCATTATATACAAAAAGTATTACATTTTACACTAAAAGTACAATTTATCGCACGTGCGACCGTCTTAAAAGAAACATATTCTTTTGTTTTTAAGGTCAAACCTCAAGGGTGTCTATATATTGTAATTCGCTCGATTTATATTTTTATAATTACATCTTGATTCAAAACATTGAAAGCAAAAAAACTGGGCGCCTAATTAGACACACGTTTTCAATTTTGAATTCGTAATATATAATCATAGAAGAATATTTATTATAAAAAGGAAAAAAAAACTATTTCAAACCTAAAACATTATAAAATTGTGATTTGTCATTTGAGTATTATCATTTGAATTAGACCTCATTACAAATTTACAATCACCTTTCAGTTGAAAATTACAAGCATTCTCCCATACTAGAAGAGTATAGACTGAAAATGAGGGGCACCTCGCCAGTCACACTGGTTTTACCATTGATTATGGGCTTTTCCTTTTGAACGAGATAAGATGAAACGTATAAAATTGAAGGAGTTAATTGAAGGGATGATTAAAAAAAATCATAAGTTTGATATCATCAAATATTATATAATTAAATATCTTGACTTTTCTAAAATTTTACAAATAGCCCCAACACTCCAAATCTGATTATTTGTAATATTTAGAAAAATTGAGATATGCAATTGTAAAATTAAGATGAAAAGTTTGGACTTTTTGTGATATTTTGAAAAGTTGAAGGATAAAGTTATAATATATTTTATGACATGAGTTCAACTAACAATTGGAGTAAGAATGTAAGGCAAAATTAAACCTCAAGGGGATTCTATATTTTAAACTTTTTTTTTTGTAATTACCCCTTAATTGAATTGACTATTTTTTGATATGCTAATCCAAATTTTAAGGATATTGGAAATGTTAAATCAAGTTAATATTTATATAAAAAGAAATTAGTTACTCGACTTTAGTGTTTATATAATATGGGATCTCTATTTTTAGGTATTTTGCTTATTGATCTATATCTCTAATCTATAATAACTCTTAAAAGGGCAAACAAATTTCATGGATAGCCTCTTAGGCAAGAGGTGTAACCATGAGAGGTAAAAAGTATATATGCCCGTCACGCAAAAGCGGATATAGTTAATTTTATAAAGTGGGAATTGTAATACTATCCGTATGGGATTTGTCTAAGCTTTGGAGTGACTTTAATCAAAATACAGAGTGAATTCTATTGTCATTATTACATTTGGCTTACTATTTTTTTTGTGACATTGTAAGTTAGATATACACTTGACCCTCTAGAGCCCACCTGGCCAGGCCTAGAAGCGGAATATCCCACCGAGATTTCATTACATATCTGACATGTACATGTTAAAAGTTATTGCATTTTGCTATTTAAGCTTTGCATAATTTTGCACTTAACCACATCAAAATACAAAAAAAAAAATTATATATCCATGTATTTGAGTTCTTTTTTTATTATTATTATACAGGGGGTGATGACCCCTGGGCCACCATCTGCCATCTGCATGGAATCCCATCCACAGCCCCCCGCTCGGTAGCTATTTCCAAAGATGCTCCTCAGATTGCTGGAATCTCTCCGCCAATGACATCCGATTATGAATCGAACCCGCGACATTCGGCTCCTAATACTATGGCTCAATCCCATTTTGGCCATTCTTTTGCTAAAATTGTTTCAGGTACTCACCACGATATGGATTTGGCGACGCGGGCCCAAGGTAATTTTACAACATTTTCGCATGCGGTTGCTGGTAAATCTCATTCTATCCCTAAACCTGTTAGAAAGGGAGATTATTATTCAGTTACGATTGATGAAAACGTTTACCAACAACGCCTTGCCGAATTTTCTTATTCATTGATTGGAAGGGTGATTTTGGGCAAGGGTAACAAACCATGGGCGACTATGCTTCTGCATAAATGCCTATCAGATTTATGGGGAATTAAAAATGACTGGAAACTAATCCCCCTGGGTAAGGGATTTTTTTGTGTCAAGTTCTTGAATGCGTAGGATAAAGCTCGAGCCCAAACACATTATAATTGGTCACTCAATCCGGGAACTATTAGACTCTCTCCATGGGCCCCGGATTTCAATCCGTACAAGGTACACACGTCGGTGGCAAGTGTTTGGGTCCGAATCTTCGAGCCCAGTTTGGAGTATCTTTGGGATCCTAATATCATCTTGGGATCGCCAGTGTGATTGGAAACCGAGCACATTGATCAACGATCGCTTGACGGCTATCTAGGGCATTTCATTCGGGTATTAGTGGATATTGATCTGTCGAAACCGTTGGAGGAGCACATCATGGTAGAACGGGTTGGCCAGTGTTCCTTTGTGTCAGTTACTTATGAGAAATTACCGGAATTTTGTTCTAAATGCAGGGTAACTGGACATTCAACGGTTTCTTGCCGTATTACTCTCGCAGGGAACTCAACCACTGAAAGACGCGCCTCTCCTGACCAGGGACGTCCCAGGACATCAGTGGCATGTCCGAATTCTATGCAACGGGGTCGTTCCAGGGTCCGTAAAGTTTACCGTCCGGTGCAGAGAGACAAGGGCAGGCCGTTGATGACTCCATGGAAAATGCGGGTCATCAAGGTCGTGTTAAGGAGGGTGAACCTTCTTCTTCACGTATTCACACTAAGAATTCTTTTGATGTTCTGGGTGCTGATTCCGATGATGTGGCATGTGATAATACGAATTTGGAGCAAAAACCTGATAATGATAATCGGATTATGGCTTCGGAATATAATACTAGCAACACAAACAGAGCCATGGTTCTCTATCAACCGCTGGCAATAAATTTGGATGAACATGGACAGACTAATTTGCAACGTGGAATGAAAATAGTTTCAAATAGCCTTCCTTTTAATGATTATGTCCTTAGCTCCAATGATCCTTCTGAGGGGTTCAAGGCTATGGCCGTTGCTGCCCGGAAACATTGGTCAGATATGGCGGATGAAGACGATCAAGATGATGCAGACAAATTGGAAGCTTTAAAGATCAAGTTAGACGACTCTTCAACTGCTCCGATTGTCATTCACTCAAGTGATTCGCCGAAGTTATGAACGCTTATGGCAATTGTGGTGGAGGATCCTAGGCCGATATTCCACAGGATACATCAGACCATCAGGAGGATACTCAAGCACGTGCAACACAAACACATGCCAATGTCATTCGAAAATCCTCTAGAAATAAACGTCCATCATTTCGATTGAGATTTTAAGTTATTTCTGTTGTTTCTTTTATGGGGTACTCTTTTTCCTATTAAAGATTTTTCCCAATGGGTTTTACTTTGATAGGTTTTAACGAGACCCTTTTTTAAAGATAGCTGCTTGACTTGTAAGCAGTACACTATATTTTCTTTTTTAATAATATTTTGCATTTATTCAAAAAATAATTGTAAATTTTTTCCTGTAATTTACTTTGATACTTTTTCATAAGAAACTAACTTCAATGCTAACATGTTTTTTTTTTTTTCTAAAAAGACATTTAAATTTAGTTTTGTGAAAGAGTAATACCAAAACAAAATCAAAAACATGTATATAAATATTTTTTATTTCATTTTATTTTGGTGTGACAAAGTGCAAAATGCAAAATTTAGATGACAATTGTAATTAAAAACCTTAGCATGTGTCAGACACGTGATGGGATCTGAGTTAAAATATTTTGGTTTTTGGCGCCAATGGGCTAGAGAGCAAAATTTATATCTCATATAGTCTTTATGGTAAAGTGTGACCAAAAAAAAAAAAACAAAACAATAGTATGCCAAATGTAAAAATGGTCAAAATTCGGAGAGCACAAATTCTTTTTTCCTAAAGGAAATGATGAACTTTCTTTAACTCGCAGCTATACACATAATTATTTTATTATGTTTTGAAGTATGACGTAGGTATGAGGCCTTGCAATTTGCAGGATAGCATTTAAAAACCAAGAAACAAATTGAAAGAAACAAAACGAAAACCATAAAATTTATATATTAAGCAATCAAGTTTTTATTTTCTTAAGGGATAATTACAAAAAGTACCCCTGAGATTTAGTCTAGTTACAAAAAAATTCAGAAAATTTTCGAAATTACAAAAAATACCGTTGAGGTTTGTTCCGTCTAATATCTTAGGTCCTTCTATTAGTTGACCTAACGAAAAATGATAATGACATCAAAAAATTGTCTGAAATCCAAGAATGTCCCTGATGTACTATTCATTAATTATGAGTAGACAAACCCTTTGGGGCTAATTTGTAATAATTTTAAAAGTTGAGGGGTGTTATTGTAACTTTTAGCAATGAACAAATATTGTTTTACAGCTTAAAAGGGTACATAGTCAATGATTTGGAATATAATTATTATATTTAAACTCTAAATATAATTTCAGAATTTCAGAATACCCCCTACTATGGTTTCAAAATTACAAGCAGCCCTTTGGACCTATAATAATATAGCAAATAACCCCCTCACATGATTATACAACAATTGAAGCATATAATTTTCATATTACACAAAGATTTGTTCAACAAATAGTACAAGTATTCTAACTATTATGCTTGAATTCAACAATAGTTTAAAATATTTTTATTTTCCTGCAGTTTGTAACACATAAACCCTCACCAACCAAAATATTACAAATAACCCCTTGTGGTTATGAAGAAGAAATAGTTTAGACCCTTTGGTTTTCCTTAATTTACAGAAAAATGTACAAAAATAACAAAAATCCTTAGTATCAAATATTAAGCTCGATTCTTGTGCAAGCCTAATAAAATGCCTAATTGTTTCAACATGCCCGTAATGAATACAACATGAAAATCCTTCAAAATCAGTCTTTTAACAAAAAATACAAAATGGTGTGATGAAATGGGGAGAATTTGGATTTTGATTTGGATTTCTTGAGTGGGTATTTGTCCAATCACATTTTCGATTTCTCCTTCAATTTTTCTTTTTTTTTTTTTCAAATTCCGTCAAGGGTAGAACAGACTTTTCACAATTTTCGTCAGGGTTTTGTGTAATTAGTAGAAACCTCAAGAGTATTTTTTGTAATTTCAAAAGTTTTTTGGGTTTTTTTGTAATTAGACTAAACCTCGAGGGTACTTTTTGTAATTATCCCTTTTCTTAATTGTGTATGATTAATTAAAATAAGAACTAGAGATTAACTAAACCATTGAATTTATTCACATGTAATATGGGCCAATAATGATGCATGGTTCAGAAAGTATGACCTATGAGATGACTTATTTCACTAAATAACTACATAAGTTGCACAATAAGCATGACTTTCTGTTTTGTCACACAATAAATGCACGCACACTTACGAACGCCCCTGAAACTATTCATGAGGATTTTGAGGGATGAGATCTCCTATTATATTTTTTCTATTTCACTCTCTATTTCATGTATTCGATGAATGACATGTGTAACATCATCATATATATGTGTCATTCATCTAATAAATGGAATACGGAATGAAATAGGGAAAGTGGGAAGATGTATTAGAGTATTTGTTAAAAAAATAAAAACAAAATATTTAGCTTAATTTTCGGAGTAAGACATTTTTTAATGTAGATGCTTTTTCTATACAATTTCTTTTTTGGATCAGGGATGTTATATCAATTTTATGTATATAAATATTGGAATGTGCCTAAAGATATATATACTTTTTTTTAAAAAACAATTAGTGAGAATTTTCTTAAAATTAATTTGTATAATTTTTCTTGGGTTTTCTATCAGACCCACTATATTTTCGTGTATCGACGCACCCATTATGGTGTCATGGCTCCGCCATTGTATAAATATATATCATAACATATGTGTGTAAAGTAATGATTAACTTGTTTACATAATATTTTGGGGGTTTAGGTTTTATATGGTTGTTGATTATTATTTTTTTTGGCTAAGCAAATAGAATTAATTAAGAGAGCACAAAGGGTGTCCAACCCATATACAAGATAATCTCCTATCAGACACTACTACAAATTTTTGGCTGTGAGAGCCAATCCAAAACGAAACCGAATGAAATTTTGACCCTTTAGTCGACAACCAAAGTCATACCCTAACTTTAAAAAGCTCTACAATACTACACAAGTTGACACTCTCTTGTTGAAACACTTTTTTGTTTCTACTAGTCCATAAACTCCAAACAACTCCAAACCAGATTACTTCCCAATATTGCTTAGCTTCTCTTCTAAAAGAATTAAAGCACGGATAAATAGAAAAAGTTTCACAGAGTAAGGATGTGATTGCAGATGTGGTCACATTCACAATCACATGCAGGAGAATTTTAAAAACACTAAAAGGACACACGAATTAAAATTTGTCTACAAGCCAACAAGCTTGTAGACGTGCCAATATGACGAAACTTTCTACTAGTACAAATCGTTTGATTCCGTATACAAAAATACTAAAACCAACTAATAGAAACTCAACGAAAAACTTCTATCTAGAGTATATCAGATCTGTGTAATTCAACTCATCCAACAATAGACATGTGTGGACTTCGTTAATCACAATACTAAAAATAATGGATGAAAAACTAACAAACACAATCTGCAAGACTGAATGTAATCTCAGATGTAGTTACATTCGAGATTGCATCCAGTGCAGTAAGACTCCTTGTGCTTGAATGACTCTTAATTCTCTCAATACTCTTGTAGCTCTGGTGTATTTCTTGTGTACTGATTATGCACGTCCTCTTCCCTTTATATAACGTCTAACCCTTTAAGAGACCTAATACATAAGGAAAGAAGATATATACAAATATATGACAAGTAAATCACTTACGTTAGGAAACAAGATAACTATCCAAGGGTCCTAATATATCAATATGATTTCTTTCCTAATCTAATAAAGTCCTAATCATACCATAAATCTAGAAAGACAAACAAATCAAAAACCAATCTTTATAACAATCTCCCCCTTTTTGTCTTTCTGGACAAAAACACTTATCAAGCACAAAATAAACTAACTCCCCCTAAATATAACAATCCCCCCTAAATATCATGCTGAGTAAAAATACTGAAGCAGATGTAATCACATTTTAGGTCACATTCATGACTGCAACAAAATATCATAAGAGAGTTTTAACAAGTAATCAATAATCAAAAACAAATAAACCTAGCTAGAGAATATTGTTTAGTATATCCTAGAATTAAAGATTATAACGTTAATCAGTGGACACATTTGCATCCATATGTCCTTCAAAGTCAAACTGAAAACCTTCATCGCCTTCACCCTGTCCAGCCAACGGTGCAGTAGCAACAACATCTTGGGCTGTAGTATTTTCAGGAATTGAAGCATCGGTCTTGGGCGTCTCAGTCGGCATAACTCCCCCTTGAGCAGTGCTTGGTACAACTACATTCTCTCCCACTTTTTGGCCAGAAATCGAGCCAAGGATAGTATGCAATTGGGAACGGAGAGCAGTGAAGTGAACAATCTGGTGCTCAACAAAGGCCAGCTGTACTTGTAAGAAAGCCACAGAGACAGGAATACAGGGGATGTTAGATGAAATGGGAGCCGGGATGTTGCCAACATCCGGAACCACATCCGAGGCCACATTAAGAACAGACCCAGGGACAGGGGCATCAACATTTGGAGAATCAGCAGAGATAGGAGTCATAGGAGCAGGTGGAGCATCTCCTGGATAGACTAGGGGCATATCAACAATGCGATTTTGAGAACTGAGCAGGGGTCGAGAAACATGAAAGACCCCAGGCTGGTTTGTGAAGTGATCACCCTCATTCGGTTCAAATACTTGAGAAACCAGGATTTTATAGATGAGACTGGGGAATGGCAGTGAACAGGGTTTGGATTCACTAGTAGCAAAGACTGTTACCTCCTAGAAAGCCAATTTACCAAAATTAAAGGGCAGCCCTTTCCCAATTTCGTATAAAACTCGTGCATGCGTCCTTGTGACAATAGAATTATTCTTAGAAGGAGACCAGTTTGCACAACAGATCTTGTGCAAAAACTCATAAAAGGACGTAAGCCGGGAGGAGACGAGTTTCTGGGGATGGGCAGGCCAATCTTGCACACGGCCACCAGTGAGAAATCGAGCCATTTCATTGTAATCGAGGGCACCTCACTCTCTTCAAAATCAGGCATGTTAAAGAAACGGTTGACGATCGAGAGATCAATTCATATATCCTATTGCGAACAAAATTTTTGGCAAACTTAGGTGAATGTAACAGCAATCCTGGTAGACATGTTGGCATAAAACTCACAGACCACAAAGTCAATATAAGGGGGATCAGTATCAATCGTGGTCAACAAATTGCATTCCTCAAAAAATCGATTCAAATTATACTTTGCAAAGTGCTCATAATCTCTGCATTTTTCATCAATAAAAGAACGAGAAAATAAAGCATGAAACCTGGAAGCTACAACAGCTGTGTAAAATAGCTCAGAGTGAGCTCTCCCAACATCGAACTCAGAATCAGATGTGTCATTGGATGACATCACATCCTTCTCTGCTTCTGCAGCAGCAACCTCCTTACATTCTTCACCCATCAATTCATCTCTATAGGTCCCAAGGGGTGTGAGTGTAAGGTTTTAGAAGGGGTTGAATAAACCATACCAACTTTTCGATTTAGTCCTTTTAAAACGATCGGAGTTGATACTTCTTGTTTGAGTCCTTGGTGGGACAACTAAGCTAAGTTAATCGCCAGAGTTAGTCACTCAACGTACTTGATCGAGTTTGTTGATAGAATAACTCATTGTTTTGACTAAAGACTTAACTCGATTTGTGATATGTTTTCGTTGGAAGACTTAACACCTTTGAATTTTGGTTAAATATGTTTTAATGTTTGGTTTTAGCACTTTGTTGATTATCAATTGGATAACAAATTTATCGTGAGATATTAAAGTAATGTGCATAAATTAAAGTCTTTGAAATGTAAATGACACAATAAGTTTTTATAGAGGTTCAAGATGGGGTAATTCTTCTACTCCTCTTTTCTCCAACTCCCGGAGGAATCCACTAAGTATTGATCAATATACAAAGTGGTTAACGGTCCGGATGCAAGTCTTGATCACACGGTGACTTGATCCTTTGGGACTCGACCTGGAGATGCCTTGGTCACACGGTGGCTTCTCGTGACGACTCGGACCTTCTTCTTCATTGGCGTTTTGCCGCTTGCTACTACAGGGCACTTGCTCAAGCTTCTTGGATTTGATCACAAAGCCCTCCAAAAACTTGAGACTGGTTCGTCTTTGAACCTTTCTACAATCCTCTGTGGAGTGTAGACCCCTTGATTCTTCAAATGTTTCCTCTTCAACTGATTGAAGTTGTCTTTCCTTCATAGGTAAGTGTTGGATTGATTTCCTTCGTAGTGTAGGCTTGAGGATTGAACTTGACTGATTTGAGAATATTTTTGGTTACAGATATTGCTTTTCTTGTTCGTGTTTGTTTTCTGATTGTCAAGGTAACCAACACTCTCTCAAATAGATTCCTCAGCCTTTTATAGTGTTCTTTTGAAAAATTTGCCCGTTGAAGAGATAGGCTTATTTTCAGAAGACACTTGTGGTCGTTGGCTTGTCTTGTTGCAGTCCTTGAAATTAACATTTCCTCGTATGAATGAGTATTCAGCTTTTCAGAGTTCTGACACAGGTGCAGTGCTTCCTATTGGTTTATTCCTTTTGCACGCTTCTGGGATTGAGCACTTCAAGAAAGGCAGTATGGAAGTATTACTTGTTTAAGTAATTCTCTTGACTTCTGTGCAACAGATCTCTTTCAGTTATCTCGACTTGACTGCATTTCCTTGACTTTCCCAGGTGACTTCGAGTCGCCTTCCAATCATGGATGACTCATCCGTCACTTCAACTTGAGACTTGGTTGTGTTGAGTTGACTTGATCGACACTTCACTCACCGCATCTCATTGCACCTTGATCGAGTTCTGTCTTTCTTCTTTGCCACACTCACCGCCTTTACAAAATGAGTCTTCCTTCCGATCTCCAGTTGACTTCTTGCATATCTTGGCATAATCGACTTAACTCAAATTTGACCACCCTATATCTATTACAATGCAATATTTCTTGCATATCTTGGCATAATCGACTTAACTCATTTCGACCAGCCTATATCTATTACAATGCAATTTACAACAAAAATGAGGTGCCAACTTTCTATTCTAAGTTTTACATGGCATTCATCAAAATCTAAAAATTAATTTCCCAACAATTTCCCGCTTTTGATGATGACAAAACTTAAAACATTCATTCAATAATTGAACAAAGAAAGATACGACAGATATATAGAATCACGGAATGTATGCGTAGAATCAATCTTTTATTGATCATAACATTCTTGTTCTTTACACAAAATTGTTCTGAGTGTATCGAGCTTAAACGAGTAACTTATGGTAACCCTGTTTGTTTCTATATCTACGCAAGTATAGAAATTATACAATTTTATTCGTGTACGTAAGATTTACATAAAGATGTATTTACATAGTAAAATACATGAAGGGGTGAAAAAGCAACACTTCATCTCCTTCACGCCTCCTTCTTTCCTCTACTTGACTCTATCATCTTCTCGACCTTTTTCTCTTTTTCTCATCTTGACCTCTTCTTTTTTTCTCATAAGCCTTTCGGCAATGCCTTCATCTCTTTTTTTTCTTTCTTGTCTTTCCTCCCACAATCGAGTTTGTCTTCTATTTTCTTCTTCAATCCTTTTCACATACTCAAAGATTATTTTTAGCCACTTGTAGGTTGGCTACTTCGTCGAATCAGCCAAAAATTCAATAGATCCCTCCTTTCTTGCCTCGGATCTATGTACTCAATGTTTTTCGCGAGAGGTCAGGTGAAACCTCTTCCTCCACCATCGCTTCTCCCTCTTCCCTCGGGCGTGTATTGTCTTGGGGCCTTCTTTTTCCCAAATGAGTGACTAGCATAGTGATCGCCAAGAGAGTCTCGTTGCTGTCGCCTTCTTCACATAGCTTGAGGCCTTTTTCCCAATACAAATCCCAAGCTTGGGCCATAGACATATTTGCGAAGTAACCTCGGATGCGGCGTGTTGAATTCATCAACAAATCTTAGCTCGGTTCCGCGTCCGAAATGGCATAGATGTCTCTGTCTGTTGGAATGCCTCCATGTTGTTTCAAAATATCCATAACTCGGGCATCCATATTTCCTTCCACCTCCTTCATCCCTCGCTTTAACTATCTTTCTTTTTTTCACCATGGGTATCTGCGGGATGTTGAGAGCAGAGTCATCACGGGGAGTTTCTTTGATGATATCAGGTATGTGATAAGACCTTGTTGGGGGGTTTTAACAATCAACAAGGTTATATCTTTCGAACCTTCCCCTCAATGATTTTCCTTTCTTCTCTCTTTTTTCTGTTTCTCCTGTCTTTCCCTTCACAACAAGGCGTCCTCCTTTTTCTTCAGATCCTTTCAACGCTGTAGGTATTCCTCTTTCCCCTTTTTGGCATCATCAAAGCGAGAGGAACGCTTGGAAACAAGCTAGCAATCATGAAGTCTAAGCGGCTAATAGCCGAGTTATGCTTCAATCTGGCTTTGCGGAGTATGCCGCATGGAATTCGGTGCGGGTGGCGTTGGATTCAGTTTGTCACGATTCATTTCACCATGAGGAGGCCGAACTTCCTATCCATGTTCTCCTCTACGCACAGAGCTCTTTCTTATTATATTCACGCATGTTTGCATCTCTATGCGGTGAGATTCATGCAATCGATCGATGTTCTCTTGCATTCTTGTCTTTGTATCGCATTCTCGGCCCTTGACTAACAATTTATTGAACAATGTCCTCAAATATCGAGCTTGTTCTATGCGCATTGTTTGTTGTTGTTGCCACCATTCCGGATCCCGACAATTATTCCTCGCAGATCGGGCAAGAAGATTTGCGTCTCTCGTTGTCCACCACCATGTCCGGTGAGGCCTGGTGCCTCTCCATCTTCTCTATCTCTCGCAAATATGGCCTTGAAAACTTCTCGAACCTCGGTTGTCACTTCTGCCTCAAATTCGGCGGCTGCCAGCGTCAAAGTCAAAGTCTGGGATGATGGTGTTCATTGGAATAACGAGATCGGAGTTTATGGAAACGTTCTTGATCTCGGCCGATTCTTCAGGAAGGTCAAGTACTTCCAGAGAGAAGGAAATGATTCTTCAACCGAATCATCACAGTAACGGCGGGAATCGCTTGATGACAACTTGTGCTCATGAAGTTCCCCGTGGAGTCGATCTCCGCCGCAGCCTTGAGAGCTGCGCGATTGACTCGTGTCACCGGGTCTGTTGTGGAGTTGACCCGACTTTTGCCGAGCCTGTTGTCTTAATGAGCCCGTCGATCTCTTTGGTTTTTCCATATGAGCCGACCGGTCCTCGCCATATCAAAAGCGTCATCGGACGATGATGAGATTTCCAAGGGTGGCTCATCATCAAAATTAAAGGTTTGGCGAGTAGCCTTAAGGTCGGACTTACTCGTGCTTGGGAGAACATCCTCAGCTGAGTCTTTTGGATTGGCAATAGGGGATGACTCAGCTTCGTCTTCACCTTCAGATCCCAGAAAGGTTACATCAGGATTTTCTTGGGAATCGTGAAGAGCACTTATCTCATTTTCAGATGGATCAATGATAGTAGGAGGGATGTTATGTGCTTCCGTCTCTTTACCCCGGGAAGTCTCAACCTCCCGTTGGCCTTCACTACCTCCCTGCAGCTCTCAACTACGGCGAGGCCTGGGCTCGATGCCCCTTCGACGGTGTCACTGTCTTGGGGTCTTCTGAGGTGGCATCCACTGGAGTCTCAACTCCATGGATTGCACTTTCATTGCCTAGAGTGTTAACTCCCAGGCAGTTCCTTCATGTGCCTCAACCGCACCAGCCAGCGTCATTGGCCTCGCGGAGAGCGCTTGGCACTTCACCGAGACAATCTTAACGCTCGAGCCTCGTCGGTGACAACTTTCTTTGTGTATCCGTTTGTTGTTCCTTCTCCACTTCGCCTCCAAGATTCGTTGAGGAGTCAGCTGCAACATCCTCCAACCTTGCTGCAGTGGAGGAGTTTCCCTCAACCGGCACACACCGGTGAGTGAATTGGAATGGGGTCACTCATCTCCGGACTCCCGACTGTTCCCTTTGAGTAGTCGGCCATTGGGGCGGTGGTAAGACACCTTCATTAGGGGTAGGCTCGACTGGGGTCCCCACAATCCCAGTTTCATCGCTAGTTCCCTTAATACCTTCTTCTGAGTGAGCTGGAGAAGTGGTGGCAGCAACAACTATGGCAATATGCTGCACCACTCCCATCGGATCGATCTCCGGTGTGATGTGGAAGACTCCCCGGTCCTTCCAATAACCGTTGCTCATGCGGGTTCCCCGGATTCCCGCATGGCTTGCCGTGATCCGCAATTCTTCAGAGCGGCAGGATCCGATCCTCATCACTCCCGAGAGGATGTCAAGATAAGGATGTGTATGATCGGTGGTTTCCAGTAAAGGGACAAATCTTGGCCTTTTCACGAGCCTCGCCTTCTACCGATCTCTACCGCTTCTCCTTGTCTTTGAAGATCTCGCAAGATATCTCGTGCGATTTTTCTTCATCGATGCCTGGACCACATTGGTCGATCCGAGAAAGTTCAACAGATTCGTCTTCTTCTTCAATAAATTTCGGTCTTTGGAACTGTTCCTGGATCAACTCGCCTTCCACTTCCTCCATTCTCGACGATTTTGGATGTCACGAATATGGTGGGGATAGGATCATCACATCATCATCATCTTTGTCATCTTCTCCTGCTTTGTCCCTCGTTCTCGGGGATTGAAGGTAGCAAACTTTGGTGCTCCGCACCCTCGTAGCGTCTTTTGCGGGAGGGGAAACAACCCATCAACAGGAGAGTTTGCTCTCTCACCGCTTTAGTGTCTCAAATTGCTGCAGCCGAGAAGCGTGTGTCTTCAATGTGCCTCTGTTGATCGGCTTCCAGCAGACTTGGCTGTTTCATCAATGATTTCTGGAGACTCTACTTCTCCAGCAGTCTCTGGTATCTGTTTTGGTGAGTGGGCGACTCAGCCAGTTTCTCAAGCTCGGAACGCTTGAAGATTCTTCTTCTTTTAGTCCTTACTAGAGGGATTTCTGGCTCGGATATGGTTTCATCTGAGTCCTGGGCGGCGAAGGCTGGTGCTGTTGTCTTTTTCTGAGGAGCTGGTCGTCTCGGCTTATCAGTCCTCCTTTTCTTGACAATCGGAGAAGGTATTTGAGGTTCTTTCTCCATTGCGGTTGCAGGGGCAGGAGACACGGCTGCGGGGGCAGGGGCATCTTTTGTTTTCTTCTTCTTTGCTGCAGGGGAAGAAATCTTCTTTGCAGCTGCATGGGCAGCCTTCTTCTGGGGAGAGGAGGAGACAGTTGTTTCTTCGGGACCAGCTGATTCCCCCTCACTCGTGTCAGCTCTCTTGGCATATGCTCTCCTCTGTGCTCCAGAGAGATTAGAACAGAACATCTTCTTGTTAACATGGAACACCTTTCCATGTCGAAGAGGGACTCCTTTTACTTCCATCATCCGCCAATCACCGGCCGTACCCGTGATCCTCCAAACGTGCCATCCTCCTTGAAGGATATATTTCAATATTAAAGTCTGCCGTATACAAACTCATTTGAGTTCACCTTCTTTTCTTCTATGATTGCAACCATCACGACTACCTTAGTCTTGGGATGGTGATTATAGCTTCCAAATTTGATATCAATGCACTTGGTAACAATATCCGCAGACTTGTGGTAGTCTCCTTCAATGACTTCTTCTCATTTTGTGTAGACAACCTTCGCAGCACAGTCAGTCTTGACTACTTCCTTCCAAGCAGCAGCCAGGTTAACATTAGCTTCATAAATCTCTGGCACTCCTTCTGCCGGCAACAAACGTTGTTCTCGCGGATCTCTTGGCGATGGTCAACTCTTTCCCGTGACGAGAGGACTTGATGCCCTTATCGTGAACTTGGCGTTCACGTAGAAATCGCGACCTCTTCTACGTAGGTCATCGGAAACTCCATCGTCAAAAACGGTTTTAATCCAGACTTTTCCAGTTTCTCTGCAATCTTCTTCACGAGGGTGTCGTCAGACCCCTGTTTGATCATGCCGTCGAAATCCACAGTAGACCCAGTGTGGATTTGCTTTCCCAACTTGACGAAATCATGAGTAGATGCCATTTCTCGATGTTTTACCGAATGAAACTTTGAAAATGAACTTGAGGATTTGTAGGGTTTTGAGAGAGAATTTCTTTCTTTGCCTTCGAGAGAGAGAGATGAACAGTTTTGGTAAAGTGAGAGAAATTGGACGAAACGATATAAGTATGGGTTATGAAAGGACGTGCGGGTGGTTTTTGAAATTTGATCAAGATCAACGACTCAGATTTTGCACGCCGATTAACACTTAATTTTCGTATTTAATGCGGCAAACATTTATATCCAATCATAAGCTTTGTGTGCGACTTTTGATTGTACACGCGTCATAATTATATCGACGTCATTCTTAAAAACATTCCCGCTTAGTAAAAGCATTGCGTTTTTGTCACTTTGCTCATAAATGACTCAAAGCTTATTCCTTAGCCGATTTAACTCTTCTCTCTTTGCACATAGGTACTCATTTGTCATTAACTTGACGCACTGATTCTCGATCTGGTGATTCACTTAGCTGATTTAAGAGTTCAACCCTTTTTCATCTTTTCATGTTCCATTTCTTTTCTTTGATTCTTCTGAGTGTCAACTCAGCTCAATTAACCCTAATTCATGCTTGAGTTCTTCAAGTCTTGATTCACATAATGTTTTGTGAATATGTCAGCTAACTGCTTATCAGTTGAGATATATTCCAAGGTGATGTCCTTCTTTTCAACATGATCTCTTATGAAGTGATATCGACATCAATGTGCTTTGTTCTTGAGTGCAACACAGATTTTGAGTGATTGCATTGCACTTGTGTTATCACACATAATTGGAATTTCCTTTTCTTCAACTTCATAATATCTCATTTCTTTGTCTCATCCATAAGACTTGGGCACAACAGCTGCCCGCAGCTATGTATTCTGCTTCAGCTGTGGAGGTAGCTATTGAATTTTGCTTCTTGCTAAACCAGAAAATTAACCTATTTCCAAGCATTTGACATGTGCCCGAGGTACTCTTCCCGTCAACTCTACATCCAAAGATAGTCAGTCCGGATACCTAATTAGCTTGAATCCACATTCCTTTGGATACCATAAGCCAACTTCTTGGCTTCCTTTCAAATATCTCAAGATTCTCTTGGCTGCAGTCATGTGGCTTTCTTTTGGAGCAGATTGAAATCTCGCACATACACCTACAACAAAGGTGATGTCTGGCCTGCTTGCGATAAGATAGAGCAGTGATCCAATAAGTGCTCTGTATCTTGTTTGATCCACAGGCTTGCCATCTGCATCCATATCCATTTTGACTGATGTATTCATTGGTATTTTCACAGAAGACTTCTCTTTCATACCAAATTTCTTCATTAAATCTCCGGTGTATTTTGTTTGACATATGAAGGTTCCATCATTCAACTGTTTTACTTGGAGTCCAAGGAAGAATGTCAGCTCTCCCATCATGCTCATTTCAAATTTGGTTTGCATAAGATTTGAGAATTTATCACACAACTCTTTGTTTGTGGATCCAAAGATGATGTCATCCACATATATTTGAACAAGCAATATACTCTTCCCATCTTGAATTCTGAAGAGTGTTCTATCCACTTTGCCTTTTGTAAATCCGTTCTCAGTCAGGAATTGTGATAATGTATCATACCATGCTCTTGGTGCCTGTTTCAATCCATATAAAGCTTTCTTTGAACCAATTCCCACACTTTGTTTCTTTCAAACTGATTCAGCTCTTCTTGCATGGCTTGAATCCAATGTGTGTCATCCAAAGCTTGTGACACATCTTTTGGCTCTATTTGTGAGATAAAACAAGTGAACATAGCTTCTTGTTGGGTTCTGGATCTAGTTTTTACACCTTCTCTTACATCTCCAATGATTAGTTCGGTGGATGGTCTCTCAACCATCTTACATCGTTGGAGTAAGTTATTTGGATTCATTGTCTTGCAATTGTGTTATTTTGATCACTCTCTCATCATCACTTAGCTGCAGATTTCCGATTGTCTTTGAGACTCGGCTATCCCATCTTCTTCCGGGTTTTTAATTCCGGCTTGACCACATAGGGCTCTTCGCATGGTTGGTTGATTCAGCTTATCGGTGACTCTTCAATGTCTTCTTCATTTACATTGGGTTCATCAAACACCACATGAATGGATTCTTCAAGAACCATTGTCCTTTTGTTGAGCACTCAGAGGCTTTGCTTTCAAATTTGAGTATCCCAAAAAGATACCTTCATCACTTTATCATCAAATGTCTTTAAATTGTCCTTGCCATTGTTATGGATGAAGCATTTGCATCCAAATATTCTAAAATATGCAACATTTGGCTTTCTCCTGTCCAAATATCATAGGGAGTCTTTGTCGGTTGTCATTTTATCATGCATCTATTTTGAGTATAGCATGATGTGTTTATTGCTTCACCAAAATCTTTTAGCAGCCCTGCTTCACCTAACATGGTCCTTGTCGCTTCTTTGAGAGTTCATTCCTTCTTTCTACAACTCTATTTTGCCGTGGAGTCCTTTACGGTGATAATTCATGACCAATACCATTTTCAACACAATACTGAGTTATTATACCATTGACAAACTCAGTTCCTCTGTCAGATCTTATTTTGATAATGGTTTGACTCTTCTCATTTTGGATTCTCTTCATCAGCTGAGGTAGTTTCTGCAGAGTTTCTTTCTTCTTACAGATGAATATTGTCCATGTGTATCTTGAGTAGTCATCTACTACCACCAAGGTATATTTCTTCCCACTTATCTTTGGTGATTCAATTGGACCAAATAGATCCATATGCAGCAGGTGCAATATTCTTATTGAAGATGGACATGTCTTTTCTTTGAATGATGATTTGATTTGCTTTCCCATCTGGCATGCATCACATACACTTTCCTTCTTGTATACTGAGTCTGGAAGTCCTTCCACGAGATTGCTCCTTGCAAGCTTGTTAATTGTTTTGAAGTTCAGCGACTACAGCTTCTTGTGCCATGACCCAACTTGATTCAGCCGTGCCTTTTGCTAGCAGACAAGTGCTTGGTGTTGCAGTTGACCAATCTACCACATACATGTTCTTTTGTCTGCATCCTTGCAACACTACTTCATTTGATTCAGTGTTCTTGATTTGGCACACTCCCATATTGAATCCAACATTATAGCCCTTGTCATAGAGTTGACTTATGATTAGTAAGTTGAAATTGAGGCCTTCAACGTATGCAACATCTGTAATTTCTAATCCATTTTTCCTGATGGATCCAATGCCTTTATTTCTCCCCTGGAGCTTCATTTCCTCCAAATATGACTTTTGCACCTCTAACCTCCTTAAATTTTGACAGATTTTTCTTTGTTTCTGTCATGTGTCCGGAAATGACCCACTATCCATGTACCAGGTTCCTTGGCACTCACCGCTTCTTTGAACCCGCAATCAAGGAAATTAGGTTTTAGGTACCCATATTTGTCGGGTCCCGAGGGGTTAGTATTGTAAGATGATCCAACCAACCTATGCCAAATGATTTGACTCTAAGAGGTTGCCATCTATTAGTGCCATAATCATAATTAAGTTTAGCAAATTGCTTGGGGATTTTAGGTTCATACATCTGTCTCTTTTGTCTATATGCCTGTGTATGTGTTTTAGCAATTGCTTTGTTTGGGTAGTTGTGATATCTTTGAGTATAGTGCCGAGTGCATATGTGTGCGATGATAGCTCTTTTGCCTTTGGAATGGCCTTTTTTGAGTCTTAGGCCTTTGCCATTTAAGCTTATATTCCATAGATCTTTCTTTGATAGTTCACATTATTCCAATCACTTGACTTGGATAATTTCTACCATTCCCATCATATGTATTCCTTTTATAGAATTTCTCGGGGCTTTTGGTAGCTCTGTTTCTTCTTTACGATACTTCCTGTTTGGAGTTTCTTTGAGGAACTCGGCCGGATTTCTTCTCACTGTCCTCTCAAAGACACTCAATCGGTCAAGTTTTCCTTTTCCTTTATAACCAAGGCCAGTTTGCTTGTGATTATGCTTTGGAATAAATGTGTGTGCACCATTTGGAATTTTGGATTTTTGAGATGCTTCGTTACTTGAAGATCCTTGTTCCAAAATCACTTTGGAGCTTGACATAGCACAGATGAATTAAATCCTAAGCCTGTCTTATTTCCACATTCTCGTTGACTCATAATGAGATCATCCAAGGATTTAGATGCCTTAGTGAATGAGGCAATCACATTTTTGAGGTCATTCTCCTCTTTTCTATAGCAGCTATCTCTTATTAACTTAGCATTTTCGGCCTTTAAACTTTTATTCTCATCGGCTATGTGACTTAGAGTACTCGGCTCCTTAGTCAACTGTGAGTTTTGGCTTTTGAGTAGACTGTTTTCCTCATTTAGTAGTGTGTGTGAGAATTTAATGTGTTGAAAGTCTTTCATCATTTTGCCTGATGAATCATAAAGATCGATGGGTGATGAAGTATGTGTGTCACAATCACTATCACTAGTATCTCGAGTGTGATGAGTTAGAGTGTACCTCATCTTCTTGATCGGGTTGGTTTTGTTCTTTGGACATTAGATGATCAAGGCTTCTTCTTCGAGTCACTTGAGTAGTCCGCTTCACTACTCTCCGAGTCCTGCATCTTTTGACTTTGTCTCTCGTAGATCTCTGCATGACCAACATTGCTTTTTCTTTTTCTTTCTTCTTTTCTCTCAAGACTTTTCTTTCCTCTTTATTCATGTATTTGTTGACTACAGGATATGGGCAATCAATGGCATAGTGACCGGGTTACTGTCATAGTTCAAAGATAGATTTTCAACTTTTTGATCGATTCTTTCCATTCTTGGGTTGTCACTCTTTGATACTCGGCCTTTTGATACTCGCTCTCTTGGTTGGCCTATCTTCCTTGACTTGGAGGGAGCCGAGTGTCTTCTGGAGGATTCACCTTTGCCTCTCTTGTAATTCTTGTTGAAGAACTTATTAAACCTTTTAACCATCGGGCTATCTCCGCTTGGTCAATGACTTCTTTGACCTCAGCTCTTTTACCATCCTTAACTATCAAAGCAACTGTTTTGGGCACAACTGTCTCCTCTTGGTCTTTTCTTCTCAGCTCAAATTCGTAGGCTTTGAGATCTGAGAATAGCTCATGGTTGGATGTCTTTGATAGGTCCATGGAGTGTCTCATGGCCATGACTTTCATATCCCACTCAGTTGGGAGACTTCTTAGAATCTTCATGCACATTTCCTTCTGTGTATATTCTTTTCCAAGTGCAGATAGTTCATTGGTAATTTCTGTGAACCGAGCATCCAGCTGATCCAAGGTTTCTCCTGCAAGCATCTTAAAGTTTTCAAATTTTTGTACAACAACAGATAGTTTATTTTCCTTGATTTGCTCTGAGCCTTCACAAATCAAGGTTAGCTTGTCCCAGATTTTTTTTGCCGTTTTGCATGATTTGACTTTGTTGAACATGGCTTTGTCCAAAGTTTTGTAAAGAATGTCCTTGGCCACATTGCCCAAGTTATATCTTTTTCTGTCATCATTTGTCCATTCAGCTCTTGGTTTTTCAACCATCGCTGGTCTAGGAGCAACATCCTCTTCTCCTTCACCGCAGCAGCCTCTCTTTGCTGTTTGTGTTCACTTTAAGATTTGCAAAGTGGCCCATCTTCTATTACTATCCACATTTCATCGTGTAATTTTTGATAGATGAGCTCGCATACGAATTTTCCAATCATCAAATTCCTCAATTGTGAACATAGGGATGCGTGTCAAATTTGCTTCCATGATAATAACTTTGCTGAATAAAAGAGTTTTGAAAGATCAAGTGCTAAAGCAAGCTTTGAAAAATTTGGAGATCTAGTTCAAGAACAAAGGTGTGGAAGGCTCAATGAACCAACCGCTCCGATACCACTTGTAGGTCCCAAGGGGTGTGAGTGTAAGGTTTAGAAGGGGGGTTGAATAAACATTACCAACTTTTCGATTTAGTCCTTTTAAAATGATCGAGTTGATACTTCACGATTTGAGTCCTTGGTGGACAGCTAAGTTAGTTAATCCAGAGTTAGTCACTCAATGCAGGACTCGAGAGTTGATAGAATAACTCGAGATGTTTTGACTAAAGACTTAACTCGACTGTGATATGTTTTCAGCGGAAGACTTAACACCCTTGAATTTTGGTTAAATATGTTTTAATGCTTGGTTTTAGCACTTTGTTGATTATCAATTAGATAGCAAATTTATCGTTGAGATATTAAAGTAATGTGTAGAAATTAAAGTGCTGAAATGTAAATGACACAATAAGTTTTTATAGAGGTTCGAAGATGGGGTAATTCTTCTACTCCTCTCTTCTCCAACTCCTAGAGGAATCCACTAAGTATTGATCAATATACAAAGTGGTTATGATCCAGATGTAAGTCTTGATCACACAGTGACTTGAGCCTTTGGGACTCACCGAGATGCCTTGGTCACACAACTGGCTTCTCGTATGATTCAGCTTCTTCACAGGGCCGTTGCCTTGCTACTACAACCCACTTGCTCAAGCTTCTTGGATTTGATCACGAAGCCCTCCAAAACTTGAGACGGTTCGTCTTTGAACCTTTCTACAATCCTCCGTGGAGTGTAGACCCCTTGATTCTTCAAATGTTTCCTCTTCAATCGATTGAAGTTGTCTTTCCTTCACGGGTAAGTGTTGGATTGATTTCCTTCGTAGTGTAGGCTTGAGGATTGAACTTGACTGATTTGAGAATATTTTTGGTTACTGAGATATTGCTTTTCTTGTTCGTGTTTGTTTTCCGATTGTCAAGGTAACCAACACTTTCTCAAATAGATTCATCGGCCTTTTATAGTGTTCTTTTGAAAAAATTTGCCCTGTTGAAGAGATAGGCTTATTTTCATAAGACACTTGTGGTCATTGGCTTGTCTTGTTGCGATCCTTGAAATTAACATTTCCTCGTATGAATGAGTATTGACTTTTCGAGTTACACGTGTGCGATCTTCCTATTGGTTTATTCCTTTTGCACGCTTCTCGGGATCGAGCACTTCAAGAAAGGCGAGATGGAAGTATTACTTGTTTAAGTAATTCTCTTGACTTCGTGCAACGGATCTCTTTCGATTATCTCGACTTGACCGCATTTCCTTGACTTCCCCAGGTGACTTCGAGTCGCCTTCCAATCATTGGATGACTCATCTCATCACTTCAACTTGAGACTTGGTTGTCTTGAGTTGACTTGACTGACACTTCACTCACTGCATCTCAGTGCACCTTGATCAAGTTCTGTCTTTTTCTTCTTTGCCGCACTCACCGCTGCCTTACGGTGGAGTCTTCCTTCCTTCCGGTCTCCGTTGACTTGCATATCTTGGCATAGCCGACTTAACTCACTCGACCAGCCCTATCTATTACAATGCAATTTATAACAAAAATGGGGTGCCAACTTTCTATTCTAAGTTTTACATGGCATTCATCAAAATCTAAAAATTAATTTCCCAACAATCTCCAACTTCAACACCATAGCCTCATAATCAATCTCAGTGTCCGGTTCCTTGGAAGCATCAAAATCCCCATCACTCGAGTCATAGAACTCAGAACTCGGCCCAACAGTAGGTGGTTTAGATTGGGATGTGGTCAGATCTTTAGCCATACCCTTGCCCTTTTTGACTTTCTGAACCATCTATGCCAAAAGTGACATCATCATCACTATTTTTGTGCTCAGGCTGCATATGTTCGTTGGGCTGAATAACAAATTGGTGCACATTGTCATCGGAATCACTGAAAGACACGTAAGGAATAGGCAAATCTACTTCCCCTTTCTTCGAAGTACCCTCTAAAGTGGTTTTTTTCTTCTTTGGAGAAATTTTAGAGGTAGAATCGAAATATTCGAAATCCTCAGGTGAGTATCCTCTAAGCCGTTTTGACCGTCGAACAGTGGGAGTACCAAGTGGTCCATGAACAGTGCGAATTACCTAGAAATTTGGAGGGTTGTCGACATCTATCTCATTATCCTTTTCCCCGGGGAGAACAGAGGCAAGGGCCTCGTCTTGAAGTGGAACAGGGATAATAGATGTAGGAGTGGAACTTGGATAAGATGGTTGTTGTAGAGGAGTGGATTTCGTACCTGGTTCCTGGATCAGTCGGAGATGCAGTTCCAGATGCAAGGACATTTACAAACCCAGAAGCAGGGTTTTCTTGGACGGACTTTTGTGCAGAGATTGTCAGAGACGGAGGCGTAGTGGTGTCTGTGGAGACTTCTGTAAGAGTGGAGGAAGGAGTGGTTATGGTTTTTGGGGGTGCCAAACTCTCCTTAACCAGAGAAGAAGACGGATTCTGGGCAGACGGAGATGCAGTGTCAGATGGGGTTCCATCTCTGACATCATTCGGAATAGTACTCTCTTCCATAGATTTGTCAAACTTTGGGCTATCAGAATTGTGCGATGAGGATGATGACTTGCTGGGGCTTCCAAAGAGGGTTTTGATGGAGGAAACAAATCTGGCCATGGTGAGAGAAATCCTGCAGATAAATTCAAGCCACAAAAAAAACTTCGAAATTTGTGAGAGAGAGTGAGATAAGATGTAATCAAGTGCCTGCAAATATATATGGATTAAAAGAAATCAGAATCAGGCACAAAAATTGATGTACAAAAGGAAGAGTTTTATTTGGGAAAGAATTTCTCATAGGAAAAATCGAAAAATAAGAAAAGAATCATGAGTCCAATTAATCCCAAACTCCAGTTCACAAAGTGTCCAAATTATGTCAAATTGTGATAAGGAAAGTAAGATCAAAAAATAAGATTTACCCTTATCCTCCAAATCGGTTCAACCCACAAAATATATCCATCAAGATTTTCAAGAATTGGCGAAGAGAAAAATATCACTCTCGGATTATATATGGAAACCAAATCTTAGCAAAGAATCCAAAATCACCAGGACATGCAAAACCTAATATGCTTAATGCAACACCAAAAAGAAAAACACACGCAAGAGGTGAAATGTGTTTCATCAATGGATATAGGTTCAAATGTCATCACATTTTGAGTCACACATGTACTAATTGATTCAATGAATCGTAATCCAAAATCCCACATTTCACGAATTTTGAGTTTTCTTCAATTTTTCCAAGTCTCATGAGGGAGTTAACCAACAGGGAGCTTTAACTCAAATGCCATAGGTAGCTCTTTTTCACATGATCATGCCTTTTTAAACAGCAATATGCTAGAGGAAATTGGTCACAAGGAATAGCTTCACACATTGGGTTGGTAGCTATTTCCTAGAAGGCCTCCAAGCATAATCAAGACTTTATTCACAACTCGGCTGCTGGGAAAAATAACATTATCATTTTTTTTTTGAATTGGAGAGATCAACTCACACCAGTTTTCCAAGGGAAACAATATATGTGACTAGTTTGAACCATCAATCCACTTTTTTTCAGAAATGCATGATAAGCTTACAATGTAGGGATGCCTAAAAACAAATCAAAAAGAAATAGAGGAGAGGAAAAGAGATGCAGCGTATGGATGTCACAACGGATATGATGTGCAATGCTGTGACATCTCGTATAACATTTCAGAGAACACACAAACCAAGAGACTTCCTTAAATTGGAGAATCTCTTAAAATGCAAAGCCTTGGTGAAGATATCTGCAAGCTGATTTTCAGTAGCAATATACTCAATTCGAATTATATTTTTCTCAACTAAATCTCGAATAAAGTGATGTCTAATATCTATGTGTTTAGTACGAGAGTGTTGGACAGGATTTTCGGAAATATCAATCGCACTCATATTATCACAATAAACAATCAGGGTTTCAGTTTGCAAACCATAGTCCTCAATCATTCGGTTCATCTATAAAAGTTGTGTGCAACAACTCCCAATTGCTACATATTTTGATTCAGCAGTGGAAAGAGATACACAATTTTACTTTTTGCTATACCATGAGACCAAATTATTTCCCAAATAAAAACATCCACCAGTTGTACTTTTTCGATCAACAACATCTCCAGCCCAATCAGAATCAGTAAATCCCACAAGATTAGTGTTAGTGTCTTTTGTGTACCAAATTTCCAAAGTAGTTGTGCCCCTACGTATCGAATAATACGTTTTAAGTCTTTTAAATGAGTAATCTTGAGATCAGAATGATAACGAGTACAAAGACAAACACTGAACATAATATCAGGACGACTGGCAGTCAAGTACAACAAACTTCCTATCATGCTTCTATACAAGGTGTGGTCAACACTTTCAGCCACATCTTCTTTACTCAACTTTTGACTCGACCCCATGGGAGTATTCAAGTGAGAGACATTTTCAAGATTCCGGCGAGCAAAGAAAAGACGAGGAGTCAGACAGTTCGAGGCTACACCTGAGATCGAAGAAGCTGTTTACTACCAGGATTTAATACAGGTGTATCAATTTGAGGATATTCCATCAGATAAAAGCATCTATGAAGAAGAGATCTATTCTAAAGATGGAAGTGAATCCAGCTCAGAATCAGAGTGAAGAAGAAATTCTTCAACAAACAGTTATGGAGGATATATCAGGATTCATCTCTCACACTACGGTTTCTCATAAGACTCTTATGAGAATTATGAAGGAAGATCTAAAGCTTCAAATATACGATGGATTTACTATTGGAGCTATGGAGAAGGCGTTGGATAAGATTGGGTTTCGTAACAGAAAACACCAAATTATTCACAGGGTAACAACCGGAGAATTTGCCATTCCGATGAAATTTACCAGTAACTCCGATCGAGATGTTTGGTCCCTATTAGAGAAATACGAGGAGATCAAAAGCGAGTTAAAGAGAAGTTGCAAATACACTCTCATGGATTCACATCGGAGCTAAAAGAGTAATTATTAAGGCAACATTCAAGGAAGGAATAAATGCACCACTCAATCTTGCTATTTTTGACAAGCGAATCTCACATCTCAAGGATTCATGCCTTGGAGCGGTTACAGGAAATTTGTATGCAGGAAAATTAGCATTCAATGTCTATCCAAGAATTGTATACAATCTGGGAGATCGAGATTTTAATAGAGTCCTAACCCTTCATCAAGATTTCAAAAGAGTCGATTTGATGAAAGAAGAAAATAGGCCTTACTCGATCACATATAAGATTTCCTATGCTCTCTTGAATACCCATCATTCCGAAGTATTCTTGAGAAAGGAATTTATTGAAGTCCCAAGAATCTTTGAGGACTTTGCCAGGGTGGTTCTACCAGAAATCATTGAGTCTCCAACTATAAAGGAGGTTGATATGATAATTCAAGATCAACTAGTCTTCAACAAAAGTCGAAGTCTCAGAGTTGAGCCCGGAAGGATGTCTTTCCAGCAGGATAGAATGGTGAGTAGCAGCCGTTAGGAAGAAAAGAGACCAAGTACAGTTCAACACATCCCCGATGTTTTCAAAACAGCAAGAGAGCTGAAATGTCCAGAAGGTTGGCGAGAAGTTGAAGTGATATTCGACATCACTCAAAAGGATAATATTTTTCTTTGTGATGTTCTATATTATATCCAACAACCAATAGTTGAGAGGTATCAAGGAAGCCTAAAGATAGGTGAAATTGAGCTTACTGTCACAGGAGTAGCAGGGAAAATCCCAGAATAATTAATATTGAGAATTGAATTTCTCAAGGATCATAAACCTTGGGAAAGATTAAAATAAGGAATGGAGTTCACAGTGGCTGATAAAAGATACAGAATCAGATGACCACTAGTCCATTCTCCATATACATTTCTATTAGAATGTTATATGCTGAATATAAAGTCGAGTATTTCGCCGCCTATATTGATTCAAAGTCTTAGGAATAATCTTTGCAAAGCCGTATGTTTTTCCTAAAGAAATTGGAGAGGATTTACCAGCTATTGCAGGAAGAGATTTCTCTAAGAGGATTCTTATCCTTAATAGAGGAATAAAACAAGCAGAAATCATGATCGGAGGCGCATGCAGTACCCCATGGTACAAGGTGAAGACGCCACCAATCTATTTCCATGATACAGGTGCAGATGTTTTGCTAGGAAACAACTTCTTACAGACATTCAAGCGATTTACACAGGAGAACGAGATAAGAAGACTTATTTTCACAACCTTATGTGATCATAAGATAATTGTCCAGAGACTGCGGGAAATATTTTACAGAAAAATGCCTATTAATTTTCGCAACAAGCGTGGTGATGAAGCCAAACTCCGAAATCCAAAAATGGCGGATCGAAGGAAATTTGGTGAAGCTTTATTATCCTATAGATAATTCGGTTCTCGAAAGGATAAGAAGCTTTGGGATAATAACTTGTATTCATTCAGAGTGCAAGGAGAAGAACGAGTTACTCCAGAGGTTATTGCGGAATTGATGGTGAGCCTAATGGAGAATCCACAGAGTGACGTAACCATTGAAGAACAAATATCACTCGAGGATATCAAAAAGAAAATCCAAAGGAATTATAATGAAGATCCTTTGGCATGGTGGGACAAGAATGAGCTCAAAACATCCTTAAAGGTTAAACCCGGAAAGGAGTACGAGTTCGTAAGATTCAAACCAATCCTTATGAACCAGGAGGATCGTGAGGATATGCAGAAACCATGGAGATATCAAAAGAGGATAGCCAAGACTTGTTATTAATTACAAAGGGATTAATAACATATTGGAATTCGACGGATACTATATTCCAAGTAGAGAACATCTGGTTAACTGTATCAAAGGTGCCAAGATATTCTCAAAGTTCGATTGTAAGTCTGGATTCTATCATATTAAGATAGAGGAAGAAAGTAAGAAGTTTACAGCTTTCTCTACACCACAGGGACACTATATTTGGAACGTGATGTCTATGGGGTTAGCTAACGCACCCCAAATATGTCAAATAAAGATAGATAATCTCTTCAAAGATTATTTCAGTTTCATGTTCCTATACATCAATGATATTCTTATCGCTTCAAAGAACATGAAAGAGCACCTCAAACATTTGGAAATATTCTCAGATGTTTGTCACAAAGAAGGATTAGTGCTTTCTGAGAAAAAGGTAGTGATCGCAACAAGACAGATTGAATTCCTCGGAATTGAATCAATGAATCTGGAATTATTCTACAAAGCCATATTGTGGAAAAGATACAGGGATTTCCAGATACACTGAAAGACAAGAAGCAGCTCCAGAGTTTTCTTGGAGTTTTTAATTTTGCTGGGATGTTCATTAACAATCTGGCATACTACAGAAAGGTGTTTAGCCCATTGCTTAAGAAAAATGCTATATTCAAATGGGAAGAGGCACACCAAGAAGAAATTAAGCAACTTAAAGAAGTTTGTAAAAGCTTCCAAAGCTTGCAATTCCCCAAGACGAGGACGAACAGGTTCTTTATACATATGCCAGTGATGATTGGTGGGCAGCAGTTCTTACTAAGGTCACACCAAATGAAGAAGTGCCATGCAGATACTGCAACGGTTTATTTACACCCAGTGAAGCAACCAGATGGCATATTAACGAGAAAGAATTCTTTGCAGTCAGAAAGGCTTTTAAAAATGGCCTCTATTTTCTTGGCTAAAAGATTACTTTAAAATTGATAATTCAAGTGTCGAGGCTTTTTCGAAAAACAAAATTGAATCAAAACTAGAAAAGGCTCGATTACTTAGATGGCAAGTTTGAATGTCAATATTATGATTATGATATTGTCATTATAAAATCTCATGAAAATATTCTTGCGAGTTTTTGACACGAGATGGAAGGACGCATTCATTGCCGGGCGAGGTTCTTAACGAGTAAGACATCTCGGGGAAAACCTGGAGAGTCTAGAATGAGATTTTGGGACATTATGTCTCAATGCGAAGTTGCGGGGCGATTTCAACAGGCTGACCGAGAAACCGTTTCTAGTCAAATACGAGCATGCCGGTTTGCTCAAGGACAATTGTTCTTAGCGCGCAAGGGCCTCTCCTCCAGGCCGCATCTCCTACGATGCAAAAATGGGCAAATAGAGAACGGGGCTCTAACCTGGAGGTTATGGATTCAAGTACCATAATCACAAGTGTTGCAGGTGATGCATCCCCTGAGGGTGTACAAATCAGAACAAATGTTGAAGCTCCAGGTGTCACAACCCGAGTCTTCAAGTCAACCCCAGACTCACGGGTAAAAGATGGAGAGTTGGATCTTAGGCCACGCATGTGCAAATCTAAGGTCCAAATCAGAGATTAATGTTTCTCCAATGTAGGTATATCAAAGACAATGGGAGAATTTGGTTACAAAAAGAGGTATCAACCCGAAAAAACAACAATTGATATCTCAGACAAGTATCCCAGAGTTTGGATGAAACCAGGAAGTCATCCAAATGAAGTTCAAGAATGGTATACTTTTGGAGCTTTAGCTTCAATTTATTGTGTATCACCCGGATTCCCAGAAATTTCAAAATTACCGAAATGGATTGGGGAAGCAGTTTACGAGACTTGGGCCAATAATCCACATTTCGCTAGAGGAGATATTATGGAACTGTATTTTATCAGTGCTGCTCCCGAACCAGCGAAGAAAGGCTTTAACGAAGCTTTTCACTTCATCAAGCTAAGAAGACCGGATGGAAATGCTATAAAATATATCAAGACAGTTTCACCGGAAGAAGTACCAGTGTTAGTAGGAGCAATTTCTGAAGATGAAGCTTCTACACGACGAGCATGGGGTCTTTGGGTTTGTCTAATAGAAATGGACAAAGTCAAATATCCTTTTAAGTTTTTCCAGAATTCAGCAAATGGATCTTTCCTACTGAATTCTCTGGGAGAACAAGATTCCGGCGAGCAAAGAAACTTACCAGAAATTCTGTAACATGGCGCATGTTTGCCGTTGGATCGACCGGATCTATCAAGCATGCCCCGAACAGAAGGAACCCGAGTTTGGGAAAGGATTCCGACCCAAACCCGACCGACAAGATCATGCAGCTGGAAAGGACAATGGCCCAACTCACAAGATGTGTTATCCTCGGGGACCACGCAAACTAAATTTTTAAAAGATTCACCGACAAACATCACATGGGCTGAGTCACGCGGAAGAAAAAGAAAAACAACTGGCGAGGCAATAATGTGGGATATGACGTAAGCAATGACGTCATAGATATCAACAAGATTTGAAGTCCGCCTTTGAAGTCCGGACTTACCTCTATAAAATGCAGGATTTGAAGGAAGCTGAGGACATCAAACATTTTCCTTAGTTTTCTTATAATAAAATCTGAGAGAAATATTTGTAATAAGTTTGAGTGTTTTAGTTTTAATTTTATGTATTTTCGAGTGCAAGCCTCATATATGAGAGGCTAAACAAATATTCTCCTCCCAAAAGGAGATTACTAATGTAATAAATATTTCGATAAGTTCTTAATAAAAAGAGGCTTTCTGCTTCAACAGGTCTTCATAATGTTCCATTAATTCATCCCGTTTAAGAATTACTTATACGCCTGGAGTAGGAAACGAACCAAGACTGTGCTGAACAGTTTTTGAAGGAGTCGGATAACTTGCAGATCATCTTCCCTGAGGGTGAAGTTGAACAGTGAGGAGTTGTTTGTCAAACGATCTGGGGGCAGTAACCTTCCGACTTGTGGTGTTGCGAACCATTTAACCCGGTGCTGTTTCGGTCAAAGAATGTATGAATTTTAAGGGATTTATTAATTTTACGGAAGCATGTTGGGCCTGATATGGTCGTAATGGACTATGTTCATTTTAAGTCTATAGACCTAATTTGTATACGTATTTATACCTGAAATGAGAATTTTGATTAAAGTATGTCCTGTTGAGTTTATGGGCTGGAAACCTGACATGATCCATTTAAAATCTCTGAATAGAGACTGGATCTAAGTAGGTGTAATAATGCCACGAACAAAACAGGGGAGAAAAAATAAAGGTTTTCATTTCTAAAAACTGAAAACAAATTAATTACGGAGTAATATTTTAGGTTTAGTGAATAATGCAATTAATTTATAATTATGTAGTAATTTGCCATAAATTGGAGTTTAGAGGGATAACTAGAACTAGTGTTATAAAAGAATTAAATCCAGGGGTAAAATGGTCCATATAGGGTTAAGTGTAACGATTTTCATAGTTCAGGGGGCAAAGTGTCATGAATTAAAGTTTGGAGGGTAAAGTGTAAAAATCAGTATAGTTTGGATGGGTAAGTGTATTTGTCTCCACAGAATTATTATGGAACAACTAAAAATAAACGCTTAAAAAGTATTTAAAGAAAGCCAAACTATTAAAACTATTAAAGGAACCCAAACAGGTACTGTAAACAAATCTAAAATAAAAAAGAAAACAAAATCCTAAAAATCTAAAATATTAAATAGGCTAGAAACAGACTTAAACGAATGAGTTTTGGGCCTAGAAATTAAACCATATGTCAACAACTAAGCTGCTGAGTTTGCACCATCTCGTCGTTTCGTTTGAAAAAATAAGTCTTAATAAATAATCGAAAGTCATTTCAGAAAGTTACTACATTTGCAATTTTACCATTTCACTCTTTTTATTTCGATTCATTGCAGTCCAATAAACCACCACAACTCGTTTCATGTAACTTTGATAGTTTGGTTGAGTAGTAAATAAAACGAACATTGATAATATATGTTCCAACTATGAAAGATCCAAAAAGTAATATTAATAGTATGAAACGACTTGCTGAATTGGATTAAGTCAAAGGGTCCATGAGGTTCAAACGGTTCGTACACCACACACAATATAACTTTTCCTTTTTCAAGCACTATATATACCATTTTTTACTATATTTATGAGTATGGAATTCTTTTTTACTTTAGCTCTTTGCTCCATTATTATTTTTCTTAGTTTGTCTGTATGTGACTTAATGAGCTGCAAAGGTTTTTGGTAGCCAATCAAATTTGGATTGTCATTTGGATGGGAGGATTTAGATTTGGGAAGAGGATTTGGGGTGAGAATTTCAAATGACTCCAAATAAAAAGAATTTGAAATACTCTAAAATGATTCCAAATATAGTTTTCAGTGATTTGAAATTCATTATAAAATGACTTCATCCAGACAACTATTAAAATCTAGGATCATATACAACAAAGTGATAAAACAGAGAATGGGAATGAGCTCATTCATTTCACTGATGAATTGAATACAAAAAGTCTGTACCTTCACTACTAGGCTATACCATCAATTTATATACATGAAGGAATCGAATCTAAAATATTAGAATAGAATTTACAAAGAAATCAGAATTAATCCATACGGTTGAAACCCATTTCTCTACTGTGATGGTACTGTTCCATTTGTACAATTTTGTTAGTCTTTTTCTTCTAGAGCAGAGAATGTTTCAGTTATTTGTTCTTGAGTCCCTGATCTTTCTTTTATTTTCTGAGACTCCCCCTCAAGATGGGCATAAATGTTTAATATACCCATCTTGGATAATAAGAAGGAAAACCTATCCGCACTTAATCCCTTAGTGAACAAATGTGCAAGTTGATATTTTGATGGCATATGTACTGTGTTGATCTTGCCTTCTAGAACTTTCTGTCTCACAAAATGGCAATCTATCTCTACATGTTTTGTTCTTTCATGAAATATTGGATTTCTTGTGAGATATATTGCTGACTGATTGTCACTATAAAGTGTAGTAGGCTCTTTCATTTTTATTTGAAAATCTATGAACAAGTATGTAATCCATATCATTTCACAGCATGTTTGTGCTAGAGCTCTATATTCAGCTTCAACAAAAGATCTTGAAATGGTATTTTGTTTCTTTGTCCTCTAGCTAATTAGAGAGTCTCCTAGGAATATGCAATATCCAGTAGTTGACCTTCTTGTTTCAGGACAAGAAGCCCAATCAGAGTCACTATAACCCTTGATAGTTAATTGTGAATGAGATGAATAAAATAATCCTTGACCAGTAGATCCTTCTAGATATCTAAGGATTCTATAGGCAGAGTCCAGATGAGTAGAATCTGGTTTATCCATGAATTGACTCAGTATATTCACTGCATAAGTGATATCTGGTCTAGTGATAGAAAGATAGATTAGTTTCCCTACTAATCTTCTATAACTAGTGAGATCTTTGATATGGTTAGATAATGAATGACACAACTTGTGATTTTGTTCGATAGGGGTTTTAGAAGTTTTGCAACCCATCATTCCTGTTTGATACATGTTTTTATCTTAATTTTGATGATTTTATTTTTACACCAAAATAATAATTTTAATTGTTGTCCAAATACTCCTAAATGATTTAAAATGGTTTTAATATTTTCCGGAGTATTTCTTCAAGTTTTATTTTAGATAAAATTGGACAATACTTTAATGTTTTTATGTTTATAAGTTTTTACTTCAAAACAAGGTTCCTAAATGTTGTCTAAATACTCCCGATTGGTTTAAAATGTTTTTACTAAATTTTCGGAGTATTTCTTGAGTTTTATTTTCGACAAAAATTGGACAACATTTATGTCTCGAGGTCAACCGGTCGCCGTAGAGGGCAACACGTACCTGAAGATGAATTTTGGAACAGAAAATGAGATGGAGGAGAAAATGACCAGGTCGACCGGTCGACCAGGGTGTCGACCGGTGATGTCAACCGGTCGACTAGGGTGTCGACCGGTGATGTCGACCAGTCGACCCCCTGTCGACCGGTACCTGGGCATTAAAATTGAAACAGAACAATTGCTTTTTGAAAAACCATTGAGGGGGACCGGTCAGGGTATAGGTCGACCGGTCGATGTCCCCCCTGACCGGTCGCCCTGTTGTTAATTTTCTGTGTGTTCTTCAAACGTCTATTTCTGTGCGACCGGTTACCCTATCTTTTGACAGCAAATTTCTGACCGTTTGACAGCAGACATCTTTTCCTTAAATTGTGGGAATTGATTTCTAACAGCTATATTCTTGATTTTAATTGTATTTTTCTGTAGATTTTCAATCCCCAAGATGAGCCTATGCTTGATCAATCATCTCCTATAAATAGAGGAAGTTTTGGAGCAACCAATACAATAATTGAGATACAACACAACAAGATACACTTCAAGCAAACATTTGTTCTTCATAGTTATTATTCTTGTTGTAATTTGCCTAGCTTATCACTTTCACATCTTGAGGTCTAGGCTTTCATTTCTTGATTACACTTGCACTCAAATTGTATTATTCATTATTGAGTTGTAATCTTGATTTTTTGTCATCATTCAACACAAGATATCCTTGTGAGTGTTCTTGTGGTAAGAACACACTTGGGTGATCTAGGTGATAGGTGTTTCAAGAGTGTGGTGCTCTTGAGGTGTTGGAGAATTTGGTATTCTTCAAGATTGAAGATTGTGGTGATCTTCAAAGGTGCCGTTGAAGGAAGAATGTGGTAATCTTCAAAGGGAGATTGTGGTAATCTCTAAAGGTGGTGTTGAAGAAGAGTGTGGTGCTCTTCAAGGTGTTGTAAGTTGAGTTTGTATTAATTTTGGTAATTAATAAAATTCTTTTTCTTTTGAAATCCATCCCGGATATCTTTGGGGTGGTAGAGATTTGGCCCTGGGTGGGTTGAACCTCTATAAATCGACGTGTGTTGTTTACATTCCGCACCTTTATTATTGTCTTTGAGCTTTTGGTTCGAAAAAGAGGGTAAAATCGAAAAGATTGAGATAATCTATTCACCCCCCCTCTAGATTATCGTAGCCGCTTGGACTTACAATTCCCGTGTCATTGAGAATATCTAGAGTATATTTTCTTTGATTCAAATGAATCCTTTCTTTTGATCTGGCAATTTCTATACCTAGAAATTTTTTACTTCTCCTAGATCTCTTACTTTAAATTGTGAATGAAGAAATTCTTTAACCGAATTGATAGTTTGAAAATTGTTACTTCCAATCAGAATATCATCAACATAAACAAGGAGAGCAATAAAACCAATATGATCATTTTTGGTGAAAAGAGAGTAACCTGACATTGATTGTTTAAAACCTGCATCACTTAGAGTTTTTGTAAATTTTGAATTCCATTGTCTTGATGCTTGTTTTAATCCATAAAGGGATTTATGAACCTTACACACCAATGAATTTTGAGACTGAGACTATCCCCAATGGAAAAACCAAGAGGAAGAGTCATATAAATATCTTCATTAAGATCACCATTGAGAAAGGCATTGTGCACATCTAGTTGGAGAATATGCAAACTATGAATGCATGGCAAGGCACAAAAAATTCCGACAATTGTGATTTTCACAACTGGACTAAATATTTCTTGGTAATCAAAACCTTCTTGTTGAGTGTATCCTTTGGAAACTAATCTTGCTTTATATTTATCAATTGAGCAATCAACTTTGAGTTTAGTCTTGAAAACATATTTGTAGGTAATGGAACTATACTCCAAGTACCATTAGTGGCTAAGGATTGAAGTTCTTCATTTATGGCATTTTGCCAGTGGGGAAACTGAATAGCCTTATGATAGGAAGTAGGCTCAAAAATAGAAGTCAAAGAAACTGAATAAGCCCTATATGAGGGTGAATAATTATTATAAGTGAAGTGCATTTCAAGGGGATGATTAGTTGAATTAGAAACAGAGTTACAACAATAGTCCTTTAGATAAGAAGGAGGTTTACAGAAGAATTTGGTGTAGCCTGTATGTGAACTTGTGCCAGAATTAGTGTCCTCAAGATGACTATGCTCAATATCTGTGGCTTCTGGAGAGGAGGCACATGTTCTATACCAGCAGGATTGACATTTGCAGCTGGAGAAGAAGAATTATGATCCAAAGTAGAAATATGAGGAAAATTTTCAATGTAATCTGTCATTGAAGGAGGAAGATGAACAGTGAAGTCATCAAGAGATGTGGTGTTTTGAAAAGGAAATTAAGATAGTTTCAACAAAATAAACATCTATTGAAGTGAAGATGCTTCTACTGTCCAAGTCATAAACTTTGTAACCTTCGATTTCATTTGGATATCCTAAAAAATGCATTTCTTGGCCCTTGGCTCAAATTTAGTTTCATTTGGTTTATTATTAGATTATTAGAAACATAACAAAGACATCCAAAAGCTTTTAAATGATCATATGACGGAATTTTCTTAAACATCACCTCAATAGGAGTTTTATTGTGTAAAAGGGGTGTTGGAGTCCTATTATCAAATAGGTGGCTGTCAAGATAGCATCTCCCCAAAAGATGCTTGGAACAATAATGCTCTAGCAACATTAAGAAGGTGTTGATGTTTTCTTTCTACCACACCATTTTATTGTGATGTATAGGGACATGATTTTTGATGGTGAATACCTTGAGAATTATAAAATAAAGGCATATGAAGTTCAAGTCATTATCACTTCTAATAATCTTGATTTTAATGTTGAATTGAGTGAAAATCATATGAAAAAAATTCTGTAAAATTGACAGTGTTTTTGATTTATGTTTCATACGATAGGTCCAAGTTATCCTACTATAATCATCTACTAAGTAAGGAAATAATGATGACCTTTGATAGATGATTTTGTATAGGGTCCCCAAACATCACAATGTATAATAGAAAATGGTGAATCAGACAATGGTGAGTGAATTGGAAAAAAATTCCTTCTTTGTTTAGCCAAATGGCAGATGCTACAGTCATTTATTACATGATTTTTGAAATTTGTTCCTAAACTTTCTATGAGATGCATTCTTTGTGTAGATAGATGACCAAGCCTTCGATGCCATAGGCTAGCTTGAGCTCTTGATGGAACTGAAAAAAACAAAGGGAATAGAAGATGGTTAGCTGTAAGCCTTCTCGGTGAATTGAAGCATGTATAATCCATGAGTAGCTTTAGCATGACCAATCATCATCCTTGAAAAAGGAGCCTGAATAAAGCAACAATTTTTTGAGAAAGTGAGAATTAAAGAAGAATGTTGAGTTAATTTGTTAACAGATAAAAGATTAAAAAAATTGAATTGAGGTACACATAAGACATCTCTAAGGATCAGTTTATCTGATAATTTAACAATTCCTTTGTGAGTAACATTAACTTGGGTTCCATTTGGTAAACATACTGATGTTTTGATAGTTAGAGGGGTTAAAGTAAATAGAGATGGATAATAGATCATATAATCTGTAGCCCCTGTATCAATAATCCAAACTGATTTTGATTTTAAATGAGTAGTTAAAATGTGCAGGGAAGAAATATTACCTGCCATGTTGGAGAAATGATTTGGGGTAGATGTGTTTTCTATTGCAGGTGAAGGCTGAGGTATATCCATAGGATCTGCGTTGAGAATAGTCATTAGTTTTTGAACCTGCTCCAGGGTAAATGAGTACAACTAAGTGATTCCAGAAGTTGTTGTTGGAATCTCATGAGCTTGTGCACTATTGGCAGAGTGAGATGAACCACTAGTTTTGCCATTAGCATTTTTTCCTTTTGTGAATTTGAAGTTTGGTGGGAAATTAATGATTTTAAAACATGTTTCTATATTATGGTCAGGTTTGCCACAATGCTGACAGATAACATCGAGTTTGAATTTCTTTTTGGATTGAAGGAGCCAACAACAAGGGTTGAACTTTCATTGGAGGGCATAAATGAAAGTCTGGCCTCCCTTTGCCTCTCTTCCTGAAGCAACGTAGCATACACATTATCTAAAGAGGGAATGGGATTCATGATTAATATTTGACTTCTAGTGCTTTCATATGAATCATTAAGTCCCATTAAAAACTTAAAAATGTAATCAAACAGTGATACGTGTAAAATATACGTGCATTTAGGGGTTTAAATAATGTATAATTCATACATTTGCATGTATATTTAATGTGTTTTAATTGGTTTTCTTAGAAGGGCATGATACAACGTATTCTTGTAATTTTTATAGGAAACGTAGCTTAATTGAAGAGATATCAGTTGGAAGGCCTGGGTAGGATTGACGAATGCAAAGAGAAGATCGAAAAGACGAAGAAACTGGACAAATATTAGTCACACAACCGGACCGTGTGGGACCACATGATCGTGTGACCTGCCCGTGTGAAGATAACATGTCTGTGTGGAGTTGGAAAGAAACAGGGACAAAATCAAGCCGCACGGCCCGACCGTGTGAAAGCCACACGTCCGTGTGGACTGACCATGTGAAGCTACACGGTCGGACCGTGTGACGAGCTGTGGCAGATTTTTATGTCCTTTTCCCATTCAAACTCTATAAATGATCTCTGCAAGCATTGATTGGCATGTATTTTGCATGTATTTTGGGCTTAATCTTGGCTAGAATGTGTTGATATGCATGCATTATGAGTAAATAGGGCTTTATTACTGTTTTGTGGAAAAGGATTACGCTTTGCTCGTTTTGTAGGAATTTATTGATAATTGTAGCATTTTGGCAACAATTCGGAGCATTGCAATAAAGAATCGCCAATACTTGATGTGAAAGACGAAGTTTGGAGTCGAATCGAGAAGAAGTCAGACGAATGGGGCGAAAAAAGGAAGAAAATAGCCAAGTACTAGTTGCTACAAGTGAGCATGGGCAGGGCGTGCTACCCCAGCACAACCCGTGCTCAACCCAAACTCAAGGCTCAATGTTCGACTACCAGCACGGGCTGGTTGTGCCATACAGCACAGCCCGTGCTCCCTTCAGTAGTTTGGACAAATCCTGTGGCACCCAGCACGGGCTGGGCGTACCGTAGCGCACGGCCCGTGCGCCTCTGCGGGAAAAACAGAGTCTGACTCGTGTTCAACTACGTTTCGACCCAAACGGAGTACAAATAGAGACGGGGCAGCCACAAACAGGGACACACTGATTTTTACCCTAGAAAGCAGAGAAAAGAGCAGTTTCCCACCGGAGAATTGGAGAGATCGATCAAGACCGCAACCACACCTTCGAGGATTGAAGATAGATCAAGAGATCATCATCATCCCCGAGTTCACTCACTCCATAGTCTTTTTATCATTCAATTAGTAGACATGAACATGGATAATTTGTCTATAATATTTTCTATGTCTAGCTAAACTTCTTGTGATTCTCGGGTTTGGGAGTAGGTTAATGCATACTTTTATTTGATGATTAATTACAATTGAAGTTAATGGTTTCCAACCATATTCAAGTACTTTGCTTTAATTCTTATTTTATCAAAACGTGTTTGGTTTAACTTGTTTGATGTATTGATTCATAATTCTAACCGATGAGTTTCAATACTAGATCAATGAGTACTTGACATGAATATCTTGCATGATTGAGAAGTTTGTGAATATTCATGAGGCTTTATAATCTTTTGAACTTTTGGGAGTTGGATATCTCACGTTGAGTAGAAATGCTAGCATAGATATTCCAATCAACGCTTTTACATACATCTCGAGAGAGAGGGTAAATTACTATTGTGATTGGTCTATTGGGAAGAATACATTTAACTTTGGTTTGATTAATCTGATAATAAAAGGGGATATTAACTGAAACCATAACCCAGAAATTCATTCATCATCTTGATCTTTCAATCATTCTTTACTTTGTTATTTTAGGATAAATTTATGCTTTAGTTTATAAAACCAATTCACTCACTTTCGATCGTCTAGATAAAAATAAGGCTATTAAAATCCAGTACTTAGTACAATAATTTATTAGTCCCTGTGGATTCGACCTTGCTAACCCTATTCTATAAACTGCACCGTACACTTGCGGTGAAGCTAAAAAAATAAGGCGAACAAGTTTTTAGCGTCGTTGCCGGGGACTAATTAAATTTTTAGTATTAATATTGCGATAAATAGAATTATTTTTAATTTAGACTTTTTTCTTTTCATTTTATTTAATTCCACTCCTACATTATTTGATTTGTTTCTTTGAGTTGGTTCAGGTAGTGTACGAACACCCGCTCTAATGGAGGAAGCCAATTACTTCAATAACTGGAATTTCTATAATTACTGGAATAATTCTACTCCTACGTACTATTATCCGGAGACAAAGCCATATATGGAGGACGTCCTCACCGCATTTATGAATTAAATAAGAAACCGGTTCAACAAACATGAGGCTAAGCTGGACAAAATAGTACAATTGGCTAATACTGTGGGCACACAATTGGAAAATCTTGGAACCCAGATTAGCCAATTAGCCACGATTGTTGGTGTACAACATCAAAAGGGCCAGTTTCCGAGCAACACTGAAGTCAACCCGAAGGAACAATGTAGTGACATTCATCTAAGGAGTAGTACCGAACACGAGGAGTCAAAGATCCTGGAAAAGCAAGAAAATTTGGGACCAAACACGGACTGTGTGTCTATGCACTTTCAACCCGTGTGTGGTACCGAAAAGGAGCAAAAACAGGACAAGGAACACATGAACCGTGCGTGTACGCCCAGGCAGCGCGTGCGAGATGCCATAAGAAAACTATTCCAGAATAAGACGAGCACAGACTATACGCACGTGCACGGACAACATGTGCGTAACTCAAATCAAAAAGTTCCAACACCAGGACTCTAATCCTTACTTAGAAATCCCAAGTATGCAATATTAGGTGCAAACAATGCAAATTTGGCACTTGACCATGACCCAAACCAGCTAATATATGCATTCAAAGGAGGCACAAATTCATGAGAGTTACAGGCGTCAAGCTAGAGACGTTAAATGAAGCGCTTGTTGGGAGGCAACCCAACGGTTTGCTGTTTTATTTCTTTCCATGTTTTTTCCCTTTGCTAGGTTAGGATTTCTTATTGCTTTCATAAGTTAGGATTTTTTTGCTTTCCCTAAAAAAATTTGAAAAAGGGCCTTCGCAGGGACGCACGAACAGCCCGTGCGCATAGGCACGGCCCGTTCTTCAGTTCGCTGAAGCATTATTAGGTCACGAATTCAGGTATGCATTTTCAATCCACACTTTTCTTTATTGAAATTCTATCTTTCCTTGTATGCGATATAATTTCATTCAAGTTTGGGGGGAGAGAGAGTTATTTTGATTTGAAGGGTGTGGCGAAAAAAAAAATGCATTCATATAGTCGCATTTAGAGCATATAGGTTGCATTGCATTAGGTGCTTATTTATGATTTTAGCACGTTTACTGCTTTTTTAGGTTTTAGGGAGTGAGTTGACCGCTATTGTGTGCTTGTTGTGATCTTGGGAGTATTCGTCTGTGTTAGTTCAACCCTCGCAACCATCCCTTTCGAGAAACTACGTTAGGCCTAACACGTTATACCATAAGCCTACGATATTTGTAGCCCGCTGGAGGATTACAGTTTGTGTTGTTTTGAATTGGGTGTTGAGCGTGAGTTGATCGGGTTGAGAATAGATGATATGGAGCATGTGAATATTGAAATCATGGTTGATATACTTTGAATTATGCACTTACAAGCCTGTGAACTTTTTGAGCCTTTACTGCTTTCATATTATGCAGTCTTGTTTGTTGATTGAGTGTGTCATTCATGTTGATTGAATTCTAGAACTTGCTTTGGTATCTCCGTCAAAGTCACATGTTGTATGCAGTTTATGAAAATGATTTTAGGCCATTTTTGTTAAGCCTATCAAGCTTTTTGCCTACCTTATGATATTTGATTTCCCTAGCTAGCCAATTTGAGCCTATTGCCTGATTTTTGATAGCCACATTTCAAACCTTAAAACTTAACATGATATATCTGTTACCCTAAGCTTGAGCGTATAGCATTGAGTAAAGGGATAGAATAAAGGATTGAATGAAAGGGTATCAAGAAACTAGAAAATGGTGTATATGTTGGTTGGTTGAGAGGAAAAGAAAAAATGAGGGAAAGGAAGGATACTCACAAACGAGTTGGAAAAACAAACGACTGCTATAGTGAGTCGGCCATAAGTAATATATAGGCTGGAAATTGTGATGTAAAGCGAAGAAGAATGAATGGTATGAAAAAGAAGGGAGAAATAGATATGTGATAGGAAAAAGTGATTGGGGGTGCATAGTTAATTTGAATAAGAATAAGTGTTTGAGAAAAACAATGCGCTTACCAATCTATACGCTTGAGTTTGAGTCACTTTATCCATATTTCCCTACCTTAACCAAACAGCCTTCATTACAACCATAAGCAAAGTCCTTTCTGATTTGTGAATTGCATACAATCAAGTGGCGGAGATGTGAGACGATTTGCAAGCATATGGTAATTCTTCAACATTGATATGACTTGAGCGAATACACGTCCCTTATTATCCTAGTGGGTAGAGTATACATTTTATCCTTGAGAGGCGTGATTTGAAGTATTTTCCATGATTTTTGATAGACTTGGTGTTAGAAATTTGAAACTTGGTTGGTTTGTGCTTGATCTCTATGGATAAATGACATGAATTGTGATGCGGTGTTCTTGAGTTGCTCTTCTTTACCCTATTTGTGTTGTCTTGTTTATAAAGTGTTGACCGGGACTGTCAATAGTTTAAGTTTGGGGGTTTGATTGGCATGTATTTTGCATGTATTATGGGCTTAATCTTGGCCAGAATGTGTTGATATGCATGCATTATATGAGCAAATAAGGCTTTATTCCTGTTTTGTGGAAAAGGATTACGCTTTGCTCGTTTTGTAGGAATTTATTGATAATTGTAGCATTTTGGCAACAATTCGGAGCATTGCAATAAAGAATTGCCAAAACTTGATGTGAAGGACGAAGTTTGGAGTCGAATCGAGAATAAGTCAGACGAACCGGGCGAAAAAAGGAAGAAAATGGCAAAGTACTAGTTGCTACAGGTGAGCACGGGCAGGGCGTGCTACCCCAGCACAGCCCGTGCTCAACCCAAACTCAAGGCTCAATGTTCGACTACCAACACGGGCTGGTCGTGCCATACAGCACGTCCCGTGCCCCCTTCAGTGCTTTGGACAAATCCTGCGGCACCCAGCACGGGTTGGGCGTGCCCTAGCGCACAGCCCGTGCTCCTCTGCGGGAAAAATAGAGTCTGACTCTTGTTCAACTAGGTTTCGACCCAAACGGAGTACAAATATAGACGGGGCGGCCACAAACAGGGACACGCTGATTTTTACCCTAGAAAGCAGAGAAAATAGTAGTTTTCCACCGGAGAATTGGAGAGATCGATCAAGATCGCAACCACACCTTCGAGGATTGAAGATAGATCAAGAGATCGTCATCATCCCCGAGTTCACTCACTCCATAGTATTTTTATCATTCAATTAGTAGACATGAACATGGATAATTTGTCTATGAATTATTTATATTCTATGTCTAGCTAAACTTCTTGTGATTCCCGGGTTTGGGAGTAGGTTAATGGATACATTTATTTGTTGATTAATTACATTTGAAGTTAATGTTTTCCAACCCTATTCAAGTACTTTGCTTTAATTCGTGTTCTATCAAAACGCATTTGGTTTAACTTGTTTGATGTATTGATTTATAATTCTAACCGATGAGTTTCAATACTAGATCTATGAGTACTTGACATGAATTTCTTGCATGATTGAGAAGTCTGTGAATATTCATGAGGCTTTATAATCTTTTGAACTTTTGGGAGTTGGATATCTCATGTTGAGTGGAGATACTAACATAGATATTTCAATCAACGTTTTTACATACATCTCGAGAGAGAGAGAGGGTAAATTACTATTGTGATTGATCTATAGGGAAGAATACGTTTAACTTTGGTTTGATTAATCTGATAATAAAAGGGGATATTAACTGAAACCATAACCCATGAATCCATTCATCATCTTGATCTTTCAATCATTCTTTACTTTGTTATTTTAGGATAGATTTCTGCTTTAGTTTATAAAACCAATTCACTCACTTTCGATTGTCTAGATAAAAATAAGGCTATTAAAATCCAGTACTTAGTACAATCATTTATTAGTCCCTGTGGATTCGACCTTGCTAACCCTATTCTATACTGCACCGTACACTTGCGGTGAAGCTAAAAACATAAGGCGAACAAGCACCTATATAAGGGACCCCAAGGGTTGCACGAAAGGTCTTCTTAGAGAGGAGTGCTAGGTTACGAAGAACACCATAAGGCTTTTCGCATCTACGGAAGCATAAGAGATTCGAAGGCTTGAAAGGAAGATCCATCCTGACAAGAATGGGTTTTCTTTCTTAGTTTAGATCTCTTGTTTGTGCTTAAACGATGACACAATGTTGATTTCAATTTTGTCTATGAATTTCTTATCAATGTTTGGTTAATCTTTTGGATCTTACGACATAATCAAAACTGTGGATTCATGTTAAATCTTGATTAATTGTTTTCTTAATTAATTCATGTGTTCTATTTTATAAATTCGAGTGCTTATTATTAATTGCTTTTTATTTGATCAATAATTAGCATGTCAAATTTGTTAGTGCGAAATTCGGAAGATGAGTTATAACGAAGAAGGTAATCAAATTCAGACATAAACAGGTGTATCGAGTGGGGAGACCTACAACTGTTTGTGGGGAGTCATTAAATTCATAGATCATTTGGGAGTTAATAATAGTTGTATCAAGTCGAGAGACTTATAATTATTATTAATCTACTGCTTATGCGCCGCCCGGGAGGGAGAATAGACTAACTTAGGAATTGAACCCATAGAATTGCATGAATTGATTTTATTAAATATTAATTGGATTTAATATTGAAGAATCATGTTTAGATTATGTGCCTAAGGTTACTTTTGTAGTTGTTGAAAATATTTGTGAGGTTCGCAAATTTATTTATTTCTTTTTATTTTTCGATTTTTATAACACTTGAGATTCGGTAGCTTCAATAAAATTGAAATACGATGTTAGTATAACCTAAGTGTTTCGTAGTCAATCCCTGAGGAATACGATCTTGCTTGCCATTATTCTATAAACTACATTGTACACTTGCAGTATAGAGATCCAATGTATTTTTGGCGAACAGACAACTGAGTTTCCCACACAGATTTTAAGGCCTAACAAGTGCAATGACCACAAGTGCAGTGAGGGAAAGGCCTATAGTTTCTAAGTTCTTCCCAAATAGTGTTAAGAGATGTGAAGTAATCTGATCAAATGGAAGAAGAGCCTTGTGAGGCAGTAATGAGTTGTTGTTGAAGTTGATAAATTCTCACACTATCCGGCTGGGAGTATCTAGTTTTGAGAGTATCCCACACTTCCTTGGCAGAGTTCATATAGATGATTGAAGATGCAATCTCCTTAGTGACACAATTGATAAGCCTGTGAGGATGAGGTTGTTAGATAAATGTTTTTATCAAGATTTTGATGATTTTGTTTATATTGGTTTTTACACCAAAACTATGTTTATAAATGTTGTCTAAATACTCCTAAATGATTTAAAATGTTTTTACTAATTTTTGGAGTATTTCTTAGGTTTTTAATTTGATTAAAATTGGACAACACTTTTGATGATTTTGTTTATATTGGTTTTTACACCAAAACTATGTTTATAAATGTTGTCCAAATACTCCCAAATGATTTAAAATGTTTTTACTAATTTTTTGGAGTATTTCTTGAAGTTTATTTTTGGAAAAAATCGGACAACACTTCAAATTGGAGGTCGACCGGTCGCCCAAATGGTCGACCATGCACTGAAAGAAAAAAACACGAAACAGAACATGCAGGACTTGAAAAAAGATGGAGGGGGACCGGTCCAGGGGAGGGCCGACCGGTCGCACCCCTGGGCGACCGGTCGATCCCCCCTCTGACCGGTCGCAACCCCTACCTCGGATCGCACTATGTTTTTCAAACGGTCGAAATCTTCAACAGGGCAACCGGTCGCCCTATGATATTTTGTGACAGCAAAATGATGTTGTTTGAATTCTTTGACAGCAAGATTTACTTTTCAATTTTGTACAATATTTCTACATTTTTTGATCTTCTTTTTTTAGACAAAAGTGAAGATAGAGGAGCCTATGTTGGGAGCCTATGTTGGTGAAGCTTCCCTATAAATAGAGGATGAATTAAAGACACAAGATAATACACACAAGCAAAATACACAACAAGAAATCTGCAAATTGTTCAAGCTTTCATTTTTACATTCTTGTTGTAATAGCCTAAGTACTTTCACTTGCACATCTTTGAGGTCTAGGCTTTTTGATTCTTGATTACACTTGCACTCAATCTTTGTATTGGTTTCATAGAGTTGTAATCTTGAATTTTTGTCCATCATTCAACACAAGACATCCTTGTGAGTATTCTTGTGGTAAGAATACACTTGGGTGATCTAGGTGATAGGTGTTTGAAGAGTGTGGTACTCTTCAAATGTGGTGAAGGAAGATTGTGGTAATCTCCTTGAAGGTGTTGTAAGAGGATTGTGGTGATCCTCAAGGTGTTGTATTAATTGTGGTAATTAATAAAATCTTTTTCTTTTTGAAATCCATCCCAGGAGATCTTTGGGGTGGTAGAGGATTAGGCCCTAGGTGGGTTGAACCTCTTTAAATCAACGAGTGTTGTTTAATTTCCGCATTTACATTCTTGTCATTTACTTGTTGATTCGAAAAAGAGGGTGATTTGCGAAAAATCGGCATAATCTATTCACCCCCCCTCTAGATTATCGTAGCCACTTGGACTAACAAGTGGTATCGAGACAAACTCTTTGGCTAGCTCGCCCGAGTAAAGAGGAAAGATCCATGGCTACGAATGAAGCTTATCTCACCAGGCGCCTCCACCAACAAGCCACCACTATTCGACGCCAACAACTACGCATTTTGGAAAGACCGCATAGAGTGCTTTCTACAAGGGTGCGGATTTGATATTTGGAATGTGGTCATTGAAGGAGTTGCTCAACCAACAACAAAATTGGAGGATGGTACCACTACTCCCAAGCCGTTCAAGGAATACGATGAAAATGACAAGAAGGCTTTCTCTTTAAACGGTAAGGCCTTAAACATTTTACATTGCTCTCTTACCGCCACCGAATATAATCGCATAAGAGGCATACGGTCGGCACATGAAGTTTGGAAAAATTAGAAACCATCTATGAGGGCACAAAGAAAGTGAAGCAAGCAAGAAAAACAATGCTTGTGAAAGACTTTGAAAATTTCAATATGCATGATGGTGAAAGCATATCAAAAATGGTGGAAAGGCTTGACAACATTGTCAATCCTCTTGTGGCTCTTGGAAAGGTCATCTCCGAAGAAGATAAGGTGACTAAAGTCTTAAATGCCCTTCCCGGCTCATGGTCCGAAAAAGGTGACGGCAATCACGGAAGCTCAAAATCTTGAGACACTCAAGTTTGATGAGCTCATTGGGAATCTCCTTATTTATGAAGTATATCTCAAGGAGAGGAAAAATTCTCAACCATCCACCTCTAAACCGATGCACGCAAAATATTATTAAAGGCTTAGCATCTTCTTCTAATAATGTTTATTATGCTAGTGATGAGGATGATGAAGAAACGGCGACTCTTGTTAGAAAATTTGCAAAATTTGTAAACAAAAATAAAGCAAGAAAGCCAAGAGACAATTCTTGTTTCAAATGCGGAAAATCCGGGCACTACATAGCCGATTGCCGAAATTAGCGGAAGAGGAACAAAAGAAGAAAAAGCCTTTTCGAAAAAAAAGAAGGCATTAAATGCGGACGTCAAAACTTGGGATGAATTACTTGAAACAACCGACGAAGAAGGAGAATCGAACATGGTCTTATGGCTATAGACGATGAAAATTATGAGGTACTCTCTAATGCCTCATCTTCTTCCCTAGTTGATGAATTACAATGTGATTTTGATGAACTGCAAAATGAGTTTCAAAATTTGATTATTAAATACAAAAATTTGAAAAAGGAGCATAAAGAGCTTAAACTAGAAAAAGATAAATTATTTATTTCTTATGACTCTCTTGATAAAGCTCATGCTATTACTCTTACTATGGTCCGTACACTTGAAACCGAAAAACAAATGCTCACAAATGATATTGAAAATTTGAAAAAGGATGTGCATCGATTCAATTTAAGTACGGATAAAGTCACAAAAATTTTAGATGCACAAAGAGGTGAGCATTCTAAATCAGGACTTGGTTACAAACCTTTTCAAAATGCTTTTAAGAAAAAAGACCAAGGTACAACCTTTGTACATGCTAGTAGTCCTCGTATTATTACTTATTTTTATTGTGGTAAGAATGGACACTATGCTAGCAATTGTAAATTGAAGAATAATTTTAGCTATTATTGGAGACCTAAAGGTCTCAAGGCTAACCCCATGGACCCCAAAATTATAGGGTACCTAAAAATAACTCCTTTGTAGGTTATAGGGGCTATAACAACAATGGAAGATTCAAAATGGCTCGTGGACAGCGGATGTTCACGCCATATGACCGAAAGAGAGAACTTTTTACCAACATCAAGCTCCAAGAAGAGGGTATGGTCATGTTCGGCAATGGCAAAGGAAGAATTCTTGGAAATGGAGAAATTGGTAACTCTTCTTTCTCTCTTAGTAATGTTCTTTTAGTAGAAGGGCTTAAGTTCAATTTGATAAGTGTTAGCCAACTTTGTGATTCAAATTATAATGTTGTTTTTAATAAAGAAAAATGCCTTATTTCCAAAAATGATAAAATTATTTGTGAAGCAATTAGAAAAGGCAATCTTTACAAAATTTGTACAAGTGATTTGGTTAGTCAAAATATTTCTTGTCTTGTCGCCAATAATGATTTAACTAGTTTTTGACATAGGCGACTTGGACATGTTGGATACAAAAATTTGCAAACTATTTACAAAAACCAACATGTAAAAGAACTACCCAAATTGAATTTTGAAAATCTTGGCTTATGTGACACTTGTCAAAAGAACAAATTAGTTAAGAGTAGTTTTAAGCCTAAAAATGAAATTTCCACTACCAAACCCCTACAAATGCTTCATCTTGATTTGTATGGGGATATTGGTACGGCAAGTCTAAGTGGAAAACATTACACTTTTGTTATAGTTGATGATTTCTCTAGATATACTTGGACTCTATTTCTTACAAATAAAAGCGATGCCGTTAATGAGTTTGTTAAGTTGTGTAGACTCATTGAAAATGAAAAGGAAGATACTATTAAGTCTATTCGAAGTGATCAAGGTGGAGAATTTGACGGCGAATTTAGAGTCTTTTGTGAAACCAAGGGATATAGTCATAATTTTTCGGCTCCAAGGACACCTCAACAAAATAGAGTAGCCGAAAGGAAGAATCGAACACTTCAAGAAATGAGTCGGTCCATGCTAAATGAATTTTCACTTCCAAAATATTTTTGGGCCAAGCGTAAGTACGCTTGCTATGTCATTAATCGAGTTTATATTCGTCCTAAAATGAATAAAACTCCATATGAGCTTTGGAAAGGAAGAACTCCAAATATTAGTTATTTCAAAATATTTGGATGTAAATGTTTTATTTTGAATACTAAGGATCAATTAGATAAACTTGATCCTAAGGCCGATGAAGGAATATTTATGGGGTATTCAATCAAGAGCAAAGCATATCGGGTTTACAATAAGACTAGTGGGGTTGTTGAAGAATCCATCCATGTCAAATTCAATGAAGCGGGTGTTGAAAGGATACCCAATGATGAAAGTGATGAAGAGGATATTGTTGAACCCATTGTTCAAGATGATACTCAAAATGATCAACCTTCAAGCTCAAATGTTCCTCAAGAAGATAAAGGTGATACTTCAAATCTTCCCGTAGCATTGAAATTTAAGGGAGATCACCCAAAAGATCTTATTATTGGTGATCCCCTTGATAAAGTAATGACTCGAGGAAAATTTGCCGAGAAAGCTCTTATTTCTCAAAAAGAGCCTAAAAATGCTAAGAAAGCCATTGAAGATGAGGATTGGTTTTTAGAAATGCAAGAGGAGTTGAATCAATTTGAAAGGAATGATGTATGGGAATTAGTACCTTGTCCTCCATCTCAAACCATTATTGGTACAAAATGGGTATTTCGGAACAAGCTCGATGACCAAGGCAATATTGTTCGAAACAAAGCAAGGTTAGTAGCTCAAGGTTATTGTCAAGAAGAAGGTATTGATTATGATGAAACATTTGCACCCGTAGCACGTTTAGAAGCTATTCGTATTTTACTTGCCTATTCTTGTTTTAAAAATTTTAAGCTTTACCAAATGGATGTAAAATCCGCATTTTTAAATGGTATTATTCAAGAAGAAGTCTATGTAAAACAACCTCTGGGGTTTGAAAATTTTTCTAGGCCTAATGATGTTTATAGACTTAAAAAGGCCTTGTATGGTTTGAAACAAGCACCCCGTGCATGGTATGATAGACTTAGTTCTTTTCTTTTGCAAAATGGTTTTACAAGAGGTAAAGTTGATACTACTCTCTTTGTTTTTGAAAAGGGGCAAGATTGCTTATTAGTGCAAATTTATGTTGATGATATTATTTTTGGTGCTACTAATGAATCCTTGTGCAAGAAATTTTCTAAGTTAATGCAAGGTGAATTTGAAATGAGCATGATGGGGCAGCTCAACTTCTTCCTTGGACTTCAAATTAAGCAATGCCAAGAAGGAATTTATATTTCTCAATCAAAATATACAAAGGAGCTTTTGAAGAAATTTGGCATTGAAGAAGGAAGAACCATCTCTACCCCAATGGCAACAAACGTCAAAATTGACAAAGATGAAAAAGGCAAGTCGGTTGATGAATCCAAATATCGAGGTATGATTGGTAGTTTACTTTATTTAACCGCAAGTAGACCGGACATTCTTCATGCCGTATGCCTATGTGCTCGTTTTCAAAGTAATCCCAAAAAATCTCATATGAGTGCCGTTAAAAGGATTTTTCGATATTTGAAAGGTACTATTCAATATGGTTTATTCTATCCAAAGAATGAAAATTTTTCTCTTAAAGGTTATAGTGATTCGGATTATGCGGGAAATATTGATGATTGGAAAAGTACTTCCGGATCATGTCAATTTCTAGGTGATTGCCTAGTTTCTTGGTTTTCAAAGAAACAAAATTGTGTTTCACTTTCAACGGCCGAAGCCGAATATATTTCCGCGGCATTTTGTTGTACACAACTTCTTTGGATGAAACAAACCTTAGCGGATTATAAATGTTCTTTTGAAAGTGTTCCTATCTTTTGTGATAATATATCCGCTATAAACATTGCTCAAAACCCGGTTCATCATAACCGTACTAAACATATTGAGATTCGACATCATTTTCTAAGGAATTGTGTTTCAAAACGAAAAATTGAGATATCTTTTGTACCATCTCAAGACCAATTAGCGGACATCTTTACAAAACCGCTATCTTCCGAGACTTTTGCATCGATACGAGCTCGGTTAGTCATAATGCATATTGAATGAGGCTTACGTTTGCATTTTGCACGTTTTTAAAACTTAGGGGCGAAAAATCGGATTTTTGGTTGAAAACTCGGATTTGTAAAAAAACTGACAAACAGTGGGCTGAAAGGGTTGAGGGCAACCGGTCGCCCTCAATGTCGACCGGTCGCCCTCAACCTCGACCGGTCGCCCAAGGCTATAATTTGGATTAAAATGGTTCTGTCTTCAGCATTCGTCACTTTAACACATTTTGGCCATTTTTCGTCCCCTTTGCTAAATTCACTCAAATTTCATTCAAAAATGGTTTTCATGCATCTTTTTCACAAACATGGATATTATATAGCATGATCATCATCATTATAGCTCATCTTCACCGATCAAATGGTAAGAATTCTACTCCCTCTACTCATTTGGGTTGAACCCTTGAGATTTTGACTTATTTGCAAAATTCTTGATGCTAGTTTCATATGAATGTGATGAGCTTAATATTTATGATGTATTGAATGTTGTTTTAACTGAATTGGTGATGAAAATTTTTGGCTTAAATGAATTTCAAAAGGCGTTATATACTTCTAGTTTTATTCGACGCACGCCAAGTGTTCGACGAAATGTTTCAATGAAAAATTTATCACCTACATGATTCTATCGATTTGATAAGTCTTATAGGTTTATAGAGATCATGTTTTATCAATCAAATGAGCTTTTGCAAGTCAATTGATCAATTTTTTCCTTTTATTTGGAATTTAAGCTACTAATTTCAAAACGCTCGATAAATCGATAAATTTGCGCACTTTGATTTGAATATATGATATTTTTATCGTGCTAACATTTTTTTTGATGATTCCAAAGGGGGAGAAACAGGAAAAACGCTCATACGCTCAAAGAAGCGAAAATAAGCTTGCAAGAAAAGCTATAAGCTAGGGCTCTTAAAAGTCATAAGCTGTGAATATTGCTTAGTTCAATTGATGTATTGTGGACTTTTATGATTGACTAATGATGTTTTGTGACAGGGGGAGCTTATAAGCTCATGGAATTCAAGCTTAAGTTGTAAAAGCTAAGCTTTTAGCTTTTAATTATTGCTTGTATACTTGTTCTTGATATGCATATTGATAGGGGGAGCTTGTGCAAAAATGATTTTGAATAATCTTTGCTCCTACTCTTGTGTGTTGTACTTATGATAAATCTTGCTTGAAGTGGTTGATGCTTTAAGACCGGAAAATTGGTTTTGTTTTAAAATCAACTTCCTAAAATTGTTTTGGTTTGTAATCATCAAAAAGGGGGAGTTTGTTAGATAAATGTTTTTACCAAGATTTTGATGATTTTGTTTATATTGGTTTTTACACCAAAACTATGTTTATAAATGTTGTCTAAATACTCCTAAATGATTTAAAATATTTTTACTAATTTTTGGAGTATTTCTTAGAGTTTTTAATTTGATTAAAATTGGACAACACTTTTGATGATTTTGTTTATATTGGTTTTTACACCAAAACTATGTTTATAAATGTTGTCCAAATACTCCCAAATGATTTAAAATGTTTTTACTAATTTTTTGGAGTATTTCTTGAAGTTTATTTTTGGAAAAAATCGGACAACACTTCAAATTGGAGGTCGACCAGTCGCCCAAATGGTCGACCTGTACCTGAAGAAAAGAAAACACGAAATAGAACATGCAGGACTTGAAAAAAAAGGGAGGGGGACCGATCCAGGGGAGGGCCGACCGGTCGCATCCCTGGGCGACCGGTCGATCCCCCCTCCGACCGGTCGCACCCCCCTGCAACCCCTACCTGGATCGCACTATTTTTTTCAATCGGTCGAAATCTTCAACAGGGCAACCGGTCGTCTATGATATTTTGTGACAAAAAATGATCTTTGTTTGAATTCTTTGACAAAGAAGATTTACTTTTCAATTTTGTACAATATTTCTACATCTTGTGATCTTCTTTTCGTAGACAAAAGTGAAGATAGAAGAGCCTATGTTGGGAGCCTATGTTGGTGAAGCTTCCCTATAAATAGAGGATGAATTGAAGACACAAGATAATACACACAAGCAAAATACACAACAAGAAATCTGCAAATTGTTCAAGCTTTCATTTTTACATTCTTGTTGTAATAGCCTAAGTACTTTCACTTGCACATCTTTGAGGTCTAGGCTTTTTGATTCTTGATTACACTTGCACTCAATCTTTGTATTGGTTTCATAGAGTTGTAATCTTGAATTTTTGTCCATCATTCAACACAAGACATCCTTGTGAGTATTCTTGTGGTAAGAATACACTTGGGTGATCTAGGTGATAGGTGTTTGAAGAGTGTGGTACTCTTCAAAGGTGGTGAAGGAAGATTGTGGTAATCTCCTTGAAGGTGTTGTAAGAGGATTGTGGTGATCCTCAAGGTGTTGTATTAATTGTGGTAATTAATAAAATCTTTTTCTTTTTGAAATCCATCCCGGAGATACTAGGGTGGTAGAGGATTAGGCCCTAGGTGGGTTGAACCTCTTTAAATCAACGAGTGTTGTTTAATTTCCGCATTTACATTCTTGTCATTTACTTGTTGATTCGAAAAAGAGGGTGATTTGCGAAAAATCGGCATAATCTATTCACCCCCCCTCTAGATTATCGTAGTCACTTGGACTAACAGAGGTTGTTGCAACGAAGCCAAGGAATATAAAGATGATCACTGAAATCAGGGATGGGGATTGAGCCATCAAGAAATCCCTGTTTGTTTTTGACTGAAATGCTGAGGGGAAATGCTCTACTCCAAGCAGTATAGTTGGAGCCATCTAAGGGTGGTTTGATTTCTATGGTATGAGAGTTGTCAGATGGAGGAAGGAAGAATGGCATATTTGGATCTTCAGTGGGAGATGTGAAATGTGGAGCTGGATTCCGAGCAGCAGCTGTGACAGTGGCAGCTGTATCTTGGAGGTCGATATTATCAGACATGAGGATGTTGAAGGCTTAGAGGTAATTTATCAGACATAAAAAAATGTAGCAAAAAAAAAGCAATTGCGGGATTGAAATGAGGGGAAGAAGAACCCAGAAATCAGCAAAAAACCAAAACAACATAAAAAAAAAGAGTTGGATTAATCAACGCTATGGAATGAAGCCTTTATCAACCTGAAGCTCCTGATACCATATTAAAAACTAAGATCATATGCAGCAAAGTGATAAAACAGAGAATGGGAATGAGCTCATTCATTTCACTGATGAATTGAATAGAAAAAGTCTGTACCTTCACTACAAGGTTATACCATCTATTTATATACATGAAGGAATCGAATCTAAAAGATGAGAATAGAATTTACCAAGAAATCAGAATTATTCCATACAGTTGAAACTGATTTCTCTACTGTGATGGTACTATTCCATTTGTACAATTTTGTTTCTCCTTTTCTTCTAGAGAAGATAATTTTTCAGTTATTTGTTCTTGAGTCCCTGGTCTTTCTTTTATTGTCTGAGCTTTTTCTGAGAACAACACCAATGACTTGTTATTATGGATTTGAAGCCATTAGCTTTGAATTTATGCCACGGGTATTACTGTTTATTAAAAAGGCTCGGATTCAAGTCTCTGCAATCACACGGGCAAATTTAAAAGAAATTATTAATCCAAATAGAGCCTCGGTTTCACATAGTAGAGGACATTTTCGGAGGGTATCCAACAAGCTTTATAATCTTGCTAGCTTCGAGGCTCCATTTGGATGATTTTTTTTTAACGGCAGAGGAGATTTTCGGAGGGTATCCAGCAAGCTTTATAATCTTGCTAGCTTCGTGGGTGGTTGCCTTTTGGGTCCAATAAGTTCTCAGGCTTGGGCTTAAAGGGGCATCGGCTCAACTGCCCCTGTCTTGGGCTTAACCAGCCCGAATGAGAGGTGGGCATAAACGAGCCGGGCTAGTTTAGCTGGAATGGCCCATTTGACAAATTTACTTAGGCGGATCACCATAGGAATGGCAATGGTTAGGTGATGATTGAATATATTTTCATTTTGGAAAAACTGCAACAGAGAGAATAGTGCTTGGAATTCTTTGGAAGAAGAACAATCAATTTTGAGAATAAGATGAACATGTAATGATAAAAGTTGATATGATGTGTAAATGTTGAAATAATAGTCGGATATGATTAGGGTTGTGTGCAAATGAACCACACCGCTCTTGAGTTATTCAAGCTCGACTTGATAAAAACTCGTTCAAGTTCGTTTAACGAGACTCGTTAAAATAAATTAATCAAACTCATACTTAGAGATATTCGGTTCGTTAGCTCATGGCAGACTTGTTAATAAGCTCATGAACATGTTCGTTAATATCCTCGTATATATTAAACTAATAGTTTGACTTTAATTTTAATTTTAAACTTTTACTTACAATAAATATAAAAAAATTAAAATAATTTATTTGTTTGAATAGAATCATAGGTTTTAATAGATATATTATGCGTTTTAGAAATATATAATTTTATTTTTATAAAAAATTGACGAATAACTTTAATTTAAAATTAATATTTACTAAGCTCATTTAGGCTCGATTAAACTCGAAGAAGTTTGTGAGCCATAAATATATTCGATAAATTCAAGTTTGAGTTCGACCTAATAATAAACGAGCTAGCTCAAACTCTAGAAAGTTCGGTTCGGTTGCGACCCAAGATATGATAGGTAGTTGAAAATGTATGAATGGTAAATTTTATAATTTGTGGGAAGATATATAATAATGATTTAATATAATTTTTTTTTAAAAAATAGTAGATTTGATTGGTGGAAAAAAAAGTGAAATTGTGTTAATAGTGCATTTTCTGAAAATTTTCATAGACCGTCAAATGTTTAGAGCAAAAAAAATTCTCTAACGGAACAAATACGAAAGTGGAATATTTTCGTATCCAATTGCGCCAGCACGGTTGAAACTTGGACCCTTCTCAAACCCACTCTATTCCAAGCGAATGTAACCAATGTAATTGGATATGGGTTGGATCTGAGTTTTTAATCTTAATGGACTTTTTGTTAAACAATAGTATATTTGGTAGTTGTTTTTATATGGGCCTTTAGAAAAGTGACTTATTCTAATAGTGAATTTTGAAGAAGTGCAAATTTATGACTTCTGGAATTTATTTCCACCACTTATACAAAATGAGTTTTAAAATATATTTTTACCAAATATTTTATATTGCACATAAGTACTTTTTGGAAAAAAGTCCATATTAAAAGGTACATTCCACAAATGTACATTTATTTGGAAGGTGCTCACAAACATACACTGAATTTCTAAAGAAATGAAAATCCATTTGTTTTTGTAAAAAAAATTACACTCATCTTGGCGTGTCCTAACGTTTTATCTTGATCGACTTTAGACAGAGCACATCAAACAATATCTTTCGAGCTAGGTTTTCAACCTCTTAACCATTATTCAAATATATTAATGTTGACCAACAGTCAATCAAGATCGGAACCTCTAATTGTATTCAAGATTTGCGCCAAAGCCCAAGAAAAACTCATATCTCTATTAAACCTTTAGGCTTTATTTCAAAAATCTACTCAAATGAACCTATTTGATTTGACTCGATTCCATACTGTATCAACACATTTTAGTTTGCAAAAGCCAAAAAAAGTTTATAAGTGCATATTTGAAAATATTTATGCAAAAGTCCATTTAGAAAATGGACTTCCAAAAAAGTGTACTTTTCAAAAAGCTTTCAATTATGACCTCTATAGAATGGACTTTTTTGAGAATGATTTATCCAAAAGTTCATTTAGAAGTGCTCCAAACCAACACTAAAATTGTTACATTTAAGTTGCATAAGAGATCTATCTTACTTGGCACCTCCTGCTAGGCCTGACCAAATGAAACCGGAACCGGAAGAGGAACCGGAACCGGAACCGTAGTCAATGGTTCTTGGAACCGTTGACCGGTTCCCGGTTCGGAACCGTGAAGGAACCGGTCTTTATCGGTTCCGGTTCCAAGGTTCCGGTTCCACGGTTCCAAATTGTCGGTTCTACGGTTCCGGTTCTACGGTTCCAAATTGTCGGTTCTACGGTTCCGGTTCCACGGTTCCAACAAATATAATGAATTTATAATAAATATAGTTTAAAATTTGAGGAAGAAACGAGTCAACAAGAAATACAACCTACACCTACTACAAGAAATAATGGTAAAAAATGTAAACGAACTATGTGAGCTTTGATTCCACTATATCCTAAGAGGATACCTAGGCAGCTTAATATTAACTATTCATATTAATTAGTAATATTAAGTTCAAACCCATTTTTTTTCTTTTTTTTTTGTTTTAGTTAATAAAGTCTTCAAATAATCTAAGATAATATTCTAATTTTGGTATTGAATTATATTGTGTTATATTTAAACAAAAAAAATATTAATTTAATTTTTGAAAAAAATTAAAAACTAAAAAAGAAGAGCGGTTCCACGGTTCTAGAATCGAAATGGAACCGCATGGGTTCTGATTGGGTTCTCGGGAACCGTCTTGAACCGTCTGTTCAAGGTTCCGATTCCGGTTCCATATTATTTGGAATCGGAACCGGCGGTTCCGGAACCGTGGACAGGCCTACCTCCTGCATCCCAAGTATGACATAAATAAATGGGTAAATTATAAAAATTGCTCCAGAGCTTTCCTTAGTTACAAAAAAAACTCAATTGTTTTTTGAAATTACAAATAACTCATGACATTTGTTTTAATGTTAAGAAATTGCAACTTCAAGAAGCCTTAAGAGGGGATATTTGTAAGGTAAATACAAGCCTTAAAGATGCATTTGGAGGAGTAGATTTGGGATGAGGGATTTGAAATTCTTAGCTATTTCTACACCCTTGTTTGACTTATAAATCCAAATTAATGGATTTCAAATCCGTTTTTAAGTTTTAGTACATTTTCAAAGAATTTAAAATTAATCTCAAAACCTAGTCATTTGAAATTCATTTTTTTTTATTTTTTATGCACACTTGCATATTCACACACACACACACACACACACACACACACAATACACACATTTACACACACTACACATATTTACACACACTGAACACACACTACTCACACTACATACATTTACACACACGCGCGTGCGTGCGGGGGTTTTGCAGCCTGCATACACACTGCACATATTTACACACACTACACATCCTCTCACACACACTCTCTCACATATTCACATGTACTATCCTCACACACATGTTCACACATAATAAAACTTATATATTTTATTAGTGTATAAAATTATAATTATTTATAAAATAATAAGATTATAATTTATATCTTTTATTTTTATTTATTAAATGTTAATTATTAAGAATATGAATAGAACTTTTAAAGTTTTATTATCAAAATTTTACGATTGATTTGAAATTCTTGCACAAATCCACATCATCCAAATAAGAGATAAATTTCAAATTCAAGGTAATTGAAATTTACTCATTTTCAAATACATTGGATTTGAAATCTCTCCATCCATATGTACCCTAGAGTTGCATTTGAATGAGAAGATTTGGATTTGGGGAATGATTTCAAATGACTCCAAAATGCCTAGAGTTGCATTTGAATGAGAAGATTTGGATTTGGGGAATGATTTCAAATGACTCCAAAATGGATTTGAAATCCTCGAAAATGACTCCAAGAGTTGCTTGAATGGTTTGAAATCTATTATTAAATGACTTCAGTCAAACAACCTCAATGAATTTGCTATTATAAATTTGAAATCTTTAACTCCAAATTCATCGATCCAAATGCAGGTATTTGTAATATTGAAAGATCACTTAAACGTTAATTAGGCGGAACTTGAGAATAGGTTTTGTAGTCATCCCTAAATAAATAGAAAAGAGAAAAATGACATAAATAATTTTAGAATTCAGGCACTTTAAGTGCGGATTAAGGACCACAAACTTTTAGACGGTACGTGTAAAATATGTCATCTAGTCTAAAAAAGTTGAGTAATAAATAATGTCAACTTAAAAATCTTGGCTCCCAATTCATCATAAAGCTAAATAGCCAGTACACCACTATATAGTGTCAAGCCACTCAATCCACCAAGCTCAATCATGGTTCATTAAGGGCTTCATGCTTTCAATATGAGCCCAAATTTTCATTTTTTTTCCCACATTAACAATTTGAAATCGGAAAATCACTATACTTGACAAAGCACTAAATTTATAATTGACATATTATTGAAATAATAGCTCGTTAAAATCTCCAAAAGTTCATATGGTTTCTTGTCACTCCACTAAGTGTGAATTAAAAAATAGTATTTTTAGTTGGTTATTTGAAAAAGAAACAGTACTTTTTTTAAATTATATAAATTAAAAAAATGATATTAATTTGCTTTTAAATTGCACTTATTGAGATAAAACAAAGACAAATTTAAAAGGGGTTGATGATACCCGAGTCGAGCTGGAAGAAAATGCATCCACGTGGCCATTCAGGTGATGGTGACGTAAGTCGTCCAAAATGACGTGGACCGACCAGAATGACGTAAAAAGCCGACCAGATGACGTGGGCCGAGCCGAGCCCACTACAAAAAAAAAATAATTTCAGTAAGTGCTCCACTCAACAAATCCCCCACTAAGTGGATCCAATACACCAGTGGCAGACCAAGATGACACCTGTCAACGAGTCAACAGAACAAGTCAACAAGCCCCTCTCAACACATGGTCAACATGCGCGCCCCATGCACGCCAGGGAGAAGACAAGTGTCCCACTATTATCTTAATATAATGATGATTAGTCTACTAATTGTATTAGTATAAATAGATCACATTTATTAGGAAAAGGACAAGAGAGAAAATCGACTATATAACTAATTGTAAAATTCAAATTCAGTGTAAAAAGCCGACCAGACACACTCTACTCGTCATTAGTAATAAAAAAAGGCAGAATCAGCCACTTCATACTTCCAGGTGTTCATTTTTATTTTCCAGGTCATATATTTTAAACACTTTGCTTGTTGATCCAAGAAGCACATCAACAGGGGTGATTATAATACTTTTAAGGGTATTTATAATATTGAAAAATATGTATATTTTGTGATTAAGTTAAGCTTCAACATATATAGCTTTCATAATGATTGGGCCTCGTTTCCGAGATTCGATCGTATTCCCAGCTTGACCTCTTGCTAGCCTGAAAAAGACAACCGGAGGAGTTCTGGTATTAGCACTCCGACGATCAAGTTAGTAAGTGATAGAGAAAATAGATATGTATGTGTAAAAGTGTATATAGAAATGTGTATATGAAAAAAGATGATCCAATCTCTCCCTTCTCCTCTTATTTATAGCTTTTCTTAAGGCTCCCCAGGCCATGTGTTCTTCCCTGAGTGGCTCTACCTTTTAGGTGGCAGTTCCCTATATTCCCGACCTGTCATATGAGTAACTAAATGTCAGACTGACCTTTGGCTTAGTTACTCCTTGTCCAATCCAATTCAGGAGATATTTAAATCCCAAAGGACTAAACCTATGCTTTCATTAAATGCCTGACAGGTCTTGCTTGTGCGGCAGTTAATGCCTGACAGGTCTCCTATAATATGCATTTAATGCGTTGCAGGTCATCCTAAGGGATCATTAAATGCTACCCAGCTCGACCCTGACACTGACAACTTTATGTCCCTTCGCTGTCCTCAAAAAGAGGGTTATAATCGGCTAGTTAGTGGCTGTCAGGTCATACTTAGACACCTGTCCTCTTGGTAAGGTCAAGTACGTATCTTAGCTTTGGCAAGGTGCTGAGGGGCAAATTCAGACCAAGATTAACCAGGTCAACCAGGTTAGGTATGTACTTTATAATTGGTGCCTTACTCTTGGCTTTGGCATCGCCATTCTCTGAGGAAGGATCAGGTCCAACCAAGAAGACCTGGTAATTTAGGTCAGGTCAGGTATATAATTAAGGTTTGCCCCTTTATTACTGGTTTTGGCATCTCCGAGCTGAGAGGTCAGGTCAGACCATGCGGACCTGATATTCGACCGGATCAACTAGTCCCCCCAACTCTTTCAGCTCGGGTATATTTATTAGTTGATCAGGGATAAATTTACCCGAGCTGAAGAGTATTTTTGACTTGACCACCTCTTTCAATTTCGAAAAACTTTTCGATTTCCGCGCCTTTATTCCGTCGGCGCACTAAATGTCAATCACATCAACCGTCTTTTCTCTTCTCTTTCTTCATCCGAAGCGTTGATCTTCCTGACATCCAACGGCTCGCCTTCTTCCTCTCTCCTCTCCCCTCGGCTATATAAACCCTCCTTAACCGGCCATTTTGCTCTTTTTCCCAACTTTTCAAAAAACTCCATATCCTTCTAGCTTCCTTCTTCCCAGCTATAATGGCGTCTCGATCAAGTAAGTACTGATTACCCTTGCTTTTTAAATTCATCCTCTTCTTCTTCTCTTGTTTATTTTTATACACCCCTTTCTACGATTTCCCTTGCCCATGCGCCCGTCTTCCCCAAACATCCCCTCTGATTTTGCCTCCCGCCATTCTTTAGCTAACTTGCGTAGGGAATTTAGTACGCACTTTCCTCCAGAATTTCGCATGGCTTCCTCAAGCAATAACCCTGCTCGGCCCAATATTGTTAGTACTCTTTCTGAAGATTCCCTTCACAATCTTCGTATAAATGCGGGGATTCCTTCCAACTACGAACTTTTACTCCCCGGACCTACAGATCTATCCCATAGTCCACCTCCGGGCTTCGCTACTTTCTTTGTGGAGCAATTAGAGGCAGGACTTAAGTTTCCCATTCCCGACCTCTTGTGTGGGATCTCTAGGAGCTTCGGTATTCCTCTGACCCAGCTCGTTCCCAATTCTACCCGACTGATGGTCAGCTTTTCTATGATTCTCTCGCACTCCGGCGAGGCTCCCACCCAAGCTTTATGGCGAACCTTCTATCAAGCCAAAAACTCTAGCACCCCCGGCTTCTTTTACTTTACCAGTCGAGGGTTGGCTAAATTTATAGACGGCATTCCCTCTTCTCATAAAAATTGAAAAACGCTTCTTTTATATTTCTCCTCCTACTCCCCGGACCTTTCCTACTAGGTGGCTAGATGACTTACCTCACCAAGGTCGTCCCCCCAAACCACCTCCTCATGTCCTAGCTCATGCCCGGCGCTTAAACACCGCTCTTTATCATGCCCAACTCTTGGTCAACTCTTGGGCTTTGCTCTATCATTTCCGCTTGAGCCCCAAAGTAGCAGACCTGCCAGGCACCTTAGGTATTTTGCCTTGATAGTGTTTTATGGTTTGATATATTTGTTTATGCTTAAACCTTCTTCTTTTTTACAGAGCAAGCAATGTTGGAGAGGTTGGCCTCAGTTGCTGAAGCGAGAAAAAACTCTCAACAGCCCTTGCATCCCGAGGGTCAGGGACATGTTCCCCTAACCAGCAACCCTAGGAAAGATCTTCCCCCTCTCCACGCTCCTTTGGCTGAGCATATTGATCCCACCAGCAACTCTTCTCCATCGGCTGACCTGGCGCAAAATCGTAAGCGGCCCGCTACTTCTAGGCTCCCCCATCCCTCCTCGTCTCGAACCCGCCTTTCCCTACCTGATATTCTCACAACCACCCCCGAGGACTCTCCTCTGAACATTAACACTCCAGAGCTCAATGCCACTTGGGTAGAGAACCTCCTAACCCCCAATGACAAGCGAGCTCTGACTCCAGGCGATATCCAGCTTCACATTCGTGACATGGCTCATCATGCCTCTAAGGTAATGTCAATTTTTATTGCTATGCTGGCGCTTTTTGCTCAGACAACGTTTAAAGCTGCTTATGACCCAACTTTTGCTTACAGATGATCTTGAATATGAGCCAAGTAGTTCGAGATGCTCGCTGCGGCTTAACTGATGCGACCGAGTTGCGCCGTGCCAACGAGATCCTGGAGACTCGGTTCAAGCAGCTCGAGGCCCGAGCTACTAAACTTGAGAAGGATTTGCGAAGTACTGTGAACCACGTTACCAACCTCAACACTGATCTTGCAGCCTCTGGAGCTGATACCAAACGTGTGGAGGAGGAGCTATTCAAGACCCAGCAGCAACTTCCTCTCGAAAGAGCTGCAGGCCTTCAGCAAGAGAGGGCCGAATGGGCTCTTGAAAAGGGAAAATTTCTAGCCTCGGACGAGTACCAGGACAAGATTGCGGAAGCAGCGCTGCCTTATCTCGAGCAAGGTATGCTGGTGATGGCGAAGAGAGACGAAAGCAAAGGCTGTATTTTGGAGATTCCTGACCTTTCTACTGCCATCTCAGAGCTAGCTGCCCTTGAGGCCACTCCTGAGGTCGAGCCACCAGCTAACATTGCATCCGACTCCCTTCTTCCCTCTCAGTAACCCCAATTTCATTTGTACTGCCCTTCAATCCCAACTTCCCCATACTTTAAGTAGTGACAGTGAGGGGACTCCTGATGGGGTTGACCCAAATGCTGGGGATATTAATGTTCAAGATTATAGTTAAGCTTTGTAAATCATGTTGATATGATGCCCTTTTAATAATATTTCCTTTTGCCTGTATTATTGTTTCTTCCCCCCTCCAGATCATCCTATTATTCATGAGTTTTCTATAGTTTGGATGATCGGGACCCAGTGGTTCGAGCTCGGCTCGACCCCGGAAGGTTTAATTGTGCCTTGCAAAATTTTTCAAAAATGTTTTTTCTAAAGTACTGTGGTTCGCGCTTAGTTCGACCCCTCAAAATTTTGCTAAGGTACCCAAGGTGGTCCGAGCTGAGCTCGACCCCTCAGGGTTTAATTATGTCTTGCAAAATTTTTCAAAATTTTTGCTAAGGTACCCAAGGGTGTCCGAGCTGAGCTCGACCCCTCAGGGTTTTGCTAAGGTACCCAAGGTGGTCCGAGCTGAGCTCGACCCCTCAGGGTTTAATTGTGCCTTGCAAAAATTTTAAAATTTTGCTAAGGATCGAAGGTGGTCCGAGCTCATTTCGACCCCTCGAGGGTTTAATTATGCCTTGCAAAATTTTCAAAATTTTTGCTAAGGTACCGAAGGTGGTCCGAGCTCAGCTCGACCCCTCAGGGTTTAATTATGCCTTGCAAAATTTTCAAAATTTTTGCTAAGGTACCCAAGGTGGTCCGAGCTGAGCTCGACCCCTCAGGGTTTAATTGTGCCTTGCAAAATTTTCAAAATTTTTGCTAAGGTACCCAAGGTGGTCCAGCTGAGCTCGACCCCTCAGGGTTTAATTGTGACCACAAGATAGATATCAAAACGGGATAAACTTCATTCATTTTGGCCGCAGTACAAGTTATACATAAAACTTCCTTAAATGATTCACGTTCCAAGGCCTAGGTAATTTCTTTCCTAGCTCATCCTCCAGTTCGTATGCCCCTTTAGCCACTATCTTCGTAACTTTGTATGGCCCTTCCCAATTTGCTTCTAACTTTCCCACGGGCTTCAAAGCATCAGCCTGTCGTAGGACCAGATCTCCTTCGTGAAAACTTCTCTTCTTTACTTTCCTGTCATATGCCTTTTTCAAAAGTTGTTTGCTAATTTCCATCCTATTATATGCTTGGTCTCTGACTTCCTCTACCTCATCCAGGGCTTCCCTCATTAATTTCGAATTCTCCTCTTCATTGAAATTTTGTATGCGATGCGTCTCCATTCCTATCTCTGCGGGTATCACGCTTCCGCCCCGCACACACGCATTAAATGGGGTTTCCCCCGTGGCCTCTTTAGTTGTTGTTCGGTATGACCATAGCACTGAATGTAACTCCTCTACCCAACCGCCTCCAGCCCTGTCTAGTCTCGCATTTATCCCTCTGACTAACGACTGTTGGTAACCTCGACTGTCCATTTGCTTGGGGTGTGCTCACAGAGGTAAAATCTTTGTTTGACCTTCATTTCTTTCAACCACTTACGAATTGCCTTTCCTTGGAATTGCGTCCCATTATCCGACACCAAATCCTCGCCATCCGAATCGGTGACCAAATTTTTCCATATAAAACTCTTCATCCGCTTCTTGAAATTCTAGCTACCGGGTTCGCCTCTACCCATTTCTTTCAAGTAATCGCCGCTACTATGAGAAATTTCACGCTTTCGAGGCGATTGGGAAAGGTCCAACAATATCAATGCCCCACTTTGAGAAAGGGCAGGGTGAGTTCATTACTCCTAACATTTCCGCTGGTTGATGTATTAGAGAACTATGCTTCTGACATTTCTCACACCGCTTTACCAGGTCTACTGCTGCCTCTTTCATTTTGGGCCAAAAATATCCAGCCCTGGATGCTTTCTTTGCTAATGCTCGACCTCCTCCATGTGATCCACAAGCCCCCTCATGAATCTCTCTCAACACATACTCGTCTTCTTCCAACGAGAGGCATCTCAGGTAGGGAAATGATAATGACTGCTTGTACAGCCGCCCCCCAATCAGTCGGAACCTAGCAGCCCTTGCTTTTATCCTCTCAACCTTCTTTTTATCTTCCGGCAGTTCTTCCATGCTAAGATACCTATGTATATCTATGCTCCAATCATCCCCTCCTCCTATCTCCATGATCTCTAGACCAATGCTTGGTGAAGCATCTGACAATATTGTTATCCTTCGCTGGCTCCCCTCCTTGGCTGAGCTAGCAATTTTAGACAAGTGATCCGCCTTAGTATTTTCCTCCCTCGGGATCTGCTCCAGCCCGAACTTTTCAAATTTTTTGGTTAGTTCCGAAATGACTTGTACATATCTTTTCATGCGGTCTTCTTTTATCTCGAAACTTCCCCCGACCTGATTAGTAACCAGCATAGAATCGGAATAGGCTCTCAAGTCTCTAATGCCCAGGTCTATCGCCATTTTTAGTCCTCTTATCAAAGCTTCGTACTCTGCCTCGTTATTAGATGCCTTGAACTCAAACCTCATGGCGAACTCCAGATCTTCCCCCCCAGGGTTGGTAGCATTATTCCTGCCCCACTCCCATTAACCGAAACGGATCCATCCACATGCAACAACCATAAAGCCTCTCTCTCTCCCCCTTCATTTCTTGCAAGAAATCAGCCAACACTTGAGCTTTTATGGCAACCCTAGGTCTATATTCCAGATCAAACTCTCCCAGCTCAACCGCCCACTTTATCATTCGCCCAGACACCTCATGCTTATCCATTATATGCCCTAAAGGTAAATTGGTAAGTATTATGATTTTATGTGATAAAAAATAGGGCCTGAGCTTACGAGCCGCCGTTACTAATGCTAGACCTGCCTTTTCAATACCCGAGTATCGTCCTTCTGCCCCGTGAAGCACCTTGCTAGTATAGTAGATCGACATTTGCTTGTTTGCCTCCTCCCTTATTAAGACCGAGCTAACCACACCTTCTCCTACTGACAAATATAGATATAAGTCCTCCCCTACACTTGGCTTAGTTAACAATGGCAACTGAGCTAAGACGGCTTTCAGTTCTTTGAAGGCTACTTCACACTCCGCTGTCCATTCGAATTTTTTGGCTTTCCTTAATATTTTGAAAAAGGGCAAGCTCCGTTCCGCCGACCTGGATATGAACCTATTAAGGGCTGCAATTCGCCCTGTTAATTGTTGTACCTTGTTTACTCCTGTGGGTGATTCCATCTCTACCACCGCCTTCACCTTTTTCGGGTTGATCTCAATGCCTTTTTCTGTTACCATGAATCCTAAGAACTTTCCCGACCTGACCCCAAAAGAACATTTCGCTGGGTTTAACTTCATTCCGAACTTCCTCAGCACCGCAAAAGTTTCAGCCAAATCTTGTGTATGAAACTCTGTTTGTTTGCTTTTCACCAGCATATCATCGACGTACACTTCCATATTGCGCCCCAACTGATCTTTGAACATCCTATCCATTAGCCTTTGGTAAGTAGCTCCGGCATTTTTTTACCCAAATGGCATGACCACATAGCAATACGTCCCTGACGAAGTTATAAAACTCACCCTCTTCTGATCCTCCTTTGCCAGCCTGATCTGATGATACCCCTGGTATGCATCCATCATGCTTAATAGTTCATACCCTGCGGTAGAGTCTACCAACTGATCAATCCGTGGCAACGGGTAGTGGTCCTTTGGGCAAGCCTTATTCAAATCACGAAAGTCGATGCACATTCTAAACTTATCCCCCTTAGGTACCAGCACTGTGTTTGATATCCACTCGGGGAATTGAATTTCTTTAATATGTCCCGCCTTCAACAGGACGTCCACCTCTTCCTGGATTATCTTATCCTTCTCATAACCAAACGGTCTCTTCTTTTGCTCCACTGGCCTTCTACCCGCGTCCACATTCAAGTGGTGAATTACTTGGCTCGGATCGACCCCCAACAAATCTTGTGGGGTCCATGCAAACACATCGTTATTATCTTTTAGGCATTGCACGATCTGAGCAGTGAGCTCAACCCCCAATCGTGTGCCAACACTGGTCGTCTTCTCCTCCGCCTCTGGCACTATTGATATTGCCATTAATTCTTCTTCTGGCCTTAGAGCCAACACCTCAGGATCTTCCTTTTTTTCCTTTTTTCCTATCTTAATGGGTTTTGTTTCCTTGTCTGGCTCCACTACCTTTCGCTTTGATTTTTTCTGATCCCCCTTCCGAATAGCCTCGACATAACATTTTCGCGCCGCTAAGGGATCTCCTGCTACCTCTCCTATCCCTTCTTCCCCCGGGAATTTTAGTTTCATATGGAATGTAGACACAATTGCTTGAAACGTATTGAGGGCCGGTCTACCAATTATAACATTATAACTTGAATAAAAATCAACTACAAGAAAAGTTACCATGCGCGTTTTTTGGGTAGGCCGGGTGCCTAATGACATGGGTAACGTGACCTGACCCATTGGCTCCACCACTCCTCCGCCAAATCCGAAAAGGGCTGTCTCCACCGGCTTTACTTCCATCTCAAGTCCCATCCTCAAGAACGCGTCATAGAACAATATGTTTACTGAGCTTCATGTATCGACCATGGCCCTGGCCACCTCAAAATTGGCTATGTTGGGAGTAATTACCAGAGCATCATTGTGCACTCCTCCTACTCCCAGGTCAGCCCGTCCAAACGATGTCTGGTAGCTCTGATCCTCCAATATCCAATACCATCTCCTCCGCCCTTCTTGCATGAGCCTTTCTAGCTCGGTTGGAATCTCCATCCGTGGCCCCCCCCACGATCATGTTTATAGTTCCTTTAGATGTCGTTGGAGCTTTAGGAGCCCCAGACCTGCTCCCGACCTGACCTCCCGGCTCTCTCGAACCTCCAGTCGTACCAGTAGATCTTTCCGACTTTACCTAATTTTGCAACCATCCCTTCCGTACCATCCGCTCGATTTCATCCTTCAAATGCCTACATTCTTCCGTGGTATGCCCATAATCGTTGTGAAATTCACAAAAGAAATTTGATCGAGGTCTTATTGGTACGGTAGAATAATTTGCAGGCCAACGCAATTCCTTGTTCCCTGCCGTAGCCATCAAAACCTAAGCTCGGGGTGCCACCAGGGGGGTATATCTCCGCGCATCCAAGGCTCTACTCAATAGACCGGGACCTCCCTCCGGCTCCCTGGCCCACTTTGCCTTCTCAGGTAAGCTTTCTATCCTATCTCTCTTCCTATCCCGACCTTCCTCCTTCTTTCCCTTCTGCGCCTCTTCCAAGTTTACATATTTCTCCGCTCTTGCCAATAAGTCATCAAAGTTTTTGGCCGATCTCTTGGCCACAGATCGGAAAAAATCTCCTTCTTTGAGTCCTTGAGACAAGGCACTAGAGAGTACTTCCTGAGTAGCTGAAGGAACCTCCAGGGACGCGGTAGTGAACCTCTTTACATAAGCCTCTCGACTCTTGCTCCTCCCGCTTTATCCCGCGTTAAGCGTTCGTTTTCTAATGCTTTCTTGAGCTAGCGAACTGATGCAAAAAGGCCGAACTAAACTCCTCAAAGGATCCAATAGAGCCCGCTGGTAACTGATTAAACCATTGCTGAGCTGATTTGGTCAATGTGGTTAGAAAGACCCGGCACTTCACTCCGTCCGAATATCTATGCAACAAAGCCGAGTTCTCAAACCGGCACACATGCTCCCAAGGATCACTCGCCCCATCATAATCGTAGTTAAGTGCTCTGAAGCTATTGGGCAACTCGTCCGCCATCACTTCATCACGAAATGGAATCCCCTTCTTCACCATTGTCTGCCCAGACATTCTCCTCTTCATCTCCCTAACCTCCCTTTGCAACAACTCCATCTCTCCCTCCCGAGCTATAACAGGTCTCTCTTCTTTCTCCATTCCCTCATTAACTTGTCTACCCACAAGCCTTCTTTCCTCAGCCCCCTCAACCTGTCTAGCCCCAGGCCTTCTCTCCTCAGCTCCCTCCACTACCCCCGCCCTCTTTTTAGCCCAAACAGCCCCCACTGCCTCTGTCACCAGATCTGACAGTTGCGCCTGCGTAACACTAATGGTTTCTTCTTCGAACGCAGGATTTAAGTTCCTAATAGGCAATCTGTCCGTCAAAGGGGTCAAGATTACCCCTGGTGCCACATCACTCCTACCTTCCTCTCCTAACACTCCCTGCGGTGTGACTAACTCTCCGACTTCGTCCACTAATCCCTTCCCCCTAGACCCTTCTCCTATATCACTCATTTTTACACCTTAATACCTAAAACTCCCACAGACGGCGCCACTTGATTGGGCCTCGTTTCCGAGATCCGATCGTATTCCCAGCTTGACCTCTTGCTAGCCTGAAAAAGACAACCGGAGGAGTTCCGGTATTAGCACTCTGACGATCAAGTTAGTAAGTGATAGAGAAAATAGATATGTATGTGTAAAAGTGTATATAGAAATGTGTATATGAAAAAAGATGATTCAATCTCTCCCTTCTCCTCTTATTTATAGCTTTTCTTAAGGCTCCCTAGGCCACGTGTTCTTCCCTGAGTGGCTCTACCTTTTAGGTGGCAGTTCCCTATATTCCCGACCTGTCATACGAGTAACTAAATGTCAGACTGACCTTTGGCTTAGTTACTCCTTGTCCAATCCAATTCAGCAGATATTTAAATCCCAAAGGACTAAACCTATGCTTTCATTAAATGCTTGACAGGTCTTGCTTATGCGGCAGTTAATGCCTGACAGGTCTCCTATAATATGCATTTAATGCGTTGCAGGTCATCCTAAGGGATCATTAAATGCTACCCAGCTCGACCCTAACACTGACAACTTTATGTCCCTTCGATGTCCTCAAAAAGATGGTTATAATCGGCTAGTTAGTGGCTGTCAGGTCATACTTGGACACCTGTCCTCTTGGTAAGGTCAAGTACGTATCTTAGCTTTGGCAAGGTGCTGAGGGGCAAATTCAGACCAAGACTAACTTGGTCGGCCAAGGTCGGTATGTACTTTATAATTGGTGCCTTACTCTTGGCTTTGGCATCGCCATTCTCTGAGGAAGGATCAGGTCCAACTAAGAAGACCTGGTAATTTAGGTCAGGTCAGGTATATAATTAAGGTTTGCCCTTTATTATTTGGTTTTGGCATCTCGAAATTTGAGAGGTCGGAGTCGGACCATGCGGACCTGATATTCGACCGGATCACATAACATTCCATTACAATTTTTTTGGTGATTAAGAACAAAAATCATTACATTTTTCAGTACAATAAAACAGCGATCTCTCTCTTTGTCTTCTTCTACAATCAAATGTAGAACATGTAACTTTAAAAAAGTAAGTTGAAATATTATCAATGACTTAGTGTTACAATAAATTTATCTTACCTAAAATTACAAACCTAACATTACTTTCGCAAATTCTTTCTTTCTTTCTTGTTTTTTTTTAAAGAAAGTTCACTAATTCTTTCTTGATTATATCTTTTCCCACTATACATTTCCCAGTTTATTCTATTTTGCACCTTGACGAATACTTCAAATACATAAAATCGTAGATTTATTATAAATGTGTAAATATTACAGACACAGTCCGACGTGTATTGCATGTAGATCTACGGTAGATACTACATTTTTACCAATCACTCCAAATGGTGACCAAATATTTTCCTAATTCAACTGGCTTTCCAGCCAAATTTAATTAAGTTTCAAATTCAACCATGTTTTGAACTTCATGTTTGTCACTTCTCCATTTGATTAATGGTTCAACCCTTGATGAATCATAAAGGCGCCGTCTTCGTTTATTATTTCTTCAAGATACGCTGCAGATTTTATGCTAACATAACATGAAATAATTCATTGAATGTCCACGTAAACAAATGGGACTTCCTTTTAAATTTTTATTTTCAACATTACGCCGCCAGGCCCGCCACCCACCATCAGAATTGGAGTGCAATCTTACCGTAAATAACGGAGTCAAACTTCTGGTAATATTTTTCTGGCATTTACATATTCTAGTAATAAACCATTATGCTTTCTGTTGTAAAAATCTCCGCCTAATCCAGATTAATCCTCAGCAGCGCTAGGCTCCCCTCCGTTTTTTTTTTTTTTTTTTCGATTAGTCCCGCCTAATCCCGCCCAGGTCCCGCCTACTCCTGCCTAGGTTCCGCCTTGGCGCTAGGCCCCAGTCTGGCGCCTAGCGCTTTTTACAACATTGATTATGACTAATCAATTTTTTTTTTGCATTAATTATTTAATATAAAATTCCCCTTTTGTTGCTCCATGTCACCCACAGAAATGGCAAATTCGGTCCGACCGGGTTTGAGTCGCCCTCCCTCGTGACCCGCAGTGGGCACTAGGGGTGGGCATCGGGTCGGGTAGTCGGGTTTTCGGGTTTTCGGGTCGGGTACCCGAAAATTTCGGGTAGGGGTTTGGGGTACCCGAACCCTACCCGAAAAAATCGGGTACCGAAAAAGTCGGGTACCCGCGGGTACCAAATTTCGGGTTTTTTTTTTTTTTTTTTTTTTTTTTTTTAAATTTGAAAATTGCTTTTTTTCCCCAGCTTCCAAACAACCTGAGATTGTAACATGACAAGTTAATATTGCATTTTTTCCAAGCTTCCAAGCAATAGCCCTATACAACTAATCCAACCAATATATGATACACTAATCCAAGTATCCAATATGCACTACAATTATAAATATAATACTACACATTCTTGAAACCTTTTGTACCTAGCTGGAGAATTTCTAACATACCTTACGGCTCCTCTAATGCGAGATATAGCCAAATGCTCATCTTTGCTCTTTAAACCATCCTGTACAATAAGATTCACAATATGCGCAACACACCTCATGTGGACATACCTCCCACCTAGAAGATTTGTACCCCATTTATCAAATTTTTTAAGCAAGTATGCAATAGCACCATCATTAGAAGATGCATTGTCAACCGTGACTGTAAAAACTTTATCAATACCCCAATCACGTAAACACTTTTCCACCCCTTTACCCACTTCCTCACTCTTATGTCCAGAAATTGGACAAAAGTTTAAAATCCGCTTTTGCAAATTCCAATTATCATCAATGAAATGTGCTGTCAAACACATATAGTTCACTCTTTGAATTGATGTCCATGTATCAGTGGTTAAGGAAACTTTTTGAGAGTTTTTATTTATTAAGTTCTTCAAAGTCTGCCTTTCATCTATGTAGAATTTATAGATGTCTCTTGTCACGGTTCTTCTTGATGGGATGACAAACATAGGACATGCAACTGACATAAAGTACTTAAAACCCATGCTTTCAACTGTTTTAAAAGGAAGCTCATCAACAATCACCCAATACCTCAATGCATCTCTTACTTTAGTTTGATCAAATTTCCATGAAACCATGCGTGATTCATTATCACCCCCCTGACTAGATGGTTGAAATCCAATTCGGGTTTGACTAGTTGCAACTTCATGCGGTTTTTTCTTGCAAGAATCAAAGTGATTTTTTAGAGATTTAGTTCCATGCGTTTTTGGATCGGCCTTAATCTCTCTACCACAATATTTACATCTACCCTTTTGTACCTTCTCAACATCACAAAAGATTTTTTCAAAGTGTTGCCAATATTGAGACCTAGATGCAACTTCTTTTCTAGCTCTTTTTTTAGATGTAGGAGTGTCGTGACTGACGTCCTCTTCCCTCTCTTCCCCCTCTTCCCCCTCTTCCTCTCTTCTCGGACATATTCAATTCCCACACCTCTATCATAATCTAATGGATCAAAATGTACGGAATCATTTTGACTAGCAAAATTACTGACCTCTTCTCTTCTATTAACTCTCGGTAAAATCCTACCAGTTGGATTTTGCGATTGCGAAGTTGACATCTGTAAGATGTAAAAACGAAAAATTATAAGCGCACACAATATTAAATTATTAACACAAGATGCAGGCGTCAAATTTTATCAATTAATGCATCAAATATAATTTCTCAATTTGCAGCAGTGAAAGATTTCCCTCATGAACCTTACCATATCCATATGTACTATGTTCAGTTTCAGATGAAATTAAATGAATTAGTTCTCTACAGCTAAAACCTTCCTAAGCAACAATGCCCAAATTTTGAAACCAACAAGCAAATATCAAGTACAAAATCAGTCATTACTTTCTGCACAAAAACAGAAAAACACCCAATTGTTATTGCAGCAAGCCTTACATTAGAATAAGCAAAAACCTTCAATCTGTAACTCCATTAGAATAAGCAAAAACTAAATACAGGAAGGCTTTAAAATTATTTCATTCAATATCTTTGTAACACTCCATAATCAGACCATATAATCTGTATTTTCTCTGTCAAAAACCCCAATTCTTGCCGACCATATAATCAGATACTATTTTACCCATAAATAATTGCTCCGCCAAAACCAAGTCTTGCCGACCAAAATTGAATATTGGTTTCGACATGAGACAAACGTACCGCTGCCGGTGGGAAAGACGGCGTGGCCGCGTGGGTTGTGGTTCCGTTGAGGCAGCAGATGGCGTGGCCCGTGGAGGCAGAACCGCCAGCGATGGGCGACGGCGTCTGGATTGTGGACGGCCAGCGACGGGCGACGGCGTGTGGAGAGGGAGGGAGGCTGCCGGCTGGGACTAGGTTGAGAGTGAGACAGAGACGTGAGATACCTGGGGGTTGGGGTGGGGCGGTGGCCTGTTACCGTGTTACCTGTTGGAGACTTGGAGTGAGAGAGACAGAGACTGAGAGTGGGGACTGGGCTGGGGGAATGCATTATTTTTGTTAGGTTTAAAAATACCCGGGTACCCGAACGGGTAGTCGGGTACTTATTTTGTACCCGCTACCCGACCCGATGTTTTAAACATCGGGTATCGGGTACCCTAAACCCGATTTTTTAAAAAATACCCGCCCCGATCGGGTAATACCCGATCGGGTCGGGGCGGGTACCCATTACCCGACCCCGAATGCCCACCCCTAGTGGGCACTAGTCACCCCGCCTCGTGATGTGTAGTGGGATAGTGCAAGTAAGAGTATAGCTGTCAAAACTAGCCTGGCCTGACTGGTCCGATGATAGGGCTGGGCCGAACTATAATATTGTAAGCCCGAAAAAAATCATGCCTATTTGGCTAGGCCTATTAGACCCAAAATCCAGTGAGGTCCGATTGATCCGGCTTTACATGTGTATTTTCAGGGGTTGAGAAGCAATACAAAATGGAACACAGATGAAATTTCGACCCGGACAGGCCCAAGTTTTCTCTTTGACCTCGCAGGCTAGCACCAACCCAACTCGTTTGACAACTTCAGGTATGACGTCGCATTAGAGCTGTCAAATTGAGCCCGACCCAACTCGCCCAGTAAAAAAGATCGAGTTGAGCTTCATTTTTATAGGCCTAAAATAAGTCGGGTCTACTCGGCCCGAAACACTGGGCCGACCCGACAATCTATGTGTTTTATTATGGGTTGGGCTGGACCATCCCAAAAAAGTGGTGCGGTCACTATTTAACTCAGTATGGCTCGATTTTTCCTCTTGGCCCAGCTGGCCCGGCCCAGCCATTTGATAGTTCTATGCCATATGGGCATCTCTTCCACGCTGCTTAACATTTTTGTGTTTCTAATATATTTAATATATGTAAATATATGGTAAAGGAATTATGTACTTTATATTATATTTAAGGTATATATATTGAATGATAATTTTTATAAATAAAAAAGTATAAGCTTATGAATATATAACAAATTTATTACTCCCAGCTTGTAGTTTGTTCACCCTTTGTAATGGGTGTTACCAGAGTTTGAACTTTGTTTCTTTCAATTTTTCTTTGAAATTTATCAACTTACCTCCGATCACTACTCGTAATTTATTATAAAAATATAATTTATAATTTTGTTTCTGGTTTCTTCTTTTATCACCCAAGCGACTGAGAGAGAAAAATTAGAGAACATTGCTGCAAAGAGCCAAAGAGAACACGAGAGAGAAGAAAAAAGAAATTTCAATCGTCTATAACTAGAAACTCAAAATTTAATTCCTTCTATTAAATTATATACACATTTTTACGGAATAATAATAGTTCTCAAGAAAATTACCAAGAACTAAGGGGAAAAAAAATCAAACCAAAAATTAGAAAAAAAGAAGAAGGAAACAACCCATAAAACTACCCATCTATAAAAATTCCCATAGAAAAAAAAAACAGAATTGCAAAAAATCTAATCAATACTCACAATCTCAGTAATCAGGCATGAGCTGACTGATTTTGCCTTCTTCTTCATTGCTCAATTTCTGTTCAGAAACCCTCAACCAAACACAAACCGCCGTAAAACTGAGAACCAAGCTCACAAGCCCGCTCCCCAGCCCGATTCCAACAATCGCCAAAATCGATAGCCCTTTACTCTTCAACGGCGGCAAAGGGTACCCGTAAAGATCCCTATTCCCTTCGTAAGAGCTCGCATTGAACCGGGGCAAGTTCCCGCTCCGGTTCCCCAACGAACCGGGTATGGGCCCGGAGAGCCTATTATTCGACACATCGAAAACCGAGAGCCTCACCAATAGCCCGAGCTGCTGTGGAATCGGGCCGGAGAGGCGGTTATCGTGGAGATCGATGACGTTCAAATACGCGCACAGCGCGAGTTGCTGCGGAATCGGGCCGGAGAGGAGGTTAGAGGAGAGATTGAGGACGGCCAAATTGACCAAATACTGTAGCTCCGGAGGAATCGGGCCGGAGATCGAGTTGGATGAGAGGTCTAGGGCTTGTAAATTTGTGCAATTCGAGAGAAATGGGGAAATCGTGCCCTTGAGAGAGAGATTGGGGAGAGAGAGCTTGTAGATGCGGCCATTGTTGCAGGTTGCGCCTTGGAGGAAAGAGGTGAAACCCTGGCAGGGGTTAGCGAAAGTGGATTTCGTCCAGTTTTGTAAGTTTTTGAAAGGGTCGACCAGCGATTGGCTGAGATGCGTTAGGCACCGCTCGTCGTTGGGATCCGCCGCCGCGCCGGAGAAAAATAGCAGGGCCACCGCCAGAAGCTGGCCCCAAATTATGCCCATTTTTAGCACATAAAGAGGAATATTGGAGGTTTTTGTAGTTAGCTAGTTTGGTACTGTTTGCTTACCGTTGTCGAGGTGCATGGTAGAATGGTGTGAATCCATGGATAAAAGCTTTGGGTATATATGTTGAAGGATTTTGGGGGGGTGGGGGTGGGGGCGGGGGGCGATGAACCACTAGGAATTGTTTGGGGGTTTGGTGAAAATGAAATTTGTGACACGAGTGAGGGAAAGTGTGGTGCGATTGGGCGTGTGGGTAAAGATGGTGACAACACGTAGTCTGGTCTCAGGGGTAGTTTCGGTATAAAATTACATAAGTTGTTCCATTTATTTCTCAAAGTACTGTGCGTGTGGAAATTATCATATAATCTAATAAAAATTAAATAACAATAGATGATGTCACGGGCCTAGCCATTTTGGGCCCACACGACGCCCCGGACTACTCGGGGTCAGTCTGTCCCTCGGGACAACTATTGGTTCTACCCTGTCTTGGGCTCATCAGAAATGCGGTTCTATATCCGACTAGTTTGGGTAGGATGATTAGAGTTGCAAATGAACCAAGCCGCTCGTGAGCTATTCGGAGCTCGATTCGATAAAAGTTCGTTCGAGTTCGCTTAATGAGGCTCGTTAAAATAAACGAACCAAACTCAAACTTAGAGATATTCGGTTCGTTAGCTCGTGAACAAGCTCGTTAGTAAGCTCGTGAATAGGCTCGATAGTAAGCTCGTATAAATTGAACTAATAATTTGATTTTAATTTTAATTTTCATATTTTCACTTAAGATAATATAAAAATATTTCAATAAAATTAATTTTTTGAATAAAATTATAAGTTTTAATAAATATATTACGAATTTTAAATATAAATAATTTTATTTTTTGTAATAAATTGAAGAATATTTTAATTTTTAATTAATATTTACTAAGTTCGTTTAGGCTCGATAAGGCTCGAAAAAGTTCGTGAGCCATCAACATGTTCGATAAATTCAGGCTCGAGTTCGACTCGATAATAAATGAGCCAAACTCAAACACTCAAAAGCTCGGCTCGGTTCGGTTCGATTGCAGCCCTAAGGATGATCATTTCCCTTCTTCATTGTTAAGTCCATGATTAGCGACAAGCTCCCCGAATTTAATCGGGTCGGCCTGTTGAACATCCGACGGGTCATATTTGCGTACCTACAAAACCAAAATTGGATCAAAACCACATATACTGATTATTCTCAACACAATCCGCCAGAAGTTGTAACGAAAGACACCCAAATGTCACGAAGCGTGACTATGAGGTCTCTTCGAAACAATTTTATGGATTAATAAAAAATACCAAAAATGTAATATTTTAACAAATTGAATCACATATTATAATATTATATTCTTACATCTTCATCAACAATAGTATTTGATTCTCCTCTCGATGACATAGGTGCAACCATGTTACATATGTGCTTTCTTCTTCAGTTACAAAAAATTATCGAAAAAACATGTTCGAAGACACAATTCAACCCGATCCGGCCCTAGCACCGAGACTAATTAAGGTCGGGCTGAAAAACCGTGTTATAAGGGCCTATGATATATATATACTCAGTTCTCAAATTTTTATTATTATCACGTTTATGTTTCATTTCTTGTTCGATTGCATATTATTATTATTATTCTATGTTTATATTTCATTTCTTATTCCATTACATTAGTTGAACGACATATATACAAGATGTTGTTATACACATATCTTTTAACCAATATAGTATAATAGGAAATAGAATAAGAGATCTGGTCCAAAATAATGTTTCATATATGGAAGTTATTAACTTTGAGTTTGCCAAAATTTCTTATTGAAAAGAAAGCTAAATACAAATTAAATAGCAAGAATTGTTAATTTGTGTAGAGGCTAGCTAAAAGGTAGTGCACGTGTATTTATTTATTGAACAAATAGTGGGAGGAAAACCAATAAGCCAATTGGCATGTGATACGAGGCATCCCACTTGTTCTTTCGGTGGGTTTTTATAAATTCAAGGAAGATGGTTTCGTCCCAGAATTTCTGCAACGAGGTATAGATTTAATAACCCAAATTGCAATATTATTCAACCCTAATTAAATATCGTGAAGAAACAAAACAATTTGCTCCAGCAGTCTGATATATACATTATAACACATGAAAAGAACCTTAAACTATTGGGAAAAAAATTACATGTTGGAATTTATTCTTTAAGCAACAACAATCCAATTGAGCTAGTACAAATATATTGTACGACTGTTCAATTAGTTATAATGGTGATTTCGAACAAGCTGGGGAACGGATAATAAATCTCAATGATATGGACATTATATACCTAAAATCTGATCATGCTTTGAGAAACAGCGTTAGGCCCTTCGGCTAAGATTTTAGGACTGGATGTATATATAATGGGTAAGGGCAATGGCGGAACCAAGAATTATATAGGGATGAGCCGATACACATAAATATGATGGACTGGACAAAAAACCTAACAAAAAATCATAAAAATTATAACTAATTTTCTTTTCTGAAAATTTTCTAAGTAAAAAAGTATTTTTTTTTTTAAAAAAATAGGGGGGGTCAGGGCCCAGGTTGGCCCCCCTCCCTCAACCAATAGGTAGGGGTGTCAATTTGTGACACGACACGATAACCCAATACGAACCTAACACGAATTTAGCAGGTACATGTACAACCCTTAGCAGGTTCGGGTCAAAAATCAGGTCGGACACGGTTAACACGTGAAATAAATAGGTCATGTCGACATGCTTGACCAATTTAACCCATTTAAATTTATAGTGACATTATTTTCATATTTTGTGATGTTTTAGTTAATTATATGATATTTTAATTAGTTATATGATGATGGACAGGGACGGAGCTAGACTCGTATCTTTGGGGGCTAAATAATTTTGGGGGGCTAAATCAATAAACAATAAATATTTAGTACCAAAAATAAATATTTTAATTTAAAGATACATATAAATAATAAAAATTTCAAAAATATTGGGGGGGCTAAAGCCCCCTCATTGAGGGGCAAGGATACGCCCTGATGATGGACAAATTATTAAATGCATTTTCTAATAATTTAAAGAATTTTTTATTTATAATTTTACTTTTTTCACTTTTTTTCTCTCTTTTTTCGTGTTATATAGGTTTTTCGTGTCGTGTTTTGGTTATCGTGTTATAACTTATAAACGGGTCGGATCGTGTTCCTGTCGTGTATCTTGATACGAATAATTGAACGGGTCGTGTTCGTGTTCGTGTCAAACGTATTGTACCCGTGTCAAAACACGAAAACACGACACAATTGACATCTCTAATAATGGGTACTTAAAGTGCATGGGTTATTTATACTCGATATGTGGTTAATTCCCTTAAGTCCATATTAATGTGCACTTTATATGGTTAGAATTATAATCGTCTTTTCGGATTGAGTTTGAATGTGATCTTTGGTCAACAACACAATTTATAAGCTGAAGTAGAAATCGTAAAAAGACAAAAGTAAATGATTTAATTGTGCTTTATTCATAAAAGTGGATCTGGAACTTTAATTGCTTGCCAGTAGAGTTGGGAATGAGCCGGATCAGGTTAACTCAGCCCGAATTCATCGGACTTTTGCAAAACTCCAGGCTTGCCCGATTTTGGTCGGGTCACAAAAATGGCTGGCCTAACCCAACCCATACACACGCTTCATGCAAAAAAAAAAAGAACCGGCCCAAAAAAGTCGGGCTAGTCAGCCCGTTGGGCCATTCAGGCTAGGCCAAATAGGCCTGATAAGTGTATTTTTATGCATGTTTTATGTGTGTATTTGAGTAGAAATTGAGTTATTTTGTTGTTAGTTTCATTAGTTTTTGATTGTACATTGTTTATACTACTGTGGGGTGCTTTTATTGGTGTAGGTTGACCATTCGGGGCTAATTTTGGTGAATTTCGGACCATGGATTCATGTCAAAACATACCGGGAGTTTAAGGATGCAAAAACGCTCGAAATTCCAAGCCAAACGCGCGTCATTTCGGGGCCTTTTTGGTCCAACACGGGCGGGGGTGTCGGGCAACACGGCCGTGTTCACGGGAGCCAAAAACTCGAATTTTTTTGCACAAAAAATGACCTCCAACACACGGCCTGGCCGTGTTCCTAATTTCTGTGTGTCAGAACACTACGGCCTGGCGTGTTGGGAAGCATGGCCATGTCCAGTGCCAGTGCACTGCGTGAATTGAACGACGGCCTGGCCGTGTCGGGCGTTTTTGGGCGTGTCCGGGACCCCTTTTTGCAACTTTTCCATGTGAAAATTATGGAAAACTCACCTACCAAGCCTTTTGACCACTTTTATACACCTTTAACACCCAATTTTGCTGCAACATGTCCCCATATTCCCTCAATCATCATGTGTATACAATGATTCAACCAACTCAACCATGAATGTGCACACAATGATTCAACTAACAAGCATGGAAATGGGGCATTTGTTAATATGGTATTTCACAAGATGGTGCTTATAAAAGCCAAGAGTTTGAGTTGGAAAAGGATTCATGTAATATTCATTCATTGATATACAAGGAAATCAGATTTTAGGAATGAAAGTTCATATTTTGGAGAGGAGAAACATATATTGTAGTGAGGAAGAGAGTTAGAAGGCTTGGATCACCATGGAGGCGCTAAGGCACAAGGATTGAAGATCGCTCGGAGAAGAAGATGAACTCCACCACTTCATCATCATACTTCCAACAGGGGGAGTCTTATGTTGGTTTTGGAAGTTTTAACTTCAAGTATTCATGTTGATTTCGAAAGAAACTTCTTGTTTAATTGTTGTTTTCATTCTCAAATCCATCATGAGTTAAATCGCTAGTGTTTGAATGTGATGAACCCTAGAACTTATTTGTGATCATTGGTTTGAATGTTTTAATATATTTTCTTATGTTTTTATGCGAGTCACTTATGTTATGCTTGTTTATTCGAATTGGTATATGCGCAATATTGATTTGAAGTTTATTTTTCACCGGAAATCGAGAGATTCATGGTGAAATAGAACAACATAAGTGAAAGGAGTTGCATGCAATCCTAGATATGGGGACGACATAAATCTTCCGGATTAGGGTCAAACCTAATATGGGAATTCACAAACCGTTAATGCAATCTTGGGGGTTTTAACTAGAAAGAGATTTCAGTTAATCAACTTGAGGTTAGAAGTTTTTCGCCTTGAGAAAGGGTTTAACTTAATTTAGGAATGCCTACGGTCCATGAAACATGAAAATATGTTAAGGGATGGTTAAAACTTAAGGGTTATGGTTGTATTTATTTTGGTAAAATCACAAAGACGTTTAGAGGGATTCACATTCAAGCATATTTATATCCAACATCTTCCAATCCGAGTGTATCGATATCTTTCGTGTTCTTAGTTGCCTGCCTCTTCCACTTTTATTTGCTTTTGTTTTATTTTTATTTTGCAACAAACTATTTGACGAATTTGTAGGCTAGATAATAAAAAAGACGGTAATTACTAGTAATCATAGTCCTCGTGGGAATGACACTCGATACTCGCTTAGCTTTGCTATAAACGATAGGTGCACTTGCAAAGTTTGTTTTTAGGAGTAGTTCCGAGCCATCAAGTTTTAGGCGCCGATTTCGGGATTATGATATTAGGAACACCTTATTTTTATTAATCTAGTCATTTTTTTTTTTTTTTTTTTTTTTCTTGTTTGGGCGGGAATGTGAAACTCGTCGCGAATCAGAAACTTTACTTGGTAATATTGTGACCAATTCGCGCGACAAACCTCCACAATAAGGTGATGTAGTCCAATATACGACTATAAAGAAAGCGACCGGGAGGCAACCCGATAGTTCACTTTTTCTATTTTTTTTTTATTAAATAATAGGTTGTTAGAGAGTCATGAGTCAATAATTGGATGTATGGTGGGTGTTGGTATCACCTCTATCTTACTTGAGCAAATTTGAGCTTTCACGGTATTCGAGTTTTTGTTGCAAATTCTTATTAGGTATTCATATGCCCGTGAAGACCCAAGATTGAACAACCCAATGATCTCTCCAAATCGATTTCACTCTGCTTGATGAAGGTCGTTTCTTTCTTTTTTTTTCTTTTCTTTTTAGTTTGTTGTTTTTGTGTATTTTTGTTTGAATGTTCATCTCTTTCTTTCACATTGAGGACAATGTGAATCTTTAAGTTGGAGGTAGATGTGATTGCATGCTTGTTAGAATTTTTCTTTGGAATGCTTGTGTGTTTGCTATTTATTTTGAATATTTTTTGATGGACGATATGATTTTTCAAGGAAACAAATTGAATATTTGTTAGTCAATAACTTGGCCTAATTACACATAAATTAGCTTTATAATTTGTATTTTTTTTAATGCAAAGCAATTGATTGTCTTGAATAGATTGACATGGATGTAGGTTGAATTTAGTCGAGACTTCTAACACTACGATACCTGATTTGTTAAGACAAATATGACGATTCTTAGCGCTATGAAAGTCCGAGAACTCATGATTTAGTAGTGGTTAACTAGTTGTTAAACCAAGCTTGTGAAAAAAAAAAGAGAAAAAAAATGAAAAAAAAATGAAGAAAAAAAATGGACCAATCGAGGTTATACTCATCTATTTGTTGTTGCTTAGTAACTAGGAGCATTCATGAGCCCCATGTTTGTCTTTTACGTAAAACGGCGACACTAATATGAGTATGGGAAACCACCCTAGGAGTGTTTGAACAGAAATTCAAAATATAAACCTAGTGGAAGCATGCCTCGGGAGGTCCCAAAAAAAAAAAAAAAAAAAGAACGAAAAAAAAAAAGAGGAGAATGAATACTCCTTGACTTCTCATTCCAATAAAGTTCAAGAAGCTTGGTTATATGACTAGTAGGCTAACTACAATGATCTATTGAATTCTTATATTTTCATGGTGTTACTGAATTGAAGTTATTCATAACTATCGGTATCGTGGAGTGATGATTTCAAGTCCGGATAATGCCTGCGATATTACGGTCTTTCTTGACAATCGATCGCTTTGCAAAATTATGTTTTTACTTAATGGCTAATTTGTGTTGAAAGGCTTAATTTGACTACTTATATTCAAAGTGTTGAGAAAAATATATTCATTGTGTGTTGTGATGTATTGAATCCCTCATTATGGTTTTATGTTTTGCTTGAGGACAAGCAAAGTTCAAAGTTGGAGGTGGTTTGATAAGTGTATTTTTATGCATGTTTTATGTGTGTATTTGAGTAGAAATTGAGTTATTTTGTTGTTAGTTTCATTAGTTTTTGATTGTACATTGTTTATACTCTTTTGTGGGGTGCTTTTATTGGTGTAGGTTGACCATTCGGGCTAATTTTGGTGAATTTCGGACCATGGATTCATGTCAAAACATACCGGGAGTTTAAGGATGCAAAAACGCTCGAAATTCCAAGCCAAACGCGCGTCATTTCGGGGCCTTTTTGGTCCAACACAGGGGTGTCGGGCAACACGGCCGTGTTCGCCGGGAGCCAAAAACTCGAATTTTTGCACAAAATGACCTCCAACACGGCCTGGCCGTGTTCCCAACACGGCCAGTGTCCAGGAACACGGCCTGGCCGTGTTGGGAAGCATGGCCATGTCGGGAGGGAGTGCTGCACATTGAACAAAGACGGCTGGCCGTGTCGGGCGATTCACGGGCGTGTCGGGACCCTTTTTGCAACTTTTCCATGTGAAAATTATGGAAAACTCACCTACCAAGCCTTTTGACCACTTTTATACACCTTTAACACCCAATTTTCCGCAACATGTCCCCATATTCCTCAATCATCATGTGTATACAATGATTCAACCAACTCAACCATGAATGTGCACACAATGATTCAACTAACAAGCATGGAAATGGGGCATTTGTTAATATGGTATTTCACAAGATGGTGCTTATAAAAGCCAAGAGTTTGAGTTGGAAAAGGATTCATGTAATATTCATTCATTGATATACAAGGAAATCAGATTTTAGGAATGAAAGTTCATATTTTGGAGAGGAGAAACTTATATTGTAGTGAGGAAGAGAGTTAGAAGGCTTGGATCACCATGGAGAGGCGCTAAGGCACAAGGATTGAAGATCGCTCGGAGAAGAAGATGAACTCCACCACTTCATCATCATACTTCCAACAGGGGAGTCTTATGTTGGTTTTGGAAGTTTTAACTTCAAGTATTCATGTTGATTTCGAAAGAAACTTCTTGTTTAATTGTTGTTTTCATTCTCAAATCCATCATGAGTTAAATCGCTAGTGTTTGAATGTGATGAACCCTAGAACTTATTTGTGATCATTGGTTTGAATGTTTTAATATATTTTCTTATGTTTTTATGCGAGTCACTTATGTTATGCTTGTTTATTCGAATTGGTATATGCGCAATATTGATTTGAAGTTTATTTTTCACCGGAAATCGAGAGATTCATGGTGAAATAGAACCAACATAAGTGAAAGGAGTTGCATGCAATCCTAGATATAGGACGACATAAATCTTAGGATTAGGGTCAAACCTAATATGGGAATTCACAAACCGTTAATGCAATCTTGGGGTTTTAACTAGAAAGAGATTTCAGTTAATCAACTTGAGGTTAGAAGTTTTTCGCCTTGAGAAAGGGTTTAACTTAATTTAGGAATGCCTACGGTCCATGAAACATGAAAATATGTTAAGGGATGGTTAAAACTTAAGGGTTATGGTTGTATTTATTTTGGTAAAATCACAAAGACGTTCTAGAGGATTCACATTCAAGCATATTTATATCCAACATCTTCCAATCCGAGTGTATCTGATATCTTTCGTGTTCTTAGTTGCCTCTTCCACTTTTATTTGCTTTTGTTTTATTTTTATTTTGCAACAAACTATTTGACGAATTTGTAGGCTAGATAATAAAAAGACGGTAATTACTAGTAATCATAGTCCTCGTGGGAATGACACTCGATACTCGCTTAGCTTTGCTATAAACGATAGGTGCACTTGCCTAGGCTGTTTTTAGGAGTAGCTTCCGAGCCATCAAGGCCCGACTTTTTCGGGTCTAAAAAAACACGGCCCAACCCAACTCATACCTCCGGGCTTAATTTTGCCACCTCTAATTGCAAGGCCGATGAGTATTAATTACCAAGCATGAAATTGGGGTGTCAAAATTCTTGTTCTAAATAGTATTTATACAATTACATTAAGTGGAGAAGTAATCATTTCCTTAAACACGAGTGAGACATATGTCACCTTCCTGGTCATGTATGCATTGCATGTTTGTCATCGAAAATTTTATTATTATTTTGATGTTTTGGCTCCTGCTTGTCAAGTGACACATTTGTCTTGTCTGCCACTAAGACATTAGGTTAACAATTCGTTGACCTTTCCAGTTCATCTTACCAAACTCTTTCAATTAAGGTCTTTTCAGTCGGCCTCTAAGATACTTATGGTCGGTCTATGACGTGGTAGGTTAATTTGCATACTGGACTCCGGCTGTGTCCACGGATTGACAACTCTGGTCGGCTATCAATATGATCCGAGTTCCAATTAATATACAATTGCTTGTGAATTAATTATATTCTCCATAAGTACATTATTCACTCACTCTCATTTATCAATGATTAGTCACATTCTATTATAATTTTAATAAAATAAATCACACATTACACTATCATATTACAAATACGTACACACTTACTTTTTCAATCTCTAATCACATTCATCACTACTTTACTAGAAGAATTATCACATCAACTTTCATTTTTATATTATCATTTCATATTCAGTTACATTTTTAAAATTCATTCTTATTTATCCAAATAATTTATCTACACTATTTTCTACAAAAATATAAAGGAACGGAAAAAAATGTCAAAGTAGTTACCTTATAATTCCGCCAACTAGCAGCCCTTTTATTAAATGTCTTTTACTAAGTTCTTGAGATTTTTCCATTCAAATGGTATCCAACATTAAAAACTAAGTAGACTTGTGTACTTGTGCCTTTTGTGGGTGCACTATAAAATGGCTTGAATCAAATTCAAGGGTCTTGGCTCTTCAATTATGGGGCGTGATATAATAACAAAAGCAAGTTAATGTTTATGACATAGTGACCAAAAGAGAAAGCAAAAGAATGTTTGCTGTTAAAGATGCAAAATTGAGCATGCGTGATGAAAGGTGAGGATTATGATAATTAGTATATAATGTTTATATATGTTACGCTGCCCATCCCAAATTAGTGTTTGTTTGAGAGATTTTTAAGATGAACTTTTGATCTAAAAACAAATTTCAATAATAATTGATGTTTTTTCATAAAAAATAAATAATAATTCATGTTTGGTGGTTATTTTAAAATGGACTTTTGGATAAGTCACTCATCCAAAAAGTCCATTATAGAGAAGTCAGAATTTGAAGCTTTTTGAAAAGTCACTTAATAAGTTCATTCTCTAAATAGACTTTTGCATAAGTGCTCCCAAACATGCACTTAGTTTCGGAAGAATCTTTGTATCATTTTTATAGTAAAATTTACTTCTTTTTAATAATTAGTATTGGACGGTGATATGTTGGAAATTGAAGGAAAATGATCATCATTAGGTGTGATTTTCTTGGGACTTCGTTTGTCTAATGACAAAAGTAAAAGTAGATTCATCTTCTACTTTGAGAGAACATCGAAATTATTTATTTACTTATCTAAGTTGATGTTTAGATGAATAAGAAATTAAGACACTAAGAATTGTGTAGTTGTTGGGAAAGAGAGAAAACCAAATGAGTTTATTTTATTATGTGAGTTTGTCCCACATAGTAGAATAAATGAAATGTTGACTAATTTATATACAAACTCCCTATAGTAAAGAACTAAGATCATATTACATAGATGCTCTATCCATGTACGTCCACACGGGGTGCAAATCTCGAGCCAATTTCATGTTTCGGACCACTGAACTCATGTACGAGTCCAACTTGTGTCAGATCGAAATCGAGCGAAATGTGTCAAAATTATTCCAACAGTTCAAGCAATAGTAAATGGCATATAATCTGGTTTTTGACCTTTTTAATATGACTTATTTATCACATTTGAAAAATATGGAAAATTTCCAGCAATCCCTTAAATTTATGCATTTTGGTGATAACTTCCAAATATATTTTCTAGTTTGGAAGAGAATAGGTAATTCGGTTTTTCCGGTCATATCTTGAGAAACAGACATCCATAATAGGAGACGAATCTATTTTAAGAATAGTGTCATGAGTACACAATTCAAGCCAATTTTGACTGTGATTATACTGTTATTATTTTATCGGAATTTGATAAAGAATTCAATTTTGGTATTTGTTGTTTACATCCGTGCTATTTTCATAACAACATCCGTGCTATTTTCATAACATGATATCATATAGAGATTTTTTTATGTCCTGACATTTGGATTAAAGGGGACTACATGATTCAATCTTTATCTAATCGTTGGAAAATCAGATGCCATGGACATCGTCATAAATTAGCTTGTTCTTTTGCGCTTGCTTAGTCAAAATCAAGGGAGATAGAAATTAGGGATAATTACAAAAAGTACCTTTGAGATTTGGCCTAATTAAAAAAACCCCAGCTAACTTTCAAAATTACAAAAAGTTCCACTGAGGTTTGATTCAGTGTTAAAATTAATGGGTAAACTGTAATATTTTTATAAATATAAGGGGGGTTTGAAATATTTTTTGGTTATGAAGGGGGTAAATGTTAGACAAAATAAAACCTAAAGGGTATTTTTTGTAATTTTAAAAGTTAACTGAGTTTTTTTGTAATTAGATTAAACCTCAAAGGTACTTTTTGTAATTAACCCTAGAAATTATAAAAACTACCTGTGAAGTTTAATCTAATTACAAAAAAATCTAGTTATCTTTTAAAATTATAAAAATCCTATGGAGTATTAAAAATTCTCTCTTGAGTTTTGTGTTTGTTTTATTAATATCCATATCAACCCTATATACTAAAAGCGAAAACAAAAGTTGACACATGTCATCACCTCATTAATTTTGACATGCATCAACTCCTCATTTTCTCAAATCCACATGTCTGCTTTATAATTATCCATATGGCAGTCTTATCTACAAATTAAAAGTTTTTTAAAAGAATATAAATTTAAAAGATAATAACATAAGAGATAAGAAGTAATCTAAATATCAATGATTTATCTACACTATCATTTAAAAAAATCTTTCAGAAATATATTTGGTTTATATGCACCTTTTAATTTCCAATTTATGCTAACTTCAACGTATATTTCAAAATACTCTTATTAAATCCAGTTTTGACCCACTAACAAATTATATTTACAATTAAATAAATAAATCAAACCAAATTATAATCAAATTAAATAAGCCCATGTACCCTATATACTAAAAGAAAAACACAAAAACTGTGGGGCCAGTCTAGCAACGTCCCGTTAAACGGATCGACCGCGACCAGTGGCATTTTTGTGATTTCCGCCCACTACTGGCATTTTTGTGATTTCCACCTTGCTAGTGGCAGTTTTGTATTTGAATATGGCTTTTCAATTTCAGCGGGCATTACTTGCATCAAACTCTCCCCTCTTTCACCGAACAACCATTACTTGCATGTGACTTTTCCATTCTCGACTTCTCATTTTTCAGACATTGCAAAAAACTCTTTCGAATCGTTTGTGCGTGTTGGTGCGTGAAGTTTCGAAGATCTCGTAGCATTTTTGTTCGATTTTGACAGAAGACCACAATTCATGCGCGGTTTGAAGTTCGTGTTTATTTCAAAACAACAGAGATCGTTCATGTTCAGTAAAATAAGATAAGATTTCTGAACTTTGAAAACGGTAGTTTCGTCGAGTTTTAATGACTAGGGTTTAAAGTTTTGTGGTGATTTATTTGATATTTTCGAATTCGAAACCCTAGTTTCTGGTTTTTGGTAGGTTTTTTGTTATTTATGTTGTTTTGTGTTTTTGTTTACTTCAATGATATTGTACTGAACATTTTATTTATCCACATATTTTTTGTGTTTCTTAATCTTTTTTTTAATGTATTAGTAGTTAGTTCATATAGTATTAGGTGTTATCATGTAAAGTATTAACAATGATGTCTCTGTTTTTAGCTCTGTTTTTTATGTTGGTGGTTTTTTGTATTTCGTATTACTTGTTACTTTCAATTGTATTAGTTGTTACACTGAAAAGTATTAGTCCAAAACCATACGTCCTGCTCTTGTAGATGTTTTTGTGATGCTGTTTATTTATGTTTTTTCTTTTTAAATATATTAGTAGTTAGTGTTTGATAAATGATTTTATCATGATTTTGATGATTTTAATTTTACACCAAATCAATGTTTTTAAAGGTTGTCCAAATACTCCTAAATGATTTAAAATGATTTTAATATTTTTCGGAGTATTTCCTCTAGTTTATTTTCGATATAAAATTGGACAACACATTTAATGTTTTTAAGTCAATGGGTTTTTACATTGAAACTATGTTGTCCTGATACTCCCAATTGATCTAAAATGTTTCTACTATTTTTTGGAGTATTTATTGGAATTTATATCGGACAACACTTTTTGTGTAAATGTTTTATTTCTTCAAGACTATATTTCTAATGTTGTCCTAAATACTCCCGATCGGTTTAAAATGTTTTTACGAATTTTTCGGAGTATTTCTTGAGGTTTATTTTCGTCAAAAATCGGACAACATTGAATTTAGGTGGTCGACCGGTCGACCAAAGAGGCGACCGGTACCTGGGAGCAAAACATCGAAACAGTAAACTTTGTTCCTTCGTTTTGGTCGTCTGCAACCTGGTCGCCCTAGCCTTCGACCGGTCGAGGTGCACTTCGACCTGGTCGCCCTGTGTTAATTTGTCTGCGACATGTTTCAAACTTCTATTTCGTGCGACCGTCCCCTATGCTTTTGACAAAGAAAATTCTAACCGTTGTGCGTGATGACTTTTCCCTAAATTGTGGGATTGATTTCTAACAGCTATAATCTTGATTTTAATTGCAATTTTTTTTGTAGAAATCAGATTCCAAGAGGAGCCTATCATGTACAAGACATCTCCTATAAATAGAGGAAGAATTGAAGCAACAAAACAAGAGAGAAAACTACAACACAACAAGATACACTCAAGAATACACTTGTTCTTACATTGTCTTATTTCCTGTTGTAATTTGCCTAGCTATTCACTTTCACATTTTGAGGTCTAGGCTATTCTTGATTACACTTGCACTCAATTGTATTATTCATTATCGAGTTGTAATCTTGAATTTGTGGTCGTCATTCAAACACAAGATATCATTGTGAGTGTTCTTGTGGTAAGAACACACTTGGGTGAACTAGGTGTTAGGTGTAAGAAGATTGTGGTAATCTTCTTGTTGAGGTGTTGAAGAGTGTGGTGCTCTTCGAGGGTGAAGATTGTGGTAATCTTCACAAGGTGCCGTTTGGAGATTGTGGTAATCTTCAAGTGAGATTGTGGTAATCTCAAATGTGGTGTTGAAGAAGAGTGTGGTGCTCTTCAAGGTGTTGTAAGTTGAATTTGTATTAATTTTGGTAATTAATAAAATTCTTTTTCTTTGAAATCCATCCAGGATATCTTGGGGTGGTAGAGGATTAGGCCCTAGGTGGGTTGAACCTCTTTAAATCGACGTGTGTTGTTTACATTCCGCACCTTTATTATTGTCTTTGAGCATTCGGTAATAAAAAGAGGGCAAAATCGAAAAGATGGAGATAATCTATTCACCCCCCTCTAGATTATCATAGTCGCTTGGACTTACAGTTAGTTTGAATAGTGTTTGTGTATATTATTTAAAGTTTTAGTAATGATTTCTCTATTTTTAAGTTGGTGGTGTTTGGCATTTTGTATTACTACTTACTCTCAATGATTTCTGGTGTCAAGTTTTTAGCCCTGTTTTTTATGTTGGTGGTTTTTTGTATTTTGTATTACTTGTTACTCTCAAATATATTAGTTGTTACACTGAAAAGTATTAGTCCAAAACCATGGGTCCTACTTTGCATATGTTTTTGTGCTGTTGTTCTATTGTTTCTTTTAAATGTATCAGTAGTTAGTTTGAATAGTATTAGTCTGTATTATGTAAAGTGTTAGTAATTATTAGTAATTAGTTTGAATAGTTTTTATGGCATGTACTAAAGTGTATATTATTGGTGGTTTTTTTGTATTAGTTGTTACTCTCAATTGTATTAGTTGTTACACTAAAAAGTATTAGTCCAAAACCATGGGTCCTGCTTTGCATATGTTTTTGTGCTGCTGTTCTGGTTTCTTTTAAATGTATTACTTACTCTGAATAGTATTAAGCATTACACTGAAATGTATTGATTACTCCGAATAGTCTGAATAGTGCTAGTTTTTGATTTCTGTTGTGTTTTTTTGTTGTTGGTGTTTGCAGTAACAAAATGGTGCGTATGAAAAGACCGGTGAAGAGGTCAAAAAATGATGATATCCCTCCATTAGCTCTTGTTCCATATGAGGACTCATCCTCTTCAAGTGAGGAATATATTCCACCCAAGAAGCAACTGCAAGAGAAAAATGTTGCTTTGAAAAGAAAAAGAGCTAATATGTACTATACTCTTTTAACAGTTTTTAGTGTCTGCAATTTGAAGTATAAGCACTAACTTTTGTTTCCACATTTTTTGCAGTGATTTTGTCACACAATGTAGACCACGAGGTCTGTGTGAAGTCGTATCCAAGCTTACTGATGCTCAAAAGAGAGACGCTGAAGCCATTGGTTTTGGAGGTCTGCTGAAGATCTGGGGTGAATGCAATCCCAACTAAAATTTTGAGGTGGTTAATTAGCAATTTCAATGGTACAAGCCAACTTCTTAGGATTGATCAAAATAGGAGTTTTGTTGTGACAACGGAGGATATTTGTGACTGTTTCATTCTTCCAAGGAACAAAGGGTGTGACATTTTAAGAAATAATGAAAGTTTAGCTCTAATGACTGATTGGAACGCTAGGTATAAGTTTAAGGCAGAAGTTATTTTGAAGTCTTTTAGGTCTATTATGGAGAGTATGGTGGACGGTGGTGATGACTTTAAGTGTTTTTTTTGTTTTATTTTCATTGTCTTCATTCTTAACACCAAGTGCCTACAGGAATGTGGACTTTGGTGTTTTACGTTCAGTTGTTGACGTGGAAAAAATAAAACAGTTGGATTGGTGCACACATGTGCTTAATAGGCTGTGTGTTGCTGTTAATAGGTATAAATCAGGGAGTGTTAAGAATGTGAGCGGCTGCATTTTAGTTCTGCAGATCTTGTATTTTCATCGGTTGAAATGGCAAGGTCATGCGGAACCCACAACCCTACCATTGATACAGCATTGGGACACAAACAGAATCAAGAAAAGGGTTGCGGAAGAAGTTGCAGCCGGTGAATTCGGACAGGGAGAGTTCCTGACAGACACATATCCCGTGTCTTGCAGGTAAGGGCAGAGTGGGAAGAAGCCTTTTGGCGAGGAAAATATTTGTGAAGAAGAAGAGCGAGTAAAAGATGGGCAGGACGGGAAGAAAGGGCAGACAGAGGAGAGAAATAACCATGAGAATGATGATGAGAGTGAGGATTGTGAGTTGATTGAATTGATCAAGTACAAGCTACCCAAGGGTGAGATGGTGGATGAGGAGATCCACAAATTGGCGAAGGATGTAAGATAAATGTTGTTATATATATTATTATTTACTTTAAAAGTATTAGTAGTTTTCTAATAATTTTTGTTGTTTTGTTTTTCAGGAAATGAGCGAGTTATTCATGCTGTTTAGGAGGGACATGAATGTCATATTTCACGCGCACATGGAAAGGGTTAAGAAGCTGCAGGAACAATTCGCTGAAAAAGAGACTTCATTGTCTCCAGTTGTTGAGTTGTCTGAGACTCAACAGTTTTTTTAAGTGCAAAGCTACATGAATATGTTGACGAGTTTGTCAGCAAATTTGAAAAAATGAAGAGATTCATTGACCCTTCCATGCCGCACTTTGAGATTCTGACCCCGGAAGAGGGTGTTATACCTGGGGTGAATAAAGATGTCCCTGATGCCGCGCATGACGATGTAATACCTGAGGAGAAAGAAGAGGTAGAGGATGAGAAGGAACATGATAAGGAAGAGGCTGAGGATGTGAAGGAACAGGGGGAGGATGATGAGGATGACAAGGAAGATTTGGAGGATAAAAGGAAGAAATTCATGTGAATCAAGATGCCACTGATGATTGTGTTGCATATCTTGATCAGGAGGAGAAGAATGAGAAGGATTTAGTTGTTGCTGAATCAGGTATTTGTAGTTGTACTATAATGTATTATGGTTTACACTATAATGTATTAGTTGTAATTCTATTAGGTATTAGTTGTTTCACTGTACTGTATTAGTTTTTACTCTGTTAGGTATCATTTATTATTCTATTAAATATTTGTTGTTGCATTGAACTGTATTAGTTTTTACTCTGTTAGGTATTAGTTGGTGCACTGTAATGTATTAGATGTTACACTATAATGTATTAGTTGTGATACTAATACTTTACACTATAATGTATTAGTTGTTATTCTATTAGGTATTAGTTTAGTTTTTACTCTGTTAGGTATTAGTTGGTGCACTGTAATGTATTAGCTGTTACACTATAATGTATTAGTTGTTGCATTGAACTGTTTTTAGTTTTTACTCTATTAGGTATTAGTTGGTGCACTGTAATGTATTAGTTGTTACACTATAATGTATTAGTTGTGATACTAATACTTTACCATTTGTTTTGTGGAAACAGTTGAACGGTGGCCCATCCGTGAGAAGAAAGCTTTCAGGTGTTCATTTATGAAAAATCACAACAAGAATTTTAATAGTGTTGTGTTGTCAAGAAAGCAAAAGGATGTGGCTGATTATTGTTTCTTCAATCATAAAGGAAAGAAAGAGTAAGTAATGTTTTCAACTACCAGTTCTGATTATGTTATTTGAATAATATTTTCATTATTAACTGATATAAGTTATTTTTTTCAGTCTAGATGAACCAATTTTTGCACATGGTGGGTTTTCTTACGTGTCGCTGGCTGATATGCGCACGTTGAACGATGAAAGTTTGATCTACATCAGCATAATTGATATATGAGCATTGCTCCTCAATAGAAGAATTGTGGATGCAAAGAGGAAGAAATGCTTTTATTTCTATGCTCAACATCCTGTAAGCAAACAATGTTGTTTTATTTGATGTAATGTCATGCTCTACATTAAGTAATGGCATGTTTAACATTGTGTTTTATTTTCAACAGTTATACATAGGAAACATGGCTGAAGAAATCCCTGGCAGAGATTGGGGAGAAAGTTTGAGAGATTGTTGGATGCACTAGATGAGAGTAGTAAGTGTGATGGATTTGAGCGGGTTTGACTTGGTAAGAAATCATTTTTATTTCTAATGTATTAGCATCTATATTGTATAATATTAGTTGTTATACTATAAGGTATTAGTTGTTAAACTTAAATGTATTAGCTAAATATTATTATTTTTGTTGAAAATGTAGATTTTCTTCCCAATTTGCTTCAAAGCCCATTTTGTGGCTGTTGTCATTAATTTTGTTGATGGGAAGGTCCAATATCTGGACAATTTGGTCCACCACGAGGCTGCTGTCGAAAAGTACAAGAAACTTGGGATTGTTGTGGTAAGTATTAGTTGTTACACTGAAATGTATTAGTTTTTACACTGCAATGTATTAGCTAGTATATTTTAAAGATTAGTTGTTACACAATTAGTTAATGTTATTATGATTTTTTTTTCACTTGATCCAGTAAAATAATTTTTCTAAACTGAAAGAACTAAGACATCCACAAGCCCAGGAGGTTGAGCGTTTCCCCTGGGAAAATGTTCCCTTCAGCTAGCAAGCCCTCGCGAACAACGTGGACTGTGGTGTATTTTTAATGCACCACATAGAAAATTTTATTGGCCAAGTCTACTCAAAGTCAGATTTGAAACTGGTATGAATGTTCCCTTGCTGAAACAAATATTGCTTATATTCATCCCTTCCTGTATGAATTTTTTTTTCATGCCTTTCTTTTTTGTGTTTTTTTTGTAGCGCAATGTACGACGTGCTTTAAGGGCATCTTTCTGTTCTAGAATTATGTTGAACCCGTTGAATGAGAAACGAGTTCAACTAGAGAAAGATGTTCTTGATTTTGTGAGAGAGATGAAGTAAACAAGTAAGATTTTATTGAACCTAGAATCAATTTTATTAGTTTAACAGTGATATTTTTTGTTAACATAATGTTTTTATGATGTACAGGTTCTGAAGAATGTTGGGTGTTTGTGATGTAGAGAATGGTTGGTACAGGGGATTGTGTTCTGGCTGTATTTTTTGAATGTTGCAAAAAACAATTTGAATATTTTAGGCAAGTATTAGTAGTTATGTGTAAATGTATTATCATGTATTGTAAAAAGTATTATCACTGCTTTTAGTAGTTTCGTGTAAATGTATGAAAAGATGGTTGGTACAAGGGATTATTAGAAGTACAACTAAGGAATTAGTATTGAAACTTGAAAATATATGTATGTCTTTTCATTTGTTTGTCTTAAAAAAATATTTTCTGTATAAATGTATTAGTTGTTGAAAAGAAAAGTATTAGATGTGAAACATAAAAGTATTAACATAAACGAGTAATGTTTTTATGCAGACTTCTTGCTGAGGGCTGTTTTACAAGCAGTTGCAAGTATTATAGGTTCAGGTATGTGTTTTACGATGCATTAAGTAACAATCCCAATACATAAACATGAGATATGTTAAAAAGTATCACACACAAATAAGAAATGTATCAGCAAGTACGTTACAATGTATTAGTCCCCTGATCAAAGTATTACAGTCTTTAATAACAAATAATTCCTGAACAATAAACAAGACATAATTTAAAAAGTATCACACACAAATAACAAATGTATCAGCAAATACGTTAAAATGTATTAGTCCCATGATCAAGTATTACAGTGTTCAATAACAAATAATTCCTGAACAATAAAAATGAGATATGTTAAAAAGTATCACACACAAATAACAAATGTATCAGCAGATACATTGTAAAGTATTAGTCCCCTGATCAAAGTATTACAGTCTTCAATAACAAATAATTCCTGAACAATAAACAAGACATAATTTAAAAAGTATCACACACAAATAACAAATGTATCAGGAGATACATTACAATGTATTAGTCCCCTGATCAAGTATTACAGTGTTCAATAACAAATAATCCCTGAACAATAAACATGAGATATGTTAAAAAGTATCACACACAAATAAGAAATGTATCAGCAGATACATTGTAAAGTATTAGTCCCCTGATCAAAGTATTACAGTCTTCAATAACAAATAATTCCTGACAATAAACAAGACATAATTTAAAAGTATCACACACAAATAACAAATGTATCAGCAGATACGTTACAATGTATTAGTCCCCTGATCAAGTATTACAGTGTTCAATACCAAATAATCCCTGAACAATAAAAATGAGATATGTTAAAAAGTATCACACACAAATAAAAAATGTATCAGCAGATACATTGTAAAGTATTAGTCCCCTGATCAAAGAATTACAGTGTTCAATTACAAATAAATCCTGAACAATAAAACTGAGATAACATATTTGAGTACAAATAATCAAACATTCTAAAATAGTCTAGGATTAGGAGTTTTGGACCCGAACTCCCTTGATGTGTTTGTGTTTGATGTGTCAGCACTCTTCTTTTTCTTGTTTTTTTCAAAATGCCCATTCGCTCTTTGTTTTCTGCCCTTTGTAACTGAACAATAGGATCTAGGATACTAGTAGAAGACTAGAAATCTCAGTTTCACCTGTAGAATTCATTGTAGCAACCATCAATTCATCAATTGCCATAGAATTCCGGTTATAACCATCTTCAAGGATTCTTCTTGCTTCCTCATTTTCTTGGCATTTCAATACCAGATTATAATACTTGCGCGCCATTTCATGACGCCTTGAGGATAATCCTTGGGCTGTTACTCACCCGATTCCTCTATCTAATCTATCCCATAAGGCCTTTTTTGCGAACTTTGTCCACCTTCATTTGATATAACAATTTTGTATTTCAGTCACCGAATTCACATGAAGGACCCGTAACGAATGACAACACAGTAAACCACATTCCTCAAATCTCTTGCAAGAGCAACTTATCAATTTAGTTGCAGTACAAAATGTCATTGTATGTGAATCAACTCCATCATCATTCGATGCAGTATAAAACATAATGTCGCTCTCAAAATGTAACATTGTACAAGAAGTGAAAATTGACTTTAAAAATTCATCTTCAAAATCTTTAAAAAGTGTCAATGTGTTTACCTCAGAAGCATGCTTCAATAGTCCAGTCAATGGCAATACAGATGTAGGAGCCGCCCTTGAACACTGAAATTCATCCTTTACTTTATTGCTCCTCCAACATTTAATTGTTTCCTTGAAAATCCCATAAAAGTCAGTCAAACTGGTTGTTTTCTTCGCATTAAATCCAATGGCATAGTTTGTACTCTCACTTTGCTGTGACGACAATATTCCAGCCGAGAAAAAGTCTTTGTTAAATGTTGTACACCACTTTTCTCTTAAATCGAATAACCTCTTAAACCATGGATGGCTTTCTAACCCATTTCTTGTAATCATATATCCCAACAGTCCTGGAATTCTGCTTCGGTTGTGCACCCCGATAAACACTTGGTAAATGCGTCATTGAAGCATTTGTCGCCTTTCAACCTCCCGAACCGGCTTACAGCATTTTGGTAGAAGTGCCATAAGCATAACCTATGCCGCGTTCCTGGGAAAACCTACACCAAAAAAAAAAAAAACAGATTAAAAGTATTATATATAACAAATGAATGTATTAGTATTAAGAAAGAAAAATATTACATATAAAACAAAAAAGTGTATTTTTTGAATATAAACTGAAGTCCAGTGCAATTTTTAAGACAGAGCACAGTTCAGTATTATACATTACATTGAAAAGTATTACACACGACATTGGAATGTATTACCATTAACAAAGAAAAGTATTACACATTATCTGAAATGCAAATTGTACTGTATTTTTTTACCTTTCAATTGAATTTCCAATTGCTAGATCTTGATCTGTGAAGATTGATATAACGCATTGACCTTCCATTGATTTTTTAAAAACTTCAAAAAGCCAATCGAATGATTCAGTTTTTTCATCCGCTATGAAGGCACAACCAAACATCACGTTCTTCCAATGATTATTAATCCCAACAAAAGGGACACAAATCAAATTATACCGATTTGTTCGATATGTCGTATCAAATACAACAACATCACCGTATATCTTGTAATCCTCCTTCATCATTGAGTCCCTCCAAAATAGATTACACAATCTTCCTATATCATCTAATTTAACTCTGGAAAAAAAGTCTTGATCTTCAGCATCTTGTTGATGCAATATGTCAATCAGCATTTGTGCATCGCCTGCCTCAATTACATTCATTTTGAAACGATTCACAAAATTCAAGTGGCCCTTTATTGTATGACCAATGCATTCTTCACCCCCTACATCTTGCGCCATGTATCAGAAAGATTCAGTGGCTCTCATTCCAGAAGAAATCATCTCCCCAATAGCATTAGCTTTTTCAGTGGTAATCACCCTTTCAGAATGATGCAAATGACTCCATTCTTTTCTAGTGAGTTCGTGGTTGTGCAACATACTATGGTCAACAATCTCATAAACACCATCATTGTTCAATTTTGTCCTCAATGATGCCCTACACCCTGTTCATGAAATATAATTTTTTTTTTTTTTTTTCTCAATGTTGTTTCTGGATCTTGTAGATCCCTCGCAGGAACATACAAAATATTTTTCCGTCACAACACCACACATCATTGTATCTCGTAGTTGTTTTACGAATACTAAATCCAAGTCGTCGAGCATGATTGTGATACAGTGTATATATTTCTTCAATATTATTCCTCTTCATACCAATAAGACAACCAGTCAAGTTTTCTGTTATAATTAATAGAAGAAAATAATCATTAGGTAAGTAATGTATTAGTTGTTACACAGAAATGTATTAGGTGTTACACAGGAATGTATTAGTTGTTATATCAGCCTTTTTACCTTAAGCAGCCTATGTTGGAATTATGTTGTCCCCCTGGTCTGTGTCATTATTCCCTTCTTCATGATCATCACTGGAATCTGTTAGTGTTATTACACCTAAAAGTAATATATGTTAGGAACAACTAAGAAATAACACAGATTTATTTCTTATCCACAAATTTAAGCCATTTGATAATAAAATGGAGACTTTACACGAACCTGTAAAGTGTGATACATTTATTTGACACATGTAATACATTAGAATGCAATGTGTAATACTTTTGCACAAATTTAAGCCATTTAAGAATAAAACAGAGACTTACACGAACCTGTAAAGTCTGATACATTTATTTGATACATGTAATACATTAGAATGCAATGTGTAATACTTTTGCACAAATTTAAGCCATTTAAGAATAAAAAGAGACTTACACGAACCTGCAAAGTCTGATACATTTATTTGATACATGTAATATATTAGAATGCAATGTGTAATACTTTTGCACAAATTTAAGCTTTTTAATTATAAAACAAGAGACTTACACGAAGGTGTAAAGTCTGATACATTTTTCTAATACAGTAAATACATTGAAATGCAATGTCTAATACTAATACACAAATTTAAGCTTTTTAATTGTAAAACATGAGGTATTCAACCCAGCTGTAAATTCTAATACGTCTAATACATTTTTTTAATACAACTAATACATTCGAATGCGACGTCTAATACTTTTTAAAATAATCAAATTAAAAATACACGACATTCACCCCTGTCATTCTTCAAGTTGTCTTCAGCCTCCATTGTCTCACCTTCTTAAGTTTTTTGCCCAATGTAGATTTAACTACTAAGTAGCTGGAATGTAGACACAAGCTAATACGTATTAGGCTCGACGCGAACACATAGATTGATGGTTGTGCAACGGAGGTGATGGTCGACGAAGGTGGTGGTGTCAATTTGCAGAGATGGCGGAAGGGGGAAATATCACATATTGTAGGTGCGTACCAGTTGGTGCGCCGTGATGTGGTATTTTTTACGCCCCCTTCGTGTTGTTTTTCGCCGCTGTTGTGGTTGTTTTTACGGGGGATGTGGCTCGCGGTGCAGTGGTTGTGTCGAATGAGGAAGGAGCTGGGATTAGGGCTCCAAATCGCGAGAATGTCTTAACGAGCTTGTTTCTATTTTTTTATTCGCTAGCGGATCCGGGTACCGAAATGGATAGGGTAGTTGACCCGTCTAATGGATCTAGATCCGTTAGACGGTCTGATAGGAGACTAGTTCAAAGAAAAAACAAAGTTGACACATGTCATCACCTCATTAATTTTGGATATTTGCCAACTTTTCATTTTCTCAATTCCACATGGCGGCTTCACATTTATCTATGTGGCAATCATATATGTACAAAATTAAAAGATAACAAATTTAATAAAGATTATAAAAGATAAAATATAATCCAAAAAATAAAGCATTTGCTCACAATTAGTTTGAAAAAGTCTATGCTGATCAAATTTTTTAAATTTGTGATACTAAAATTTTATCATTGGATAAATCCCATGTAACACACATGTGTTATTCTAGTAGTTTCATTAGGTGAAATTTGTAAAACAAAAACAAATGTCAAGGTGATATATTTGTAATTTCGGAAGTCAACTGAGGTTTTTTTTTTTTTTTGTAATTAGGCTAAAACTGAAGGATAATATTTATAATTCTCCTTAAAGCTTATTTAGCGATTATAACCTTTGAATTCCAGGTACTTCAAATTTGCTCCAGATTTTTCACTGCACTTTCTTTTTACTTTGTCAAATGAATGACGCGTATTTATAAGATATATATGTGTTGTTGATTATCTCAATAAATGGACACATGTTATTTATTTGAATAGTGGAACACAAATTAAGTGGAATAAAAAATGTAAAATATGAAATATGAAGCCCTCCAAACCTACATTAGTTTCATGGTCGGATTTGATAGAATATGTCACTTGTGAGTTGTTCTGCATTAACCAATTAGAGGAAACATTAGTTTCATGGCCGGATTCCAATATCAATGACGCGTATTTACAAGTCTAGTGAGTTGCTCCTCCTACCACCAATTGATTTTATGATAGATTCCTTAACTGATCTGCTTTATCGAAACATCAAATAAATTGGCGAATCACGCAAAAGTGAGGTGGGCGTAATGAAATATGTCACATGTGAGTTGTACCATATTGATTAGTTAGAGGAATGAAAACTAGTTCATATGCCTAGTGAGATACTCATTCTATCACCAATTGGTTTTATGATGTAATCTTATTTGCCGGGTTAGCGTTCTTCCCCTCGTATTAGCTACTCTTCAAGTGTGGGTCGTACCAAGTCCCCCGGCATTAACAGTTAAGCCTGCGTGTAATTTGTGAACAATAATATTATTTGATCATGTCACCTAAATGTTATGGTATTCAAATTTGAACTTATGCCACATAGTAAAGCAAGAAAATAAAGTAACAAAAATGAAAACTCACATTATTTTGGACCGTTCTGCCCTCCACTTAGTTTGCTCAATCATCAGACACCAATAAGGTGGTCCTTCAAGTTTGCATCCAAAAACAAGAAACCAAAAGAAGCAAAAAGATATCCAAAAATAAGATTCTGGCCATAGCTGAGTTAACAGATAGTAACAATAGTCTAGCATGAGTGCACATAGACCAACATTCTGTAGGGGGCTAACTCTAATCCAAACAGGGCTCTTTATGTCATATGAATGTGAATGTTTTATTTTATTTTTTTTCCAAAATGGGCCCATCAATCTTTTGCGTGGTTTAATTTTTGAGGCCCTCTACTCTTTAAAAAATTCCACATTTCTTTTAATTACCAATATGAAATTATATGGATATTGCACCTGGTCCCTCAGACAACATGATATCAAGTCCCTGGTCATTAGAATCTCACACCAAACCTTGTCACTTTATTACAAAGCCTTTTGAGTTTGTGGGTTATATGCTAGACAAAGGCAATTCTTTTTATGTGAGTTGTGATGGATTTGAGTAAGACATTTGTTTGTTGGTCTTCCTCTGTAGGAACAACAGTCAAAGTCTTACTCCAATACTGCCTAAATATTTTATTTGAAAAAATTATTTTTAGTCAGTGGATTGAGATTGAGGAATCCGAAACACGTTAAAAATCCTGTTTTTTTTAATGGACTAGTAAAATGTTAAAACCCATTAATGTTATAACACCATCGCATAACATAAGGATTTTTATTTAAATTTTTAATTTTTAAAAACATAGGAAATAGATTATATCAAAATAAGTGAAAATTTGAATGCTAAAAAGTGTCCAAATATGGGTGGCACCTTCACATGATGATCATCTAGCATTATATATGATAGGGGTCAAATCGACTTTACAATTCGTCTCATTAGTTAATTTTGAAATTAATTATTTATTTACCCATAATTATTATTATATAGGTCAAATTATTGTCAATCGTTTCATGAGGCGCAAATCATTACTGAAAGCCTATTAGACCTGAGTTTCGGTATGAATAGCCTATGTGATGGAGACATATCATAAAGATATGATATCGTGCTTTATTATCTTTTAGGATTTTAGAATATATAGAAATCGTTTTTCAACATGCCTCTTGATTTCTTGAAATTGGATGCGCACGATATGGAATTGTTTTGTCGGCAAGTCGATTTCTTGACGGATCGGATCTGTGGTGTCATTCATGCCTTGTGGATTGATGCAGGTAACATGGTTTAGGGAGCGTGGCGGTCTCGAATACCAACCGATGCAGACGGAAGCGTAACGAGAACAAAGAACGCACACAAAGTAATCTTAAATACGTGAAAAACGTAAATAAGCTTTGGAAAAGAGATAAAACTCCTAACTTAACTAGGAAAGATAGAAAGATAAACTATAAAATAGAATCCTAAACATATAAATCACTTCTTAAAATATAATATATTCTAAAATCCTAAAAGATAATAAAGCACGATATTATATCTTTATATAAAATATGATATCGTGCTTTATTATTGTAACACAAATTTTTTATTGTCTGCGAATTAACAAATAAGAAAAAGCGTACAAATTGAATTTATTATAAATCAAACTATCAAAAGGGTTACAATCTCTAGAATATCCTCTGATTCTTTTCTTAAAAAATATAATATGTAGAATTTGAGAATTTGGAGATGAACTCTTCAGTTTGATCTTCTCCAAACTTGAATTTTGAACTCCAATAACGTTAATTTGAGGGTTTGATAGCTTGATCTCGAATCAAACGTAATATATATAATGATATTTGGCTTGAATATGAGAACTTCTTGGTTGATTTGACTCTTCGATCTTCCTCCAAGATGGATTTGACTTCTATAACGTTAACTCGAGGGCTTGAAAGCTTATTCCCGAATCAAATGCCATGATTTGAGTGGACTCCGCGATGAACGCCTTGACTTTCGCCTTGAACACATGTGGATCTCCTTGAATATGTTTTTCTTGACTTGAGAGAATTTCCTCCACCGTCTTTTTGCTTGGATTTCTTCTCTTTGAATTGTCTTTTAATTCCTTGAGAATTACCCATATTTATACTTGTAGGAGAGGGGTCTTTGGATAACTCATATGGTGAGGCCTCTAATTTGATTGGTCCTTCAAGATTTAATATTATTTCTTTAATCACAAATTGTGATAATCATCAAAAGAAATAATAATAAATCAAGATAAATCTTGATTTATAAGAATTTGACATTTGGCATTCTTAATTGGCCAATAAATATATATTAAAAATATCAATAAATTAACTATTTAAATTAGGAATTAAATTTAATAAATTCCCAAATATAAATAGAAATTATAAAATCGATATTTAACAAAGAATTTCACACGTGGCACCATTTGATTGGTGCAAATTTAATTTGTCTACAATTATATTTTAGGATTTTAGAATATATTATATTTTAAGAAGTGATTTATATGTTTATGATTCTATTTTAGTTTATCTTTCTATCTTTCCTAGTTAAGTTAGGAGTTTTATCGTGGTAGGATTTTGATATTATAAATAGTTGTTCTGTTATTATTTTTAGGAGGTTGAATATTATTAAGTTTTGAGATTTATCTCTTTTCCAAAGCTTATTTACATTTTTCACGTATTTAAGATTACTTTGTGTGCGTTCTTTGTTCTCGTTACGCTTCCGCCTGCATCACTATGTCCTCTCATTTGTGAGTAATTTGAATTTTATTTACGCTTTTACTGCTTAAATTCTTTTACATTTGGATTATCTCATATCTCATACTGATTTAAGCATCTAAGGGGCTTTCCTAGACAATTACAATGCTTTTATATTCTAATCTTGTTTGTTTGTGTTGCAGGTCAGTTCCGTCCACTTGACACGTCTTGACTATTGGAGATCTTTGGCTCTTTGATTTCAGTATAATCAATATGTAATTTTTATTCGAGAGTTGTGTTTCTGTGTAGTGTGATCCATGGACTAAGTAGAATTTTCAATTTTAAGTTGATTTCACTGAACCATAGTCCATATGGAAATAATTCGCATGAAGTGAACTTACAATACATTTGGGCCCATGACTGCTCATAAATTGATTAGTACGCATGGAGATTATTAATATAAATTTACAATTATGAAACGACAGTAGCAATTCTGCTATAATTTGTTTAATGGTTATAAAAACTAACTTGATCTTTTGCATAATTACAAAAAAAAACTTAATTATCTTTTCAAAATTATAAATACTCCACTCACATTTATTTTTAGCTCACAAAATTGCACTCTCAAGAAACCTCGCAGGGAGGGTACTTGTTAGGTAAATAGAAACCTCAAGGAGGTCGGGGCGTAGCCAAGGGGGGCCTCCCGCGCACCCCAAATTTTTCTTTGTCCCGTTTTGTGTATGGAATAAAAATGGAAAAAAATTATATATAGTTTTTTAAGGGAAAAAAATTAGGTTAAGGGTAACATGCAGGCTTGCTACGTGGGCCCCTGAAGGAGGTAATTGTGATGTTGAAAGATAATTTGAGTTTTTCCTGATTAGGTTAAACCTCACGTGTAGTTTTTGTAATTATCCCATTATTTTTAATTTATGTTTCCATGGATGATCTGATGTCCAAGGATGTACTAATCTGACTTCCAATCAAGTCAAGACATGGCTCAACATAGCAATATCCCTCCTCCCATAAAAAGTTTAAAAGAAAAATCGTGTTTATGATTCAGAGGAAGACTGTGGAGAGTAGAGTACTGGACGATTGCTACTGGACACAATGACTGGTAAAAATGGTACAGTGGTACGTGCATATACATGTGGGCATAAATTTATTTGAGTAGCTAGTGCAGTCCATTTCAGAGTCCTCCAATGTTAGACATTAAGGACAACCATTGATAAAGACATTTGCCTGGTGGAGGACTTGGCAAAGTACTCCTCTTTTGCAAATATCTCTTCTACTCTTTCCTTTTGATCAAAGTGTCAATCACTGACCCGACACGAAAACTTAATACAAACCCGATCTGAAGTTATTGAGAAAAACACAAACACGACCCACTTAGCGAATCCGTCTGATTCTGCAATTAATTTGTCTAAAACGTAGTTGTTTTATCTTTTACACATTTTTGATATATTTTGAGCATATCCCGAACCCAACTGACCCGATGACCCAATCGACACTCTTACTTTTGATTCATACAAGGTACAAAAGCCAATCTTATTGCTCAATCATCCATATTGCAAGTGAAATTACAACTTACAAGTGAAGGTGTTACATGATTGTGTGACTATCGACATTTAATCAGTCCAACTATGATCTTAGAAATTATGGGCTAATTAAATGCTATCCAATTGAGAACCACCGACTCTCATGTGATTTACAAGTGTATGTCAAAATTACATAAGAGTTGGGTGGTTCGATGATGATCTAAGTATCACAAGCCTTTAAATGACATTAAATCAGTGTGCACCCTCATGCCCATTGTTACTATTGGGAACTCGCGATTAGGATAGCAATGGGGCAGATTTGGGACATGTTTGGCCACAAACAGCCCAATACCCCGTCAAGAAAAAGTTAAGCCATAGACAGCCCCAAATCCAAATATGGTGTTTTTAGCACCAAATTTACACCCAATTTGGTGTAATGAAAATTGTGTTGCACCAAAATGTAATGTAACACTTGCATGTCCATTTTGTCCTCAAATTAATTGTTTCTACTTCAAATTTTAATTGCATTCATATCATATATTGTATATTTAATTAACTTATGACTGAGTTCTTTTACTTATTTTTAATTAAATTTTTATTTTGCAACTGAATTTATAACAATTAATTGTAATAATTAACATTTACAATAATGACAAGAATGTATTCGTTTTAAATTTGTTGTGTGGAAGTGTTTAGTTTTTTTCTTTCAATTGTGATATTAATTGTAATGTAGGATTTGATGTAAGATTTCGTGTGGTATGTTAGAGATGATTTAGATCAAAATTACACTAAATATCAAATTTGATGTAAAGATTACATTAAATATGATATTATGGGTTCGAGATAATCTTAATCCGGTGAGGCCTGTGCCCAGTATCCTCTGCCCATCATGCTAAGTTCTTTAATCACTGGACACTCTTCGGCTAATTCAATTTACTTTTTTTTTTTGTTGAGAAGAATTCAAGTGTTTTGATTGACCACTAATATGAAGATTTAAATTAATGTTAGATGAAGATATACACTTAATATAAATTTCGTTTCAAACCCTCCAATGAGTGTTTGCAAATACTTCTGCTTTTGGAGGGAGTGATTTATTATTACACAAAAAGATGAGAATCAAAAGTTAGTATTATTTAATTTGCAAGTGTAAGCTCGAAATTGACTATGTTAAGAGAAGGTATTTGGTGGATAAATTGTAAAAATCATTTATTTGTGTGTAATAGGGAGTATTTGCAGACTCTGAAAAAATGATTCTTAGCTTATACATTCAAAAATTAGTTATTTGATTACAAGCAGAATCAAAAATATATATAAAGCACTTATCCCCATTCTTTTAGATTTTTGATTAAATGAAATAGAATCAAAAGCGTAAAACCTCCATTCGCAAACACTAATTTTTTTTTTCTCGGCTAAGAGCCATGACTCATTTTTCCTAGCGTTTGCCAACACTCCTTAAGCCTAACTATGATAATCTTATAATGCAGTCTCCCAAATTACTATGGTTTTAAGTAGAGCTGTCAAAGGGACGGAGCGGGCCAAAGAAAAAATCCGGGTCGGGGCGAGCTAATGCAAATAGTAACCCAACCGCTAATTTTGGAGCCCAATACATGAAAAACACCTTCAGGCCGACTTAATGTTATGGGCCAAATAGATCTAGTCAATGGCGTAGCCAGGAATAAAATGGTTGTGGGTCGATATAAGAAATTGAGGTGGACCAGATAAAAAATCAAAAGAAACACCATATAAAAATTAAATAAATTTCTTTTTCTAAAAAAATTTACCTAGAATTTCTTTTTTTAAAATGGGGGGGGTTGGCCCCTAGCTACGCTATTGGACCTCGTTCATTTGGGGACTCTAAAAATTACAACCCCAATCCGTTTTTTTCATTGGATCAACCTGATTTTAACATCTCTAGTTTTAGGCCATAAAAAAGATATCCTGCACTGACACCTTTTCATAAACAACATTAGGACATGATACTAACCATTCATGTAGTGGATGCAATAATAGTGAGAACACTTTCTAGAAGCATGATACTCCTTTTAATAATCCAATCTATATGAACATGACTTTGGGTTGTATATATATTATTATGGTGGACATATAACTTTAATCAAGGTTGCTTGGATGGTGATTTACAAACTAATATGAGACACAAAATACAATTTAAGAGCATGGAAATAATTTTGCTAAAAAGGATAGCCACCATAGATCCCATTTGTGGTAGATATTACAATAAAGGACAAATAATGAAGCTATAATCCCAACAAAAACCAGATCCAAAATCTTTTAGCTGTTTCCTGTTGAAGAAGATTGAAGATTTTGGTGGTGGGCTGCCTGCTGGTAGTAGCTAGTGCTAGGTGCCAAACGACCATTAATGTTTCGAATTAACAAATATGTCCATGATTAAAACTTAATAAGTTCATTAATACTGAAATAAAAAAGTTTGGAGTGATGTCTTCATTTTTTGTGTTTCACTCCCCATTCCACTAAATTGGATGGTGGACATGTGTTAACAGATAAATATGGTTTGTTGATTTTTTAGATGTATATACACGAATGAGATCTTCTATTCCAAGATGGTGTTTCATCTCCTATTTCACCGCACCGATGATTACCACGTGTATAGAAGTTACCATATTAATTTTGGAGTATAAATCACGCCTAAATTATGAGGATTTAATATGGTAACTTCTATACACGTGACAATCATCTGTGCGGTGCAACATGAAATCTGATTCCGCTTCAAACCCCATTTATTTTTTTAGGGATAATTACAAGAAACCCCCTAAGGTTTGGAATATCCAAAAAAAACAAACAAGTTTCAAAATTACTAAAACTCCCCTTGAAGTTTGATTATGTCTTAAAATGTCAGGGATTAATTGTAATATTTTCTATAAATGGATCAGGGTGTTTGAAATGTTTTTTGTTTATGAATGGGGTAAAATGTTAGACAAAATCAAACCTAAGGCCGGTTTTGTAATTTTGAAATTTTCTGGGTTTTTTATAATTACCCCAAACCTCAGGGGTTCTTTTGTAATTATCCCTTTTTTTCTATATTTAGAAATATTTTACTTATTTTTTAATGGGTTCAAACCGTAATTATGTGATCCACATCCATGCATTTTGTTTCATTATTTAGGTGGACTCTACCCACTAGCAATGCTGGACTGGAGCCTGGCCTTTGTCTAAACAACCGGCCCAAATAATTCTAATTGGAATATGCAAAAATTATTGAGGCCCAGTCCCTCACCAGGTCAATTTACAAAGATATGAAATAATTTTGTCACAGCCCCTTTTTGCTGTGTTGCAGTTTGTAGCAAAACCAAAAACTTATTAAACTTTTTGGGGAACTGATAATTAGAGGTGTCAAAACGGGCCGGCGGGGCGGGCCGGCCCGCCAGGTGGCGGGCCGAGAAAGCCTCAACCCAACCCAACCCGTCTTGGGCTGCGGGTTGGGCGGGCCGGCCCGCCAAAAATTAAAAAAAAATAAAAAAATAAAAAAAATATTTTTTTATTTATATTATTAATTTTAATGAATTAAATATACTAATGGATAACAAGTAAATATTTTATAAAAATATTATATATACTTTTATAAGAGATAAAAATATAAAAAATCAATTATCCTATTTTTTTTGTCTATTTTATCTAATTTTTCATTTTTTTTTTTTTTTATTTTCTGGCGGGCTAGCCCGCCGGCCCGCCGACCCAACCCGCCAAGCCCGCGGCCCGCGACGGGCTAGCCCGTTTAGGCCCGCCCTTTGGCGGGCTACTAAATACTTAACCCACCCCCCTACCTTAGGCGGGGCGGGGCGGCGGCCCGACGGGCTGACCAATTTTGGTGACTCTACTGATAATATACATACATACTGGTTAACGAAAATGCATAAAAATTTGTGAATGTAGTATTCGCTTTTTATACCCGTCAAAGTCCACTGGCCCAACTTGGCTAGCCCATTTAAGCCCACTTTCTATTGGGTAACTCTTAACTCACTCTCTATCTTTAGCAGACTTGGTCCGACGGACCTGATCATTTTTTACTAGCGATGGAACGGGGTGGGTTTGACCAAATCCGGGACCCGCGCCGCCAAGAAGAATCGAGATCCAGGACCCGTTGCGGGCCTCAAGACTCGCCGATATTTTTTTAATTGCAATAATTTATTTTTTTGTATTTGTGGCAAAATTTTCAAAAGCAATCCAATGTCAATAGGTGAAAAAAATAAATAAATATAATTATGAAACTTATTATAACTACATTTTACAACTATTTAGCTACTATTAGGATTTTTTTTTAAAAAAAATTACTATTAGGATCTTGCAATAATACTCAAATTATACTCAAAATAAATATTCAAAGTACAATATTATAATATTTTTTTTTAAAAAAAAATTACAATATCACAAGATGTTATAGTAGTAAATTAAAATCAATATAACACTCAAATCTAAAAGTAAATAACAGAAATATGTAAATACATATTAAAAATATAATAAATATTAATGTGGCGGAGCGGTTCCTATTGGATCTGGGACCCACACTGGGCTCGGGCGAGATTTTGTATTTTAGACCTAGGACCCGTTTAATCGATTCAAGACCTGCCCCGGAAGGGCGGGTTTGATGCGGGGAACCGGCCCCATTGCCATTCCTATTTTTGCAGTTCTAGCCAAGAGATCGAAAAAGTTTTGATCAAAATGGAACTTGATCCGAATCAATCAGTCACTTAAATGGGAACAGAAATTAGAAAATTGTAGGAAGTATTGAGCTTTTTTTTTGCCCAATAGAGAATAAATATATATAACAAAACGAGCATAGAAACCAACTTGACATATTATTATTGCCCCAAGTTACAACATCAAGGAAAACAGTACAATTCCTTGATATTTCAACTTGTGTTTCATCTCCTATCTCAAATATAATCAATGCACGTCAAATATAAATATCATCAATAAAATTGACATGTATTAGTAATATTTCGAATATGAGAAGAACCACGATTGAAAATAAATAGAAAAAACCTTCTCTGCAAGGAAAGGACTAATACCCTTACACAACCTTATTTTTAAACATAAACTTTCTAGTGAAAAATCGATCTCTTACCCAAAGTGGCGACCACGAAAGAAAATTAGTCAATCCCGTCATGTGACCAAACGTAATCATCTTAGGAGGATTCGAACTCAGAATGTTTTGTGCAACGTGCCTAGCAAACACCGTCGCATCGGTGGATTTGTCGTTCTGAGACGCCCTCGCTCTCGCAGCTATCGCGTCCTTAAAATCCCTATATATCTTCCAATCATAATCTCTCAATTTCTCCATCGCGTTACTCCCGAAATTCGATCTTATCGCCCCCGGATGCACCAAAACCACGTCGATATTAAACGGCCTAAGCTCCACCCGAAGCGAATGCGAAATCGCGTGCACGTAGGCCTTGCTAGCACAATAGGACCCCGCCCATGGTGTTGGCACTTTCCCAACAACACTCCCTATATTCACTATGCATCCTTTGCCTTGTGCAACCATATGAGGCACCACTTGTTGCACCATCCGCAATTGCCCTAACGCGTTGATTTCGTACGCCTTTTTGATCGCGTCTAGTGGAAGCTCGGCTAGAGGACCGGTGCTCGCGATGCCAGCATTGTTGATCAAGATGTCGATTTTCCCACACCGTGATATGACGAAATCTACGGCTTTTCCCACACTTTCATCTGATGTGACATCGAGCTCTAGTGTCTCGAATTGTGTGGATCGTAAGTCCGTGAGATCGGACATTCGGTTGGAGATGTCCGAAGCGAAGACGTTGCAGTTTTGCTCGGCAAACGCCTTGCAATATTCGTAGCCTATGCCGCCTTTGGCGCACCCCGTGATCAAAACAACCTTAGGCTCACTCATTTTTTTTTATTTTTTTTTGGCTTATAAGTTTTGCTTATAGTGATCCTAAGAAGATATAACTTTGAATCCCACTATGTTTGATCAGTTGTAATGTTTCTTGTTTATGTAATTTGGAACTAAAATTCGGAATATTCTTAGCTTATATTCTTGATTGGCCGGCTTCGGGTTTTGATTGATCAAAATTTGCTAAGTTAATATATAAGTACAGTTTAGTACCTAGTATTGACAATAACAAAGAAGCCACAAAAAAGTGTTTAATATTATCAATTTGATTGATAATTAGGACGGCTACTTCTATTGCGCATTCAATCTACAAGGTACATAATACTAAATAATTGTTGGCTCATTAGTGCATGGCAGTTTTTTTTAAAAAAAAATTAATTTGATAAAAGTTTACTTTTGACATAGTTAATCACAAGGATGATTAAGTAATTCAATCAATTTAAATGTTTGATTGATTTATTAGAATTTCAAAAGTATGTTTTTAATAATCTTAAAAATGTATTTAATTGAACAAATGTATGTAAGTTTTTTTTTTTCGTTATTTGTATTGATTATGTTCTTGAAAATAGATAAAACAAAAAAAAAATAAAAATGAAGCGACTCAAATCAAGTCAAATCTAAGTTAGTATAAAAAGTATTAATCGAAGCGACTCAATCCAAGTTACATCTCAACTACGAGATTTATCATTAATCAGAGGCGGATTTAGGGGGACAAGGGGGCTGTTGCCCCCCAAAAATTTCCAGTTTTTATTTTTCTTATTTAATTTAATTGTTTGTTTTTCTATATTTTTGCATAGGCTAAGGGAAAAAAATACATTAGAACCCCCAAAAATTTGAGTAATTTTTTTTGTAATTGTCATCAAAATAGGTTTTGCCCCCAAATTTTAAATTTTGCGTCCGCTACTGTCATTAATTACATATCAATGTGGTTTAAATTTACCTAATAAACTCCCACTATCGCCTAATCTTTTCCACTAACAAGCATGTTTAGTGGTTGTTGGTCTAGTTTCCAGGGTTGAGTAGAATCTAGCCAAGTCGCAAACTGGATCATCTGCTAAATTGGCTGGAACCTATCTTCTCTTTCTTACTTTAATTTTTTTTTTTAAAGAAGTGATTTATTATAGCATAAGCGAAAAGTAGTTGAAGAATGATAAGTTTATAGTGTTTGAAGAACAAAAGATAAAAGTTGAATAAATTAAAAGAAGGTGATTGGTGAATACATTGTAAAAAATATTTTATTTGTAGTGATAATTACAAAAAAAAGCCCATGAGGTTCAGGCTAATTATAAAAAAACCCAATTTGTTTTGAAAATTACAAAAGCCCCCCTTGAAATTTGATTTTATCTTACATTTTCCCCTTCAGAAGCAAAAAATATTTCAAAATCCCCCTTGAGATCTATAAAAAACAATACATTTACTCCCTTAAATTTAAGACGAAATCAAATCTGAGATGTTTTTGTTATTTTAAAACATCTTTGTTTATTTTATTGTATTAGACCTAACTTTAGAGGTGTTTTTGTATTATCCCTTTATTTGTATGTAAAATTCAAACTAGTGATATAATAAAAAATCTGAAGTACCATCATGATTAAATTATACAGAATCCAAAACAGAAATTGACATTTAAATACACATTAAATATTTTTTTTCTAGTCAAAAAGCTGTCAATCACTTTTTCTAAGTGCTTGCAAACAATCCCGTGGGCAACTTATGCTAAAATCCCAAACACAACAATGAAATGCCAACATCTAATGCATGAGCATCAAGTGCCGCATCTACAAAGCTAGAGAGCCTAACATTAGGATTGGCAAAGTACTTCGCATTTTAATTTTATATAAAGATCACAATAACGAAAATATAATTATTAATTAAGGGAACGTACATACAATCTCCTGGCCTCACCTAACGTCCCAAATATGTACGTACGTACCAATCTAAAAACACAGTTCTTACATTTACCCCTAAATTAAATGTTTTAATAAAGTTACCCTCAATGCAACAAATTGATATAAGTATTAGTATATTTAAAATAGGGTAAATCTCAATTTACCCCCCTATACTCTCATTGAGTATCACTTAACTCCCTTGTACTACTAATTTGTATCACTTTATTCCCTTGTACTACCAATTTGTATCATTGTACCCCCTTATACAATTAAAATACCATTTAATCCTCCAATTCATTTGTTAAATGACCTAATTATCCATACTATCACTACAACAAAAATTATTTATGGGGACACTGAAAAGTATCCCAATATGCCACATATTGGGACACTTTCAGTTTTTGGGATGCTTAATGTAAGTGTCTCATGTAATGGTGTTGCGTAAAGTTTTGGGACACTTGTTTGGGACATTTAAAATGTCTTTACATGTATTTTATTGAGACACTCATATATGTCTCTAGATGTTTTCGCGACCTATTTAAATGTCTCAAGATGATTTTTTAAATATGATAATAATATCTTATTGAGATATTTAAAGTGTCACTATATTGTTCTTTTGGGATAGTTAAAGTGTCTTTTAAGGTAATTTATATGACACTTATATATGGCTGTAAATGATTTATCAACACAATTAAACGTCTCAATATGTCATTTTTTGAGATACTTAAAGTGTCTCTATATTGTCTTTTCGGGATATTTAAAGTATATTTTAAAATACTTTATGAGACACTTATATATGTTTGTAAATGATTTAACAGCACAATTAAATGTCTTAATATGGTTTCATAAACATGGTAATTATATCTTTTCGAGATACTTAAAGTATCTCTATATTGTTCTTTTAAGTCACTTATAAATGTCTAATATAATATATCACTAAATTATTTGGGACACTTGGAGTGTCTCTATATGGTTTCATAAGCCGACATTACTGGTCAATAAACTAGATAAATCAAACTATGTCTGTCAAATAAAACCAGAAAAATTATAATTTCAACCCAAAGTCAAACAAAGGGATTCTAATAATGCAAATGAAAATCTTAATTTTGAGAATCCAAAGAAACCTCACCTCAATTTAAAACAATGTAACGATTTACATTAATAGGCATAAACCTAGAAATTAACAACTATATTAGTGGATCATGAACAAGAAATAAACTTCATTTAGAAACAAAACAATTCCTACTTTAATGAAATTCAAACACCTACTTAAAAAATTCACAGATTCAGGAATAAATAATATAACAACCAATTCCTACTTTAATGAAATGCCAACAAAATCCCATCTAATATTCACAAAATCAAATAACTTTCTTCTCCAGCAGAGCATTAATGAAATGCCAAGAAACACCATCTAATATCTTGAGGAACAAAGAGTTTAAAACAAACCACCACTTCAAAAGTTCTTCTCTAGCATTGTGCCCCAACACAGGCTCAAAAACTTCACTTATGTTGCATCAATCATCATTTTCATCCAAACCAACCTGCACACAGAAGGATATAGAATTAACAAGCTGAAGTAAATAAAAATTTGATAACAAGCTTAGTGTATAGATTGCACAAGCTGATGTAAATAAAATTTTGATAACAAGCTAACATCTTATAACTTCAAATGATATGCAGAGATGGAGCAAAACAATGCTTCCACATATAGTCATGGATTTACTAGAATATAATATAGTCTGTACACCTCCAAAAAGAGGCAAGAGAAAGTGAGATTTAAGAAGTATATCTTTTTAGGCCTGAAATCTTGTGCGGCTTAATTTGCACACGTCTCGATATGTTCGATGAATATCCATCAGGAACTTTTACATTCCGTAAAACTTCAAGAAATATATCTTTTTCCTTTTTACTCATTGCAAAACATGCAGGGGGCAAATATCGTTTTCCAGAATCAAGACAAATAGGATGAAGTTCATGCCTTATGCCCATATCACGCAAATCAAGACGAGAGTTTTCATGATCCTTTGACTTTCCATCCAAATTCAACAATGTCCCAAGTAAACTATCACAAACATTTTTTTCAATATGCATCACGTCCAAATTATGACGCAACAAGTTATGTTTCCAATAAGGCAATGCAAAGAATATACTTCTCTTCTTCCAATTGTGAGGTAAAATTGGATTATCCTTGACTGTCTTTCCAAATTTTATGTTGAATCCAGATAATTCCTCTAATATCATATCCCCTGTCAAAGGTTTGGGACATTTACGATATTCCATGTCACCATCAAAAGAATTTTTATCCTTTCTATAACGATGAGCGTCATTTAAAAACCTGCGATGACCCATATAACATTCTTTATGGCTATTATATAGATACCTAAAACATGTGTCTTTATGACATGATGGGCAAGCTAGTTTTCCCTTTGTGCTCCAACCAGATAAGTTTGCATATGCTGGAAAATCATTAATAGTCCATAATAAAGCTGCACGCATACAAAAGTTTTGTTTCTTTGATGCATCATATGTGTCAAAACCATGCCATAATTCTTTCAATTCCTCTATTAAAGGCTGCAAGTATACATCAATATTGTTTCCAGGAGAAGACGGACCTGGAATGAGCAATGTCAAAAAGAAAAATGGTTCTTTCATGCACATCCATGGGGGTATATTATACGGGGTTAATATAACTGGCCATGCGCTATGCGTAATACTCATAGTCTTGAAGGGACTAAATCCATCAGAGGCTAAACCAAGTCTTATATTTCGTGAATCATTAGCAAAATCAGGATATCTACGATCAAAATCATGCCAAAGAGGTGAATCGCTAGGATGTCTCATGATGCCATCTTTAGTGCGATCTTCCTGATGCCATCTCATGAATGGTGATATTTTAGATGACATGTAAAGTCTCTGTAGCCTAGGCTTTAGAGGAAAGTATCTCAACACTTTTGTTGGAATCTTTTTAACTTTAACAGATGAATCTTCCTTGTCAACTACACTCTTTTCATCTTGAACATACCTTGGTGTTTTGCAAACATGACAAGATGTATCATTCTTATGCTCTTTCCAATATAACATGCAATCATTTGGGCATGCATGAATTTTTTCACAAGAAAGTCCCAAAGCTCCAATTATCTTTTGTACCTCATAGTAGGATTTTGGCAATAATTTTGTTACTTCAGGGAATGCCTCTCTTAACAACTCAAGAAGCATTGTAAAGGACTTATTAGACCATTTACCAGTACATTTCAAGTGAAAGAGTCGGATAAGGAAGGAGAGTTTTGAGAATTTCTTACACCCTGGGTATAGTTCTGTTTGAGCATCATCTAATAACTTATAGAACTCATTAGCTTGCTCATTTGGTGGTTCTTCTAAATCTGTATCAACTCCAAAAGCATCATGTACCAAATTGTTCATGTCATCTACAGTATCAAAATTATCATAATGATGGGCATTAATTTCATCGGATGATACATCTTCTCCATGTGCAATCCAATTTGTGTAACCTTTAATGAACCCATCTACTATCAAATGATCTTTAGCAATCTCTCTAGTTACCCATTTCCCATTCTTACAATGCTTACACGGGCATATAATTGTTCCATTAGAACAAACCTTAGAAAAAGCCATATGAAGAAATTGGTTTACCCCATTTTCATATTCTCTTGATGACCTAGATTTGCGCATCCAAGTTTTATCCATCATGAACCTGCATTAAAAAAAAGAATATGATTAACATGTAATTCATGCACATATCAAAGAATGCACAAATTTTATATACATAATACACCATAGAAGCTCATTCCGTACTTATTTCTATCTAAACATGATTTTCAATGAAACTAGTTCAAAGATTGTTATTCTTGAGTAAAAGAAACAAGCTGCTAATTTAATTCATCATGTTCTTAACCTAAATAAATTCCATGTTAGAACTTGATAAATGTGAAACATTAATTAAAAATAATTATAACCTGATTCATACAAATATATAAATTTTGAGTGGCTTAGAAGTTAGTAGAGCTCAAACGAATCCTATTGAGAGTGTCATCTTAAATATCCTTTATTTCTAAATAATAAATTTTCAACAGAACACACTAGTTTACTTCCAATTAAGAAAAACATTTCAAAAACATGCTTAACTAATGCTAATTTTATTCAATGATATAAGAAACAAGAATAAACAAATATTCCAGTTTAAAACAAAAAAGCCTTTCTCAAATATGTGATAAGCATATTCGGCAAATCAAATTCCTTCCCCCCAAGAATCATATGCCACCAAATCAGGAAAAAAAGATAAAAGGAGGGAAAGAGAGAGATAGAGAGAGAGAGGTAATCCACAAAAGATAGAATTCATACAATTTTAAAACAAATACAAAAAATGTAATTGACTTTCAAAATCCTATCAGAACTTCACTTGGATAATCTACATAAACCAAAAAATCTTTTCTTTTTCATCAAATTATAAGCTGAAATAAACAACGACCTTAATAAAGATATTTCAATTAAAATTTTAACAACAAAGAATGTGAATTAATCAGCAAAGGATTTAACCTTTCCAAGTAAGAGTTGTCTTCCTCCTTTATACCTTTTGCCTTGTAGAACCAAAACTGAGACATGCAAAAAATGCCAATAGCAAAAATAAAAGATCAGATCAATCCCCTTAAAAGAAACTCAGTTACATGTAAACTATGGGGAGAATTGAGAAAGAAGATGTACGGAAAATTGAAAGAAACTAACTCCATATAGAGAAAGAAACAAACGTTCTTGTTAAAAGGCGTATGTGCTAGCTATTTGTAGACTATAAAACAGATTATTAAGGGAAATGATTATAAAATTGTAATGCATATAGCTGAAGATAGTACCTACCTGAAAATATAGTTTACTTAATAAATAAGATAAAAAAATATAGCAGAATGGCAGTAGATGTATAATAATTAAGGTGGCATGAAGAAGCCAGATAAACTTTCAAGCCATATTAAATATTACAGCAATCAGATAAAAAGCAACAAAATCATATGTCCTCAATTCATCACCTCCAATTTCTTGTCTCATACTCTTTTAAAATCTTCACAATCCTTACTTAAAAACCATGTCCAAAGTTCCCTGTCATGCTTAAATTAATGGCCTAAAAAGCTCTATTGCACTCTTTTCAGAAGATAGTTTTCTTATTTTCACTTTACTATATTGTATACGTTATTATGAAAAGTTACTCTCATGATCACAGTAAAAAATTCATTCTGGAAGAGCTTAGGCAAAGACTAATTGAAGTGCTTTGTCATGATATATAATCTCATTTTGGTTGATTACTTTGAGTTCTTTGAGTCCATGTAATTTAATTTGCTTGGCTAAAAAAATGTCTCCATTAGTAACATCACAAACATTATCACTAATCTACACCATGTGTCATTTTCTACCAAACAATCCACTGCCAAAAATCATAAAGCAAAAACCTAACACATTGCACACACACACTGAAAGCTTGACACCATATATAAAAGTAATGATTCCTTATCATTTTCTTGAATTCCTTTCTAATTTCCATGTTCAATGCATGAAAAATGAGTACAAAAAATTTAATCACAATTGAAACTCTGATTTCTATAATTTTGCTAGTTACTCCTTCAAAAAATCAGTTAATTTTCGCCGATCAACATTTAGCCGTTGTTTATCCAATCATTCAAAAATTCAAGAAAATTATAACCTATATCCCTTCAACATAACAACCTCATGGGTCGGATCAAATGTTTGTAAATACAGGGGATTTTACTGTGAACCCCCACCTCACAACAAATCAGCTATGATCCCTTCAACATAACAACCATAATTCTTTTTTTTTTCTTTTTCTGATAATTGAGTTTAAAATTTAATATGTAAGGCTAATCCATTTGAAATTTCCATAAAGAGTTTGACTGTCAGGCTCGTAATACTAAGCAAAACATGTAGAAAAAATCCACATAAAGCAAAGACATCAATAAACATACACAAATTATAACTAAAATGAAATATTCCCGGTGATTTTCCATGAAAGTACATCAATAAAATTTGGAATCATGATTCAGACAACATAAACTCAGATTTTCTATGAAATCAGAGAAGCAAACACATAAACAAAATACTACAAACAAAACCCTACAAAATTCCCAACGAAAATATGGTTAAAAAGAAACCCTAACAAAAACCCAAGATTAAATCATTGCAGAAGACCAAACCCCATAAATTTAGGCAGCCCAAATCATTAATTCTCCAACACAAAGGCTAAGATAGAAGAATTTACCAGTAAACAATCGGGGGTAAGCTTTGGCGAACAGATTTACACCTTCGCGCAAGAAATTCCCACAAAAGAGAAAGGGCTAAACCCTCTATGTGAGAGTCAGCGAGAGAGAGAGATATGAGTTTTCTTCCTCCAATTAGCGTAAAACAAAATAGAGTATTTTGTGAATGTGGAGAAGGTAGGTTTTGGGATTTCACTTTAGTCAGTAAAAAAAATTAGCGGGTTCTCTTAGTCCATCCCGCGTGAATGAAAAAGCCTATCTTGGCTTTTTGGTGGGTTCCCGCTTTAATAATTTCATTTGTTTATAATTTTATTTTTTGGGTAAAATCCTAATAAATGTCCTGTTAAATAGAGATACTACATATGAATTATAAAATGTCCCAATAAAATATAATAGAGACACATAATAATAAGCATCCCAAATAAAGTGTCCCAATATGTATATTCTGTTGTAGTGTATTGTTTTAATTTAACCATGACATCAAATACATATATAAATTTTTGGAAAACTTATTTGCTATTTATTAAAATTAATATAGTTCCTATTAAATAACTATATTGTATGTTGTTTTATGCAAACTAATATATTCATATATTCTTTTAATAATAAATCTAAAAATTATGTATTATATAGTAAATTAATATTTTGTATTCAAAAAATTAATCACTAAATGACTATTTTTTTCTATTTAACATAGTTTTTATTTATGATTATTGAATCAATAATTAAAAAATCACTAATAATATTTCACACATTTAATAAATTTGTGTTATATATATTATATAATTTTAAGGTTAAGATGAAAAATAAATTTAAAAGTATAATGTGTTAGCTAATAGAAATAGTCTATTATATATTAATTTAATTGGGACTATATTAAAGTTAAATAATTAGCAACTAAATATAAAATGTAATAGATTTAATATTAAGCGTTAATTAATCAAGTTGTGGAAATTAATTTAGCAAATAGATACAAGTTTATTAATGTTAAATACTTTTAAAATAATTTTGTTATGTTAATAAAACTAATAAGGGTGGATAAAATGGTCATTTTTGAGTATATGAGCATAAAATAATATTTTAAAAGCATAAGGGGGTAAAGTGATACTAATTAGGAGTATAAGGGGGTAAAGTGATACAATTGAGAGTACAAGAAGGTAAAGTGATAATCAAGTAGAGTTTAAGCGGGCAAAGTGAGATTTACCTTCTAACATAATTTGCACCCTAAATTCAATTTTAGTTTCTTTTTTAACTAGAAAAGATATATTATAAATTAATACTTTTTTGAAAAAAGTAATTAGTAACTTACATACTTCATTTTAAAAAAAATAATAATAACGTATATAAAACAGTAAAATAAATACTGCAAATTGGTTGCCCTTGTTCACCGGAGGGTGCGCCCTTTCATGTCTGCTAATTGCGGAGAGTTGAACAGCAACACAAACCTTAGTAGTTACTAGTTAGTCCTACAGGGATGGTAATGTTGGAAATTGGTTTTTGTAAAATGCGTTTTGGACCGATTTTGACTAATTATTTAAGTGGGATCATTTATTAGTTCCGAAAATAAATAATGTAATCGTAATCTACACCGCAGGTAGATGAAATTAACATTTTGAATTTTTCAAAACCAATTTTGGGTGAATGAGAAATTAATGCATAAAGTTAGCCACTTAGATGCCTTTTATATAAGTAATATAAAATGGTGGGAATATGGAAAGTCATATCCCACATAGAAAACATATTAAATTTTTGACTAGTTTATATAGAGTTTCACCACTAATAAGGAGTAATCAAGTGGAGCTCCTTATGGTACACCCTAGTGGACCAAGTCAATTTTGACTAACCTTTGGCTAGCTCAAATAGCACTGAGAATTATGCGGAGCACCGTCCGATCCGGGGCCGGCCCGTGCACGTTGCACATAGTCGCATTGGATGCCTTAGAGGCGCATGTATGCATCGTCGCGAGGAGCCTTCCAGGGGTGCCTGCAAAAGCTTGTGTACCTTCGGAATAGATGCGATCTGGACCATCAGATTGTGTCTGTTGATTAGAAGGCACGATCCAACAGTCCAGATTGATCCAGACCAAGAGATGCACCTTTGCAAAGGGCATCCGAATCTCTATATAAACAAGCCCCTTGGATGTTCATTTTAACACATCCGAAAATATCAGAATTCATAGCATTTCTGCATACTATTTATGCCTGTCTTTTTCTGCATAATCTAAAGTTCTGAATACGTTTTTTGTTCGCTGTAAGTTCGACTTTTGCAAGTGTTGCTAAGTCAAACTTGAAAGTCGGTGTGTCTTAGAGACGATTGCCTAAAACCGTTAGCATTTTTGTACGGGGCAATTTCATCTTGCGGATAAAGAATTAATTCTCGCCTCATCTTATAATTTAGTCCCATTATTCTGTCCATTTTTCGTGAAAACCAAACAATGCAAACAACAGGGTAATAGGGCGGGTTGAAATGGACGGGTCTAAATCCGGGCAAATGGGTCTCGGGATGAGGTATGGATCCATTTTAAAAAGATTCACTGGGTCCGGAACGGATAATGGGTTCAGCTGGATCCACCTTGGTGCCGTTCCGTATATATTATATTTCATAATTTTTATAATTCTATTTATAAAACAAAGGTTTAATGTACTAAGGCTTCTACTTTCTCATCATGCAACAAGGTGAAACTGACAGTTGCTGATATGGTGATTTATGGGTTCATTCATAAGTTCTTGTTGAATCTAAAAGTTATAGCTTGATTTTTTTATTGCTCTAAATGATTGTTGTTGAATTTAAGTGTAGTATCTCTCTGGCATTTGAAGGGAACTGAATGTAAGGTCTTATCCTCTAACAAGTTTGTTATGTCTTGCTTAAATTGACAAGGATAAAGCTCTTTTTTGAGTTTCATGCATTACTATATTATCACAATGTCAGGAAATCTTTCAATTGACGATTTATATGGTCGCATACAATTGTCGGAAGAGGAAGAAGACGGAGTGTGTATCGAGAACGATGGAGAGGCAGTACAGAATCAAGAACTTCGGTGGTGTTTGGTGGGTCATTTTTTCATTTGATCATCAAGTAACCTTCTTGGCTATGAAGAATACTTTTGTGGCACTTTGGCGTCCGGTAAAAAGGTTATTTATCAAGGAGTTAGGCCCTAATCTATTCTTATTCTAATTTTTTCATGAATTGGATGTTTCACGTGTTCAATCAAATGGGTCATGGACATTCGATAACTATCTTTTGCTCACAAAATGTTTAACTTTGGGGGAACAACCTACCAGAACCCAACTATTTCACACTGATCTTTTCCTTATTCTATCAAATAAGTAAGAAAGTCACTCACTTATATTGTAGCACCCTCTAGACTCTAACAAGTTAGCAAATAATTACCAGACTCTGACGAACCAACAACTTAACCTACCTTACTTTAACAAGGAAGTAACTTAAACAGCCTTACTCTATTCACTAAGTAATAAAGAACCTTAGAGTGTTATGATCTTCTTCAATATAGGTTCAGGTTTATGATTTGCCGTTTGGTTTCATGACGGAGAAAGTTGGAAGGAGTATTAGCAATTTCATTGGTACTTTTTTGGAAGCTGATCAATATAGCTTTAATGGTGTCTGGCAGAACTATATGCGAATTCATGTTGAATTTGATATCCGTTCCCCTATTAAGCGTAGAATGAAATTGAAGAAGTCGGATGGAGAGTGGGTCTGGGTCAATTTTCAATATAACGTCTTTCGACATTTTATTTTTTCTGTGGATTAATTAGATATTCGGAAACATTTTGCAAAAAACTTTTCAATGAGTCATCTGTGAACGATGAACATAGTGCTGGCATAGGGCGCCATCTCGTAAGAATCAGAATTCAGTCGGAACTCAATAGATGTGGTCTTCTTTCCCGGCACAGAACTCCGGCAAAAATCAGGGTGGCAAGCAGAAGCTTCTGAGTCAAATAATGAGCCTAATTTTCAGGAACACAATCCTCGTGAAGATGGAAAGAACAAAGATCATAGAGTGGTTACAGACGTGGGGTTTGACAGCCAAGCGAAGACAATTATAAGTAGGGAAGATTTGGTCTTATCTGACAGTTATAAGGCTGATTCAAACTTGTTAGTGGAGGGAAAATGAAAGGAGTTAATTAAGGGTGACAATAAATAAAGACGTATTGAAGGTGATACAATTTCGGATTCGGAGGATGTTGGGCCTCGTTAAAGTGGGCCATCTTTGGCTATTACGGTTGTGGACAAGAACCAAAACAACTTGAATGTGGTGGGCTCTAGTTTCCAGGCCACCAAGAATTATGAGTACCTTATGTTGGAAATGTTGTGGGCTTGGAAACCCACGAACAGTTCAAGTGTTATTGGACCTAGTCCAATGGAAAATGCCATCATTTGTATTTCTTATGGAAATTATGATTAATAAAATAAATTGGAACATATCAATTAAGTTAGGATTTGAAGGTCTTCTTGCGGTTAGCAGCACGGGTCATAGTGGAGGATTAGCTCTTCTCTTGAGAAAGCAAACTATGGCAGACTTATTGAGTTTTTCCTCAAACCACATTGATATCGTGGCTCATTGGGAAAATCAGCCCGTTTACTGGCTTACATGCTTCTATGGTTTCCCTGAAATAAATAGAAGAATACAGTCTTGGGATTTTCTTCATCAACTATCAAATCAGTCTCCGCTCCTTTGGTGTTGTATTGGGGATTTTAACGATCTTCTATCATCTACGGAAAAAAGGTACAGTTGAACACCCCTCCTGGCTGATTTCAGGTTTTAGAGAAGCGGTTGATGATTGTGGATTGGTAGACTTAGGTATGTTAGGTTATCTATTTACTTGATAAAGAGGTCGGGGCTCTTTACACTGGGTACAAGAGCGACTGGATAGAGGGCTAGCAAATTAGAGGTAGTGCTCAATTTTCCCAAATTATAAAGTGCGGAATCTCGAAGCTTCAATGTCAGATCATTCCCTATTTTCTTAGAGTTGGGACAACAATTCTGAATTAAGACTGTTTGGAAATTCCGCTTTGAAAATGGCTGGCTAAGAGAAAAAGATTGTAAGCGTATGGTGGAAATAGGATGGAATAAAGGGATTGAAGGAAATCTGGTTGGTCGTATCGAAGCTTATAGAGAGGATTTGTTTAGATGGGATAGGTTATCACGGAAATCTTTTTCAAATAGGATCAATGAAGCTAAGAATAAAATGAGAGATTTTCGAGGCGGTAGAGATTTGACCTCTGCAGAAGAATTCAAAAAAGCGCAACAACAATATAATAATCTACTTGCCCAACAGGAGGATTTTTGGAAGCAACGGGCCAAATTGTTTTGTCTTAAAGGGGGACGCGAACTCAAAGTATTTCCATACGGTGGCTTCGACGAGGAAATGGCATAATGTGATAACTCAACTTAAAGACGGAGAAGGTGCCTGGTTAACTTGGGAAGACGGGTTTGTCAATTATATAATCAGTCATATTGTGGATATTTTCTCTTCTACATGGAGTATTTGCGAGCCAATAACTGATTGTGTGAAGCCTCAAATTTGAGATAACCAAAATGCGGAGCTTCTGGAACCATTTTCAGATTTAGAGTTTAAAGAGGTTTTATACTCTTTGCATCCGGATAAATCGTCTGGGCCAGACGGTATGAATCCAACTTTTTTTCAAATGTTCTAGGATATTACGGGTACTGAAGTTATAGCAGCGTGTCGTTCTTTTATCACTTCCTGTTCATTCCTGGAGAATTTCAATGACACAAATATTGTGCTTATCCCGAAGAAGAATAATTCGGAAGTGGTTATCGATTTAAGACCAATTGCATTTTGCAATGTGGTTAATAAAGTAATTTCGAAAGCTTTAGTTAATCGGTTGAAAAAAGTCCTTCCATGAGTCATTTTAGAATATCAAAGTGCATTTGTGCCTAAGCGACTCATATATGATAATATAATGGTTGCATTCGAAATAAACCCTTATCTTAAGCGGAAGAGGCATGGCAAATAGGAGTGGCGGCTCTGAAGATAGATATGAGTAAGGGCTACGATCGCATCAAGTGTGATTCTCTGAAAGCAATGCTTATTAAACTTGGTTTCCATTCGAAGTGGGTTGACCTCATGATGTTATGTGTTTCGACAGTGAGGTATAGAATTATTCATGGGGACTTTGAATCAGATTTGTTTACTCTGAATCGTGGGCTCAGACAAGGTGATCCCTTATCACCTTATCCTTTTCATTTTATGTGTGGAAGGTCTTTCGGCAATTATTCAGAATTTTGAAGAAATAGGATGGATTCATGGATGTAGAATTATGATAAATGCACCTAGTGTGCGTCACTTGTTTTTCGTGGATGACAGTTTCCGAGAAAATCGGGAGGAATGTTCCAGAATACAAACGTGCTTTGAGTTGTATGCTATTGCTTTAGGTCAGCAAATTAGTTTTCAAAAATCTTCCATCTTCTTCAGCCATAATACTAGTCCAGAGGAGATAAAGGGCATTTGCAGGCAGCTTAATGTTTCCCTTAACCATGGTTCGTATCTTGGCCTTCCTTATTTGATAGGGCGTAACAAGAAAAAAATATTTGCATTTATTAAAGATAAAGTCTGGAGCAGATTATAGGGATAGAGGAGAAAACTTGTATCAAGAGTTGGAAAGGAATCCTTTTTGAAAACTATTGCTCAAGTAGTGTCAATCTATGCGATGATCTATCTTTTTGTTGCTCTAGAATTGTGTTCAGAGTTGGAGAAAATGATGAATTCTTTTTGGTGGGGAAAAGGTGAAGAATCATCATGAGGTATCAATTGGATGGCTTGGGACAAGCTATGTGTGAGTAAGAGTCAACGGGGACTCGGTTTCAAGAGGTTGCATGATTTTAATATAGCTCTGTTGGGGAAACAGGTTTGGAGATTGTTTTCTAACCAGGAGTCATTTGTGGCTCGATTATATAAGGCAAAATATCTCTCAAATGTTGAGTTACATGAAGCAAAATTAGGATCTAATCCTAGTTATGTATGACATAGCATCCTAGGTGCAAGGTATCTGGTTGTAAAAAATAGTAGAAAGAAGGTTGGAAATGGGAAGCATATTGATGTGTGGAGAGATCCTTGGCTACCAGATGTCAATGCATTTGTTACCTCTGAATCTCACAATATGGGGCCTATTGTGGTTCAAAATCTGATGAAAAATGATGTTTTGCAATGGGATGAGGATATTATCAAGGATATTTTCAACTCTAGAGATCAAGAATTAATCCTTAGCATCCCTCTCAGAGAAGGAAATTCTGGAGATAAGTGGCAATGGACAGCAAACAAGAAGGGGATTTACTCTGTTAAATCAGGTTACAAAATGTTATGTGAAAATTCTATAGCATAGATGGACTTTTCTCAGATGTTTGATTGGAAGAGCCTTTGAAAATTGAAAGTTTCAGAAAAGGTCAAGAATCTAGTGTGGAGAGCTGCTCACAATTCTTTGCCAACAAAAGAAAGACCTCTCTCAAGACGTGTACATGTATCAATACTATGCCTTGTTTGTAATTTAGGGAATGATAATTGATGGTTCAAAAGCTACTCTAGAAAACCTTAGGCAAGTGCACCTATCATTTTGTAGTATAGATTATTGAGTACCGAGTGTCATTCCCACGAAGATTGTAAGTACTAATAATTACCGTCTTTTTGTTATCTAATCTAGTAATTTTCAGAGTTTTGTTTGTTAAAATGGAAAATGAAAAATAGAGAATTTAAGATAATTGCAACTTACAAAAAGAAATCAAATAAAAGTAGATTGTAGAATGAGAAATCAAGAGATAGAAATGTGTTGAATGTAAATCCCTCTAGAATGTTTTTGTGATTCAATCAAGATAAAAATACAACCATAAGCCCTTAAGCAAAAACCAACCTCTTTTAATAAAATCTCATGTTATGTGGACCGTAGAAATTCCCGATTTAAGTTAAACCCTTTCTCAAGGCGAAAAACTCATAATCTCAAGTTGATTAACTGAAATCTCTTTCTAGTTAAAACCCCCAAAATTGCATTATAACGATTTATGAATTCCCATATTAGGTTTGACCCTAATTCAGAAGATTTATGTCGTTCTATATCTAGGATTGCATGCAACTCTTTTCACTTATATAGGTTCTTTCCCACCATAAATCTCTCTATTATTCGATGAGGAATAGATATCAAATTAATATACCGGAAATAGTAACTTGAATGAATTAAACATGATATAAGTGAATCACACAAGACATGAGAATTTTATTAAAAACATACAAACCTTAATCACAAATCCATTCTAGAGTTCATTACATTCAAACACTAGTAGTTTAGCTACTCATGATTTTGACAAAAGAATAAATTACACAAAAAGATTTAAGTGTTGTAGACATGGTGTACTTATCTTTCTCAAAATCTCAATGACTTCTTCCTTGATAGATGATGTTGATCCAAGCCTTCTTCTCCAATGTTGCTACAAGCTTACTCCTCCAAGACCTCTTGATCCCAATTCCACTCAAAATGTTGGACACAATGAATATTTTCTAAATATCTATGATGAATACACAATGAATCTCTATATGAATGAATATTACATGAATGATTTTCCAACTCAAACTCTTGGCTTTTATAAGCACCATCTTTGTGAAATACCATATTAACAAATGCTCCATTTCCATGCTTGTTAGTTGAATCATTGTGTGCACATTCATGGTTGAGTTGGTTGAATCATTGTATACACATGACAATACTTCACTTCCATTGGTTGAGTTGGTTGAATCATTGTGTCCACATGACAATTGAGGAGATAATTGAGTTTTGGTGCAGCAAGATGAGGTGTGAAAGTTGCTCAAAGGTTGTCAAAAAGCAAAAGTCTCCATTATTTCCGCCAAAAAGAAGAAAAATTGTTGGTGGAGAGAAAACACGGCCGTGCTTTTAAAAGCGCGGCCAGCCGTGTTCGTCAAATTTGACGAACACGGCCGTGTTTATAAACACGGCCTGGCCGTGTTTTCTTCGCAAAAAGGGGATTTTCTGGCAGGGTGTGCTTTTAAACACGGTTTGGGCGTGTTTTGATGTTTTACGTGTGAAACACGGCCGTGCTTTGTAAGCACGGCCCGGGTGTGTTTTTCTGTTTTTCTTGTTTTTCTTCCCTTTGAAGCATGGCCATGTTTCCCAACACACAGGGTGTGTTTCGCACGAGATTGAGTCTTCTTGCTTCTTTTAGACTTTGTTTTTGTTCGTATTTTCATACGAAATCATACGAATTTGCTTCAAGTCTTTACCTTCATCATTCAAAACAAGCCAATGTGATTTTTCTTGATTTTATTGATTAATGAACTAAAAAGTTAAAGAAATTGTCTAAAAAGGTTTAAAAAAATGTGAACAAAAATGCACTTATCAAACCGCCTCCAACTTGAAAATTTTGCTTGTCCTCAAGCAATTTTTAAAACAAAGAGTGGGGTTGAAAACAAAAATGAGGTATCTATTTTCACAATTTCGACATGTTTGAAGTAAATCGCTAACCTTTTTATTCCCAATTGAGCCAATCGATTCGTTCTTCCAAGTCAACCAATTTGTTAAAAAGAGGGTGAATTCAGTAAATGGAATCGTTTAATCATCACAATTGTCATATCACAGGAATTGTTAATCATTCGCTTAGACCAAATACAAGAATGTAATGATAAAAGGAGATGTTCAAAAACTCGGGTTTTTTTTTGTGCATATAATTATAAATTAGGACATTTTTTTTTGAGGTAAACTTCCATTAGGTTTAAATTTTGAATGCTTTCCAAAAACTCCTAGGGTGGTTTCCCATACTCATATTTGTGCTGCCGTTTTACGTAAAAGACAAACATGGGGCTCATGAATGCTCCTAGTTACTAAGCAGCAACAAAACAGAGGAGTATAACCTCGATTTGTCCTTTTTTATAAAAATATATATATATATATATTTTTTTTCGATTATGGATTTTTTTTTAAACCCGGATAATGATTTCTCCAACGATCATGACACAAAGTATCTAAATTTAAGCAAAGTCCAAACTATTTTCATGACATTAAACTCTTTTGGCCGAATTCATCATTTTACTAGAGTCACACGGTTTTTAAAACATTTTGGCGATTTGAGTTCAAAAAGATGACTTTTTCGGGAGAAAAATTGGTTAAACAAATTCACAAACAACTTATCGAATTGTAAAAAGAAATATCTCATGTTTATTTGCAAGAGATTTAAAAGTGCATAAAAAAAAACATCCACACAAATTAATTAAAAACGCAATCCCACACAAAACTAAAAAAAAAAAAACAGTAAAAATTATCCAAATATGCTGATAAATCTCACCACCTCCAACTTCAAGGGTCACATTGTCCCCAATGTGAAGAAGAAGATGTGATACTGATCCAGTTAAAAAGCGTAAAAAAATGAAACAAGAAAAATACGACCTTCATTGTGGTGGTGGGAAATGTCCTTGCGAAATATGCCATTGTTGGATACGATCCATCATGGCAAAATAGATTCTTGTTGGTCGTATTGTTGTTGTTATTCTTTGTTGTTGAAGATTCATGAAGAATTGTTGTTGTCGTTCTTCAATTCGAGCGTAATGTTGCGTCATCATTTCCCCTTGGCGATCCAATATAGCTCGCATTTGCTCCATTTGCTCCAAGCGAATGGCGTGGAGAAGAGATCTAGTATCATCCATGGGGTTGGTGGTTGCCTTGGTGGTTGTGACGCCGAGGAGCATCAATATCTGGTTCCTCACTTTGATAGGCATCGTTCGGAGGCCGGTGCAAAGTGTAATCGAATGCATCCGGGTTATCACCTTGCGGGTACATCATCTTCCAATTGTCAGGGTCCCAAACCGGCGAGAAGGATCTGTCAATGGATGTGTGTAGTACGTATTTTTGAACCTTAAAGCATAACCCATCCCGCTCCGTTGAATCATTCCCATTGCAATACAAGATTCAAAGTTGATCCGGGTTGGTCCGGGCTTGCTCAAGTCCTCGCGAGGTTATAACCATAATGGATGGCGATAGGAGTAATAAGGCCACCAATGACGATTTTACCTCGGTTTTTTCTTGCTCACTTTGAGAAAATGCTTGGCGAGATAAGAACCGTGTCGTCACCCAAAGAAGAATTCACCATTGACCATAGAAAATAGAGCTCATCAAGTCGGACGACTCCTTCGCTTCGCCCTGACCAAATAGTGTACTCGAGAGCACCGATGGATATAACTAAGCAAGGATTGACAATGCATGAGGATTTTGATGAAGAAGGATTATATTCCACTCATGAGTAATTGCTTGCCAAAATTGTCGATCACGGAACCCCAATGGCTTTATACGCAACCCATTTGTGGGTAAATCATAGATAGAATTAAATTCGCAATGTGAGTTGGTGATCATTGTTGAAGAGCCGAAATGTGATACGCCCTTCTTGGGCGTGTCGGCCTGATGTGATCTCGCGTCATAGGAACTCGAAATTCTAATGTGAGACGGATGTAGGTGGGTGTGGCTAGATTCATGAAATAGCCCCACCCAAGTTGATTGAACATCCAATCCACATCTGTACGCAGCCCGAGCCCATCCAATGTAGGGTTATCTGAGAATCGTGTCTTAATGATGTGACGTTGGGCTAGACGATGGTATTGAGCTTCATGATCATTATCTCGGAAAGATATACCAAACGGGTTGGTAGGGACCGGTGGGTCAGTACGAATGGCTCGGCGACCGCCGTGTGTGGGGGCCACGGAGGACGTCTTCGTTTCGACCTGGGATTCCTATGTCAATATAAACTTATAACAACGTGAAAAACCATTCTAAGAGCAAGAATCCATCTTCACAAGCTATACACCCCATTTGCAACAATGATCCATTTTTCAACAACACTTCAATAATAGCAATTCAACAAAAACAAAGATATCTCAACAACAATTTAAGAAACTTAATCATATGAATCCAAGTCTAACTCTTCAAATTTAGTTCATGAAAATCAAGAACAAATGACAAATTCCTCAATTTAGCAAGATAAAAACATCACAAGAATAATTTCTCATCATTACCACAAGAACCAAGAAATTACCACAAACAAACTCAATTAAACTCACAAAAATTCACAAGAAATATGTCATAAAAAGAAATTCTTGATTTACCATTAATATCAACTATCCAAATTTTAATTTCCCTACCATTCAATTTTTAGGGCATGAAAAATTGGCAATACAAATTCATGAATTTGCTAACTACAACATAGGATAATCTTCACAACAACACACAAATATACCAATTTAAACAAATCAAAATTCGAAATTGAAAAGAAAAGAAGAGAAGAGAAGAACAACACATACCTTGAAGACATTGTGAGGAGGAAGAGATGAGAGCCTTGTGATGTGAAAGTGTGTGGTGTGGGTGAAGATTTTTGGAAGAAAAGAGAAAGAATTTGGTGATTTTGGGGTAGGGTTTGAGAAAAGGGGGAGAAAGGAAGAAGAAGAAGGGGGTTTGGGGAAGAAAATAGGGCCAAAATCGGACCCCAGTTTTGTATTTGTCTCAGACCAGAAAGCACGGCCAGGCCGTGTTCGGTACGTGTTTCAGCCTTTTTTTTTCGATTTAAAACACGGGCATGTTATTTAACACGCCCTTGCCGTGTTCTGTACGAATTTTTACCCAATTTCTCTTTTTTTTTATTTCGAAATTAAACACGGGCATGTTAAGTAACACGCCCTGGCCGTGTTCTGTACGAGTTTTCACCCAATTTTTTTTTTAAGAATTAAAACACGGGCGTGTTTTAAAACATGCCCAGGCCGTGTTTTCTGCGTGAACTGCCAACATGGTCTGAATTGAAGAACACGGCCAAGGTGTGTTCGTCAATTGGTTGACGAACACGGCCGTGGTGGAGAAACACGGCCAGGCCGTGTTTTTATTATTTCCATTTTTTTTACACACAAAATGTCGGGTTGCCTCCCAGATAGCGCTTCGTTAACGTCGTATAGCTGGACCTGTTTTACCTCTACTCGTGTGGTGTATTTTGGGGGTCGTCAAGACGAATGGAATCTCGATAACTATCATCGATGGTGCCCCCAAAATAAAGCTTTAGGACGATGTCCGTTCACCTTGAATGTTCCCATTTCCTTGTGCGTGATTTCAATAGTCCCGTAAGGGAACACTTGAGTAACAATGAATGAATGGGTAGGACCACCGGGATTTTAACTTACCCGGGAATAGTCGAGTCGGGAATTGAAGAGTAACACTTGATCACCAGGTTGAAATTCTCTTATTTGCTTAATGCGTTTGTCATGCCATTGCTTTGTTCGCTCTTTGTAAATTCTCGAGTTCTCGTATGCCGAATTTCGCCATTCTTTGAGTTCGTTAATCTGCAATAAACGGTTATCTCATGCACTTGACAAATCATAATTAAGCATTTTAATAGCCCAAAAGGCCTTGTGTTCAAGCTCAACTAGGTAAATGACACGCCTTACCATAAACGAGTCGGTATGGAGTAGTCCCTATTGGCGTTTTGAAAGCCGTTCTATAAGCCCAAAGGGCATCGTCGAGTTTGAGGGACCAATCCTTTCGAGAGTGTCCAACCGTTTTTTCCAAAATTCTTTTAATTCGCGGTTGGACACTTCGACTTGACCACTAGTTTGAGGATGATAGGCGGTGGCGACTCGGTGTGTGACACCATAACGTTTTAACACTTTGTCAAATTGACTATTACAAAAGTGAGTGCCTCTATCACTAATGATGGCTCGTGGAGTACCAAATCGGGTAAAAAGTTTTTGAGAAAATGTACCACCACTCGAGCATCATTTTTAGGCAAGGCTTGAGCTTCTACCCATTTAGACACGTAGTCAACGGCTACCAAAATGTATTTATTGCCAAAAGACGCAGAAATGGTCCCATAAAATCAATACCCCAAACATCAAAAATTTCGCATACAAGAATACCGTTTTGGGGCATTTCATTTTTTCGAGAAATATTTCCGCTCGTTGACAATTATCACAAGTTTCAATATACCGTTTTGCGTCTTGGAAAAGTGTAGGCCAATAAAAGCCCGACTCAAGGACCTTTCGTGCCGTGGTATTCGCTGATAGTGCATTTCCACCGGTGGGTCCTTTATGACAATGATTCAAAATGGAGATCGTTTGGGAAGTGCGACACATCTTCGTATGATTTGATCCGCACAAATTCGGAAGAGGTGGGGATCGTCCCAAATATAGTGTTTGAGGTCCGAAAAGAATTTCTTCTTTTGTTGATGGGTCACCCTTTCGGTAGAACTTTTCCGCAAGATAATTAGCAAAATCGCAAACCAAGGATTATCAATTGAAATTGAGTTCAAGGAAAAGAGTTGCTCATCCAGGAAAGAATCTTTGATATGTCCTTTGTGTTGCTTGTCGGTGTCGGAGTGCTCAAGCCTTGACGGTGATCGGCGACAAGATTTTCGCAAGACACCGTTTATCTTTGATTTCCACATCGAAATCTTGGAGTAAGAGTACCCATCGAATTAGTCGTGGTTTTGCATCATTTTTATCAAGCAAATAACGTAAGGCGCAGTGATCCGTATAGACAATGACTTTTGATAGGATCAAATATGAGCGAAATTTGTCAAAGCGAAAACTACGCAAGTAACTCCTTTTCGTAGTTGTATAATTGGACCGAGCGGATTTAGAGTTTTACTTGCGTAGTAAATTGGTCGGAAATGCTTATCTTTTCGTTGCCCAAGTACCGCACCTACCGCATAATCGCCGGCATCACACATGAGTTCGAATGGTTGAGACCAACTGGAGCTACCATGATGGGAGAAGTGGTGAGTTTTTCTTTCAAAGTATTGAATGCTTGAAGGCATTCATCATTGATATGAAAGACCGCATCCTTCTTCAAGAGGCGAGTGAGTGGCCGGGCAATTTTTGAAAAATCTTTGATGAATCGCCTATAGAACCCGGCATGCCCCAAAAAGCTTCGGATTGCCTTCACCGTGGTGGATGGTGGCAATTTGAAATTGTCTCAACCTTCGCCTTGTCAACTTCAATGCCCCTGCAAGAAATTTTATGTCCCAAAACAATACCTTCTTGTACCATGAAATGACATTTTTCCCATTTAAGAACCATGTTAGTCTCTTCACAACGAATGAGGACTTTTTTAAGATTTGCAAGACAAAGATCAAATGAGTCCCCAAAAACCGAGAAGTCATCCATGAAGACTTCCATGATATCTTCTACAAGTTCGTCGAAGATAGCAAGCATGCACCTTTGAAAAGTTGCCGGTGCATTGCACAATCCGAAAGGCATGCGACGATAGGCAAAAGTACCATAGGGACAAGTGAAAGTGGTCTTTTCTTGGTCCTCCGGTGCTATCGGAATCTGAAAATAACCTGACATGCCATCAAGAAAGCAATAATACAATTGACCAGATAATCTTTCAAGCATTTGATCAATAAAAGGTAAAGGAAAATGGTCCTTGCGAGTAGCATCATTGAGTCGTCGGTAATCGATGCAAACTCGCCAACCTGTTACCGTCCGCATTGGAATAAGTTCATTCTTTTCATTTGGTACCACCATCATCCCACCTTTCTTTGGAACCACTTGAATCGGACTCACCCAATTCTTCAGAAATGGATAGATGAGCCCAAAGATCAAGTAATTTGATTACCTCCGCCTTGACTACCTCTTTCATGTTTGGATTTAAACGATTTGTGGTAGAACAACCGGCTTGAAATTTTCCTCCATCGAATTTTGTGAGTGCAAAAGGAAGGATTTATCCCTTGAATATCGGAGATTTTCCAAGCGATGGTTTTTTATGTTCCCCGTAATATTGCCAACAATCTATCCTTTTGATGAGAAGATAAATTGGAGGAAATAATTACGGGAAGTTTGGCGTTCTTGGCTAGAAATGCATATTCCAAGTGTTCGGGTAACTCCTTGGCTCAACGGTGGTGGATCCTCAATGGATGGTTTGATATGCCCCGCCTGTGAGTTTTCAATTTTTTCGAACTCTTTCGTGTTCTGTTGGTTCGTTTTCCTCTAATGCGAGTACTGATTCCCTAAGAAAGGGGTTTTCATCCGATATACCGCACTTTGAACAATACAAGTCTCCAAGAATTCGTTAGAAATCATGCTTGGTAGAGAGTTGGTTATCTCCATATCGATAAGATCAATAGCAAAACAGAGTCATCTTTATCTATCGTATTTTTCATTGATGTAGCGATTTTAAAAATGACTTGTTCATCTTCGACTCTTAAAATTAGTTTGCCATCATGCACGTCAATGATTGCCTTAGCAAATAGCTAAAAATGGACGCCCTAGATCAAGGGGACTTCGACATCTCGTATGCATATCAAGAATTACAAAATCGACAGAAATATAAACTTATCGACTTTGACCAAAACATCTTCAACAATGCCTCTAGGATATTTAATAGATCCGTCGCCTAATTGCAGGCTCATCCTAGTTGGTTTTGGCTCCCTGACCTATTTGTTTGAATAAATCATAAGGCATCAAATTAATGCTAGCCCCTAGATCGGCCAATGCCCGATCAACAGTCAAATTACCGACATGACAAGGAATAGTGAAACTCCCTGGATCTTTGATTTTCTGAGGTAACTTGTTTTGCAAAATTGCCGAGCATTCCTCATTTAATTGCACCATGGATATTTCTTCAAGCTTCTTCTTATTTGAAAGAAGATCTTTTAGGAACTTGGCATATTTTGGCATCTGTGAAAGGGCTTCAACAAAAGGAATATTGATGTGCAATTGTTTAAATAAATCCAAGAACTTACCAAATTGGTCGTCATGTTTGTCTTTACGCAATTGACTTGGATACGGAATAGGTGGTTGGAATTTCGGTACCATTTTCTTTGTTTCCTTGGATACCTGTTCGTCTTTTTGTTGTATGGGCGTGGGTTCGTCCTCCGGCATCCGTACTTCGTCTAGCTTTGTTCCACTCCTTAGAGTAATTGCTTTTACCTGTTCTCTTGGATTTGGCTCGGTGTTGCTAGGTAAGCTCCCTTGTGGCCTTTCGGAGATCATTTTGGCAATTTGACCAATTTGATTTTCCAAGTTGCGAATGGATGCTTCTTGGTTCCTTAAGGATGTTTCGGTGGCCGTGAAACGGGTTTCCATTGTTTGGACGAATTTGGACAGTAAGTCCTCCAAACTTGTTTTCGCGGTTGGAAACCGGGAGTGCAGATTTAATTGGGGAGTGCGTTTGGATTAGGCTTCTGTTGACCTTGATTTCCCCAACTAAAGTTCGGGTGTTGACGCCAACCTGGATTATAAGTGTTACTGAAAGGATTATTTTGAAAGGGTCGAGATTGATTACCTAGATAATCCACTTGTTCATGCGGGGGTATCGCGTGAGGGCAATCTTGGTGGTTGTGCGATCCTCCACAAGTCTCGCATGAGAAGGCTTGTTGTGGTGGTGGTTTTGGAGCTGCCAACCCGTCAATTTTCTGAGTCAGAGCTTCGACCTGTGCGGCTAGTGTAACCACCACGTCTGCATTATATACTCCCACTGACCTGTTGGTTTTCCCTCATACGGATTGCCATTGATAGCCATTCATGGCCATTCATTCTATGAGATCTTGGGTGGCTTCGGGTGTTTTATTGTTCAATGTCCCCCCGCCGCCGCATCAATCATCTGCCTTGTCGATGAGAGCAACCCATTGTAAAATGTTTGGACTTGCATCCAAATGGGAAGACCATGATGTGGGCATTTTCGCAGCAATTCTTTGAATCTCTCCCAAGTGTCGTACAAGGTTTCATCGTCCTCTTGAGTGAATGAAGAGATCTCATTCCTCAATCGTGCGGTTTTAGCGGGTAGGAAATACTTTAGAAGGAATTTTTCCGCCATAATGCTCCATGTTGTGATTGTTCCCTTCGGTAAAGTGTTTAGCGGTTGTTTAGCCCGCCCCCGAAGAGTAAATGGGAACAAGCGAACGGATGGCATCGTGAGACTCCATTTATTTTGAAAGTATCGCAAATTTCGAGGAAATTCACGATATGATTATTTGGATCTTCGTCCGGTAGGTCGTTTATTGAACAAATTGTTGCACCATTTGAATGACATTCGGTTTGATTTTGAAATTATTGGTCGCAATAAATGGGCCTTACGATACTAGACGACGCATCATCCATAGATGGCTTAGCGGCGTAGTCGCATGGTTCTTTGTTGTTCATCCGCCATATCGGGATCTTGCTTTCGTTAGTATCCTCCTCGTGGTTTATACTAATACTTTTCTCTCGTGTTGCTACCGGCGGTCTCGCGCTTCCAAATTCGGCGACGAGTAGGCATGCACTGTGGTAAACAAGGAGGATAAGTATAATCCAAGACTTACAAAGATAGATACCTAGAAACACAATTGATGAAAATATTAAAAAAAAATGATTAAATTAACAAAAATAAGGTGTTCTTAATATTACAATCCCTGGCAACGGCGCCAAAAACTTGATGGCTCAAAAGCTACTCTAGAAAACCTTAGGCAAGTGCACCTATCGTTTTGTAGTATAGATTATTGAGTACCGAGTGTCATTCCCACGAAGATTGTAAGTACTAATAATTACCGTCATTTTGTTATCTAATCTAGTAATTTTCAGAGTTTTGTTTGTTAAAATGGAAAATGGAAAATAGAGAATTTAAGATAATTACAACTTACAAAAAGAAATCAAATAAAAATAGATTGTAGAATGAGAAATCAAGAGATAGAAATGTGTTGAATGTAAATCCCTCTAGAATGTTTTTGTGATTCAATCAAGATAAAAATACAACCATAAGCCCTTAAGCAAAAACTAACCTCTTTTAATAAAATCTCATGTTATGTGGACCGTAGAAATTCCCGATTTAAGTTAAACCCTTTCTCAAGGCGGAAAACTCCTAATCTCAAGTTGATTAACTGAAATCTCTTTCTAGTTAAAACCCCCAAAATTGCATTATAACGATTTATGAATTCCCATATTAGGTTTGACCCTAATTCAGAAGATTTATGTCGTCCTATATCTAGGATTGCATGCAACTCTTTTCACTTATATAGGTTCTTTCCCACCATAAATCTCTCTATTATTCGATGAGGAATAGATATCAAATTAATATACCGGAAATAGTAACTTGAATGAATTAAACATGATATAAGTGAATCACACAAGACATGAGAATGTTATTAAAAACATACAAACCTTAATCACAAATCCATTCTAGAGTTCATTACATTCAAACACTAGTAGTTTAGCTACTCATGATTTTGACAAAAGAATAAATTACACAAAAAGATTTAAGTGTTGTAGACATGGTGTACTTATCTTTCTCAAAATCTCAATGACTTCTTCCTTGATAGATGATGTTGATCCAAGCCTTCTTCTCCAATGTTGCTACAAGCTTACTCCTCCAAGACCTCTTGATCCCAATTCCACTCAAAATGTTGGACACAATGAATATTTTCTAAGTATCTATGATGAATACACAATGAATCTCTATATGAATGAATATTACATGAATGATTTTCCAACTCAAACTCTTGGCTTTTATAAGCACCATCTTTGTGAAATACCATATTAACAAATGCTCCATTTCCATGCTTGTTAGTTGAATCATTGTGTGCACATTCATGGTTGAGTTGGTTGAATCATTGTATACACATGACAATACTTCACTTCCATTGGTTGAGTTGGTTGAATCATTGTGTCCACATGACAATTGAGGAGATAATTGAGTTTTGGTGCAGCAAGATGAGGTGTGAAAGTTGCTCAAAGGTTGTCAAAAAGCAAAAGTCTCCATTATTTCCGCCAAAAGAAGAAAAATTGTTGAGTCGAGAGAAAACACGGCCGTGTTTCACAAATTTGACGAACACGGCCGAGTTTATAAACACGGCCTGGCCGTGTTTTCTTCGCAAAAAGGGGATTTTCTGGCAGGGTGTGCTTTTAAACACGGTTTGGGCGTGTTTTGATGTTTTACGTGTGAAACACTACTGTGCTTTGTAAGCACGGCCCGGGGTGTGTTTTTCTGCTTTTTTTTCTTGTTTTTCTTCCCTTTGAAGCATGGCCATGTTTCCCAACACACTAGGGTGTGTTCTGCACGAGATTGAGTCTTCTTGCCTTCTTTTAGACTTTGTTTTTGTTCGTATTTTCATACGAAATCATACGAATTTGCTTCAAGTCTTTACCTTCATCATTCAAAACAAGCCAATGTGATTTTTCTTGATTTTATTGATTAATGAACTAAAAAGTTAAAGAAATTATCTAAAAAGGTTTAAAAAAATGTGAACAAAAATGCACTTATCAATAATTTTCTACATGCTTTCTTCCTTTGTCCCTTTGCCAAAAAGTTGTTGGGAGTTGCTGGACATTTCTTTTTGTTCAGTTGAAACGCATACCTTCCTGTCATGCCTAATCATATTTGGAGAACGGGTTCAGCAGAGAGGAAGACACAAGTGGCTATGATGTTGTGGGGATTATGGTCTAACGAGAATGATATAATTTGGAATCAGAGCTATAAATCCCTTGCCCAGCTGATAAACTCTGGAAGTTCTTTACTTTTTCAGTAGGAAGTTGCACAAGTTGTGGAGTTAGGATATTAGCTTATCCTTCCAACTGATGGTGCTGTCAAATGGCAATAACCGCAACAAGGTTGGATAAAATGCAATGTGGATGCAACTTTGTTTGCTGAAAGAGGCAAGATCGGATTTGGGGGAGTAGTTAGAGCTTATGATGGTAACTTCTTGGTTGCAATCCATGGAAGCTTATCTGGCCCTTTGATCCTAGAAGTTATTGAGGCTCTAGGCACTAGAGAAATCCTTAGTTGGTTTAAGAACAAGTGGACTAATAATCTTATCATTTTGGAATCGATTCTTTGACTGTGATCAAGGCTTTTAGGAAGAAACCTGAAGAAAACTCATATTTTGCAAACTTGATACAGGAAAGTAGGGAATTACTTGGAAATATGCAAACGTGAAGTGTGTTTTTGTTAGAAGATCAGCGAATGTTGTTGCACATGTGTTAGCCCGAGCAACAAATTTTATATATGATGTCAATGAGTGGTGTTTTGTTCCACCCCTTTTATTTGTAATGATTTGCAGTTCGATCTACTGAATTAATGAAATCTTTCATCTTGTTTTTTTTTAAAAAAAGTGTAGTATCTCTGTATCATTGAATCTCTAAACACTATTATTTTAATAAATTAATGACTCCATGTACAAAAGTGTGGTGTTGACTGTTGAGCAGTAGAGACAGAAATGGATTCAATCAACAACAACAACAACAACAACAAACTAAGCCTTAATCCCACTACGTGGGGTCGGCTATACGGATCATATCGCGCCATCGTTTACGGTCATAAGCCATATTTTCGTTTATTTTTAGGTATAACATGTCATGTTTAATAGTTTCTTTCCAAGTCTTTTTAGGTCTACCTCTTCATCTTTTGATTTGTGTGAGTGATTCTCTACCTTCTAAACGTCGCACAGGTGCATCTAAAGGTCTCCTATAAACATGTCCAAACCATCTTAATCGTGTTTCTCTAATTTTCTCGTCTATTGGTGCTACTCCAACTTTGTTTCTAATGTGTTCATTTCTTATTCTATCTAATCTAGTGTGTCCGCACATCCATCTTAGCATTCTCATCTCTGCTACCCTCATTTTTTGTTCGTGTTCATATTTAGTCGCCCAACATTCCCGCTCCATAAAGCATTGCGGGCCTTATGGCCGTTTTATAAATTTTTCTTTCAATTTTAATGGTATTTTACGGTCACAAAGGATAGAAGATGCACTCCTCCATTTATTCCAACCCTTTGGATCCTATGTGTGACATCTTTATTGATTTCTCCGTTCTCTTCAATTATAGATCCTAAGTATTTAGAACTCTTTGTTATACTCACTTCATGTCCATCAATTTTAACCTTCGTCTCATTGTTCCTGTTGTTTTTACTAAAGTGGCATTCCATGTATTCTGTTTTAGCCCTACTTATAGTAAAACCTTTTGATTCTAGTGCTTCTCTCCAAACTTCCAATTTTGCATTTACTCCTTCCCTTGTTTCATCAATTAAAACTATATCGTCCGCAAATAACATACATTCAGAGATGGATTTTTGTAAGTGTTTAGTGATTTCATCAATTATTAGGATAAAAAGGTACGGGCTTAGAGCAGATCCCTGATGCAAACCTATAGTGTTTGGGAATTCACTAGATATTCCTGTTGGTGTCCTGATACATGTTGTTATACCATCATACATATCTTTTATGGCATCTACGTAGGCTATTTTTATTTCTCTTTTTTCCAATACACGCCACATTATATCACGGTTGATTCAATCATGCTAAAATATTTCATTTGGCAGGTTCGCTGGGTTGAACTTGCCGGGTCCCGGGTCCAAGGTGGGGTGGGGAAGTCCCAGGTCCAATATTTTCTTGGTAGGACGGGTCCCAGGTTTGACCAAACTCGTTCTAGACCCGCCCCATTGCAATCTCTATACTTCTAGAGATGAAAGCGGGACGGGTAGATGCGGGTACCACCCACCCAAACTCTAGTGAGACGACTATGGTAATCTTTTTCGGATTCGGGATGAGTATAAGAAGAAAAATTACTATCCATTTATATATGTGTAGGGTACGGTTTTACCCCCTTGGATACCCACTACCAGAACCCGTTTACCCCTTATAAGTAAACTCCACTTAGTTTTTTCACCTGACATATTACATTTCTTCTTAGAAGTTAGAATCGATTCCAACATAAATTTCCATTTTGTACAAAGAATATATAAGAATAAGTGAAATTGTTACTTCAAATTTGTGATTATACCAATTATATATTATCTTTGTCAAGTTTGATATAACTACATGTTTGGTGATGTAGTTTTGTGAATTAAATAATGTACTAGTGTTGACTATGCAATTCTAAGAAATTTATTGGTGGTATTTGTATTTATGTATTGTTTTTGATTTAGTTAATGAATGGCGATGGTTGTAGTGACTTCTAAAATTAAAATGACTAATTGTTATATTTATTAAAAATCTAACATAATAGACATATACTCATATAATATTTAGTTTTTAGTAGGGTGTCCATTTAACTATTCATATAATTATAATTTTTCATATAAAATAAACATGTTTTAGACTGGTACGGGTAGCATGCATGTATATCAACAAATGAATTTGGGATGGGTATGAGTAATGGGTATAGTTTCTTAATCGGGGTTGGGACGGGTATAAATATTATGAATATTATAGGGTTCGGTTATGAATACCCTTAAATGGGTGGGTACCTTGCTCATTATCATCCCTACTTAGTCCGCAATGCATACAAAGAATATGACATTGTTAAATATTGATTTATTTATGGAATTTTTCGGGGCTTAACTTAAAGGCAAAAACTCATATAGGACCGTCTTACGGGTCTCAATCCGTAAGACGGATCCTATTTAAACCCGTAAGACGGATCCTATTTGACCCGCGGATCCACGGATCCTGTTGACCAAGTCCGCGGGTCAACAATAGGTCCTGCCTTTTTTTCTATTTTTCTTCCTCAATTAAAGTAACAGTTTTATGAGAAAAAGTATCGGTTATTTTAGATAAAGTATCATATTTTTTAATATAGACACATATTATGATTACATTACATTGAAGGACAAATAAATATATCTGAGTTAAAGTAACACCTTTATGAGTAAAAACATATATTTGTTAAAATATCATGTTTTAAGAGTAAAAATATCTGTTTTTTTAAATAAAGTATTACATTTTTAATAATAAATACAAAGAAAGATGAATAATAAATATGATAGAGTTAAGGTAATACTTTTATAAGTAAAAGTATTTGTTTTTTGAGATAAAGTAACATATATTTTAATATAGTCACAAATTATGAATATATTACAATAAATATATATATATATATATATAATAGAGTTAAAGTAACACTTTTATACGTTAAAGTATCTTTTTTTTTTGAGATAAAATATCATGTTTTTTAATATAGTCACAAATTAGAAATGAATGAAAGAAGGAAAAATAAAAAATAAAATTATGAGATAGTTAATGTAACACTTTTATATAAGTAAAAGTATTTGTTTTTTGAGATAAAGTAACATATTTTTTAATATAGTAACAAATTATGAATATATTACAACAAATATATATATATATATATAATAGAGTTAAAGTAACACTTTTATACGTTAAAGTATCTATTTTTTGAGATAAAGTATCATATTTTTCAATATAGTCACAAATTAGAAATGAAGGAAAGAAGAAAAAAGTAAAAAATAAATATGATATAGTTAAAGCAACACTTTTATAAGTAAAAATATCCTTTTGTTGAGATAAAATATCAGATTTCTTAAGATAGTTACAAACTAGGAACAAAAAAAGGAAAAATAAAAAATAAATATGATATCGTTAAAGTAACACTTTTTTAAGTATCCATTTATTTAGATAATGTATTAGGTCTTCTAATAGACTTGGGTTCGATTCTTAGTCTCTTCATTTAGAGGCGTTTTTAATTTTTATTCAATTTACCAGGCGTATTTATGAATGACTTTATATACATGGTTACACTAAAATTGCAGAACAAACACTAGTGGTGTAGTGGTAGAACATTACCTTAAGCTTATATAGGTTGCGAGGTTCGATTCAGTGTTTTATGCCAAATGTATTGAAAACCACAGTTATATCTGCGTAATTTAGAACTTTGTCACTTTGGCGTCTTAATACAACAAGTGAATACTATTAGGGGTGTTAATCATGTCGTGTTTCGTGTTCGTGGGTCATGTTATGACATGGGTATTATATGCTGACACGAACACAAACATGAACACGACATATTTAATTATTTGTGTCAAGATACACGACACAAACACGACCTTTTTATGACACGGGTGACCCGACACGATACGAAATACCTATATAATTTAAAATTGTCACGAAAAAAAATTAGAAAATTGAAAAAAAAATTATAAATAAAAATACTATAAATTATTAGAAAATACATTCAATAACCTGTCCAACATCATATAACCAACTAAAACATCATAAAATATGAAAATAATATGTCTCTATATAATTAAATGGATTAAATAGGTCAATCATGTTGAAACGGGGGTAGACCTGATCGGACATATTTCTTTCTCATGTTAATAGTATTCGACCCGAATTTGACTCAAATCTGCGAAGCGTTGTACCTATAAATACTAAATTCGTATTAGGTTTGATATATCTAGTATTATTATTACCATATTGCCCCTAATAGCTGCCCGATAGGGACCCGAGATCAAGGAGGCGTGACCTTGGACGAGGCCACGAAGAGTCTCCCAAAGACTGAGAAGGACCCTATCCATAGCCAAACGACATAGGTTGCAAGGTGAGCCGACCCACAACGAGGCTAGCCCAACCCGAGATAATCACGACTTTGACATTTGGCCTCCCAAATGCAAAGGTTCACTGATTGAGGCCCACCGACCCATTGCGAGGTAAAGCCTTAAAGACCGACATGTGGATGTCTACCTTGATGTGACTGTTACAGAAGGGAGATGTTGACACGTGGAATAGGCCGTACAAACCGTACGACCTATCAAGACCGAAATCTATAAATACCGCACTTTGGACAGAAATCAGGTATCTCATAATTACATTATCACCTCGCTCTTCAGTTCATTTGTGACCTAACTACATGTACTGACTTAAGCATCGGAGGGTCTTAGCTGGGAACCCTCTTGACTAGGGGTGGGCATCGGGTCGGGTAGTCGGGTTTTCGGGTATTCGGGTCGGGCACCGAAAAAATCGGTGTCTCACTTAGGATACCCGAACCCTACCCGAAAAAATCGGATACCCGACTTTTCGGCACCTAAAAAACTCGGGTACCAGCGGGTTAAGGATTTCGGGTTTCATTTTTTTGGGACACAATAAATTATCTCAACGAGGGAAAACGGTAAGAATATGTGATCTTACAGCCTTCACCGAGAGAATACCCAACCCCGAGGGTATATTGCCTCCCAGTGAATTGGAACTCAAGTTCCTGCACATTAAATGATTTCAACAGATTTGATAAGTTAATCTAGAAGAAACAAAATAAAAATAATGATGAAAGGAAATCTTAAGCACAACGATGAGGAAATTTATCATTGTTGTTTAGCAGACGCATGTTATCATTGAAAAAACACCTATTGGTCCTATTCAACACATTTAGATGAAGTAAAGCACTTAATAGTTATCCATTAAGAATAGTAAAGAACATCAATTTTGGGTTTCTTTTTTTTTTTTGCGAAATGCGCGTGGTGTGTGAAAGCAAAGCTGCAACCTTTGCTGTGAATTTTAAAAATAAAAAAAACAAAAGTAATGAAAGCCTGCCTTCTGCACCACCACCACACTTCCATCAAGGCATCAATTCCTCATTTTCTCTATCACTTTTTATTTTTCGAATGTACCTCCACGTGAAAATTTCCACACAAATATTTTTTCGAAAAAAAATGTCAATTAATAATTAGATAAACCATCTGGGAGAGACATAGACTGAGACAGACATGATGACGGAACTGGGAAGGTTTGTGAGTTTTCTAGGGTTCTAATTTATCGGGTACCCGATCGGATAGTCGGGTATTTATTTAATACCCGCTACCCGACCCGATGTTTCCTAAATCGGGTATCGGGTACCCGCTACCCGATTTTTTTAAAAAAAATACCCGGCCCGATCGGGTATTACCTGATCGGGTCGAGTCGGGTACCCAATACCCGACCCCGAATGCCCACCCCTACTCTTGACTAGCCTAACATGTGTTATTATTACAGTTCCCTCGTAGTCCCTCGAACTAAGTACCTAGGCTAGAAGCAAACCGCCCAGACCCGAAGTACATCTGATTATTAATACCCAAATCAGTTGGTGCCGTCTGTGGGAACTAGGTCGAACTGAATATGGACGAGACACTAGTGAAAGAAAAAGGAATACCACCTCGTGGATAAAACATGGAAGAAACACCAATAAGGACGAAGAAAACTGCACCTCGGGGAGCCTCCCCATCATTGCAAATCCAAGACCAAGCCCAGAAGGAAGTTGAAGATCCAATGATCAATATGCGATCAAGTGACTTGGAAAAATTGATAGAAAGAAGGATGAAGGAAAAAGTAAGGAAGGGAAAAGCACCTATGGTCTCTCCCCCCAGGGAGTTACCTAAGGCAAACGAGGCCGAGATCGATGATGAGGATAGGAGGCTGGAGGATGTCGAAGAAGTGGCTAGTCGATTAGCACCGCGAGCGAGGCCACCTATGGCGAGCTTCTAAGAGCAACGGATATTAATAAGCTCAGCGACCAAATCAAGCAAGCTACTCCAAAGCTGGATAATCTGAGGCGAAGGGGAGTCGTAATGTCCGCTCTGCAAAAGAGAGGATCTCCTTTTTTCCTCCGAAATCCTAACAGAAGTAGTCACCAAAAGTTTCAAATTACCCGACCTCCCAAAGTATGATGGGAATAAGGATCCCCAAGAACACCTAACGACATTTGATCATGTGATGCAACTTTATGGGCAGTCGGATGCTATGAATGCGAGAGTATTTATCACCACCTTAAAAGGGAAGTCCTAAGAGTGGTTCACAGGGCTCCCTATGGGAACCTAGGTCTCATACGAACAATTGTCAAGGAAGTTTAATACCAGTTCGAGAGTCAGAAGCGAGCTAGAAGATCTTCATCGCATCACTTCACCATTAGACAAGCGACAGAAGAACCCCTTCGGGATTTCATCAATAGATTCAATGATAAAGCCCTGGAGGTACAGGACGTGAGAATTTACATGTTGACAAATCTATTGGTCCATGGATTGAATAAGGGGTCATTGGCGTTAGCCCTCGCGCGCGATCCCCCAAAGGATAAAGAGGAGTTGATGGAGATGACCCAAAGGTACATTCAAGAAGAGGAGATGAATGCGATAAAAGACCACGAGTGGTCAAGCATGGAGCCACAGGACAAAAAGGATCCTAGAGAAGGACCTCGCTTCAGGTCTGGAAAAGACCTTGAGCGAGGCCGAGATTAGGATCGTCAGCGACCATATAAATTTGCTAGGTACACTCCTTTGAACGCTCCCCGAATGCACGCACTTATGTCGATCGAAGGAAAGAACATGTTAAAATGGCCAAATAAGATGAGGGCTACCCCGGGAGAAGATATGAGAGTAAATATTATCACTTCCATAAGGATCATGGGCATGAACCGAAGATTGTTTTCATTTGAAGGAGGAAATAGAAAGACTTATTCAGCAATGCTACTTAAAAAAAATCGTGAGCAGTAAGGGAGATGATGGTGAAGATAATCGCTACGTAATATCAAGGACAGCAAGGCCCGGTTCCCTACCGAGGAACAAATCTCAAAGTAGATTTGAAGCCCGATTTCCCGTACCTAAGCGAGCCGAGCATCCCTGTGAGCGATCTCAGGCTAGGCAGGGTAGAGCGGGAGACAACCTTCCTCGGAGGGGGGTGATTCAGATGATTGCTGGAGGACCCTCGGGAGGAGATTCACAGAGTGCTAGGAGGAAACATATGCGGATTTTAGCTCATTCACATGATCTCAAGCGAGTTGTGGATATATTGAATATATAGGAGGCTAATCCAATCACCTTTGACAATCGTGACCTTGTTGGAGTTGAAACAGGTCAAAACGACCTTATGGTAATCACAATGGATATTGCTAACTTTGCGGTCCAAAAGACATTGATAGATAATGGGAGCTCAGCAGACGCTATTTTCAACGGAAAATGCAATTAGACGTAGCAACCTTGCATCCCGTTGATACGCCATTGACTGGTTTTGGTAGGAGCGAAGTGATACTATTGGGAACCATATATCTCCCCACCTCACTTGGAGCCTCGCCTTTTCGAAAGATGGTTATGATTAAATATTTGGTGGTGGATGCTCCGTTTGCTTATAATGTAATCTTGGGGAGGCCGGGTTTAAATCAGTTCCACGCAATCGTATCCACATATCACTTGAAACTAAAAATCCCAACTATTGAAGGAATCAGGGAAGTGCGAGGAGATCAGAAGAACGCAAGGGAGTGTTATAATCTATCACTTAAAAAGAAAAAAGGTGGAAGGGAGATCAGAACCATTAAGCAAATAACTCGAGAGGAGGAGATAGGAATGAGTAAGAACGAGAAGGAGAATGATAAGAAGGACAGGGTAATGGAATACAGGATTGAACCCACTGAGCAATATAAGTTAGTAGAACTAGATCCAAGTGACCTAGAAAAATCCACCAAAATAGGGTCGCAAATGGATGTTAATCTTGAGCTTTTGACTATTCGATTCCTCAAAGAGAACACAAATATCTTTGCTTGGAAGCAGTCAAATTTTCAAGGCATCAACCAAGAGATAGTCGTACATCGGTTGAATATGGACCCAGGGGTGAAACCCGTCAAGCAAAAGAAGCGAAGCTTTGGAGGAGAGAAGAACCGAATCATTGAAAACAAGGCCAATAAGCTTCTCGAAGCTAGCCATGTGGTTGAAATTCATTTCACAGAATGGCTTTCGAATGTGGTGATCGTGCCAAAAACAATGGATAAGTGGAGGTTGTGCACGGATTTTACCGATCTAAATAAAGCATGTCCCAAGGATCCATATCCATTGCCTCGCATCGACCTCCTAGTCGACACAACAACAGGATGCACTCTTTTAAGCATGATGGATGCCTATCAAGGTTACCACCAAATCTTTATGGCTGAGGAGGATAGGGATAAGACTTCATTCGTGGTTGATAAAGGGGTCTATTGCTGTAGAGTCATGCGTTTTGGTTTGAATAACGCGAGAGCAACATACCAAAGGTTAGTTAACCTCATGTTCAAAGAGGAAATTAGGCGAACCATGGAAGTTTATGTGGATGACATGCTCGTGAAAAGCGAGAAGGAAGAAGATCACCTAGGGCACTTGAAAAAAGCCTTCGGGATTATGAGAAGTTACAGAATGATGCTAAACCCATCAAAATGCACTTTTAGGGTGCGAGGAGGAAAGTTTTTAGGGTTCATGGTCAACGAAAGAGGGATTGAGGCAAATCCCAAAAAAATCAAGGCGATATTAGAAATGGCTTCCCCAAGAACAGCCAACGAAGTCCAGCAGCTCGCAGGGAGGCTAGCCTCGCTGAATCATTTCATTTCGAGGTCAGCCGATCGAAACTTAGCTTTCTTCACCACATTGAGAAATATGAAAAATTTCAAATGGACGGACGATTGCGAAAAGTCCTTTGACAGTTTGAAAGAATATTTGATGTCGCCACCATTATTGTCGAAACACGAGAAAGGCAAGCCGTTATTTTTATAACTAGCGGTCTCCAAGCGAGCAGTGAGCTCGGTATTGGTAAAAGAGGAGGATGGAGTCCACAGACCGGTATACTATGTCAGCAAATTGTTGCAAGGAGCTGAAGAGAGATATTTGGAGGCAGAGAAGTTAGCTCTTGCATTGGTAGTAGCTGCAAGGAAGCTACGTCCCTATTTCCAATCTCATCAAATCATTGTTTTAATAAACCAACCATTGAGACAAATTTTGGGTAGGCATGAGTTGTCGGGTCGCCTTGTGAAGTGGTCTGTAGAGCTAGGAGAGTTTGACATCAAGTACCAGTGTAGGTCAGCGATTAAAGCTCAAATTCTAGCTGACTTCGTTAACGAAGCACCGATGGTAGAAGAAGTGACCCAAGGCGAGATGGCATGGCTTCTCCACGTGGATAGTTCATCTGTGGCTGTAGGAGGAGGAGTTGGAATTCTTTTACAGGGTCCAGACTCATTTGAAGTAGAGGTCTCTTTGAAACTCGATTTCGAAGTTACCAATAATGAGGCGGAGTATGAAGCTTTGATTGCGGGAATGAAGTTAGCACAAAAATGCAATGTTAAAAGGCTCTTGGCATATACTGACTCTCAGCTAGTAGCCATGCAGATGGAAGGCACTTTCGAAGCAAAAGACAAATCCATGTCAGAATACTTGAGCAAGGCTAGAGGGCTGAGGAGCAACTTTGAAGTTTTCCAGTTACACCAAATTCCCAGAGAGGAGAATGAGCGAGCTGATTCTTTGGTTTGTTTTGCTAGTGCGGTCACCGAATGGGTTCTAGAAAGGTGGTTGTGTTGGTGGCGAAGCAACCCGAGGTGAGATCCGAGGCCGACCCTATTGATTACTTTTCAAAGGAAACTTTAGTACTTCATATCGGGGTCCAAATGAATTGGATCGAAGGGCTCAGGAATTTTAAAATCAGCACACTACCAGCAGACCCTGGGGAAGCAAGGAGAATACAAACTAGAGCTCCCAGGTCTGAGTTCATAGGGGATGACATGTATAAGAGGTCATTTGGAGGCCTATTACTAAAATGTCTCTCTCCACAGAGCACGCAGTATGTAATGCAAGAAGTACATGAAGGAAATTGCAGAAATCACTCGGGAGGCCGGTCACTTGCCCAAAAAATACTAAGGCAAGGGTATTTTTGGCCTAGTGTCATGAAAGACGCTATCGAATTTGCAAAGAAGTGTGAGAAATGCCAGTTCCACTCAAATTTGAGTCATCAACCGGCTACCCCTCTTGAGGTAATTCCTATAGCATGTACTTTCGATCAATGGAGAATAGATATTTCGGGTCCTTTTCCAATGGCAAAAGTACAGAAAAAATTTGTTATCGTGTCAATAGAGTATTTCACGAAGTGGGTCGAGGCTGAGGCAATAGCTAGGATAGCGGAGCAAGATGTAATGCACTTTATTTGGAAAAACACTGTAAGTCGATTTGGGTACACCAGAACCCTCATATCTGATAACGGGACCTAATTCCAAGGAAGAAAAATTCGAGCTTGGTGCGAAGAAATCAAGATTAAGCAAAACTTCACAGCGGTAGGAAATCCTCAAGCTAATGGGCAAACCGAGGTGGCTAAAAGGATTATACTACAACATTTTGAAATCTAGATTGGGCGCGGTTAAGAGTATTGGGTAGAGGACCTCCCAGGGGTCCTTTCGGCCTATAGAACTACGCCGAGGACCTCCACGGGAGAAACATCATTTGGACTGGTGTATGGTTCCGAAGCAATCATCCCGGTGGAAATAGGAGAAGCCTCCTATAGGGTCGCTCACTATGATCCCGTGCAAAATAAAGGTCGACTACTTGAATTGGAGGTTATCGAAGAGAAGAGAGATAGATCCCTTGTACAAATACAAGCAGCCAAAGGAAGGATGTGAACCACATACGACAAATGAGTGCATGAAAGAAACTTCCAAGTGGGAGACCTAGTGTTGAAAAAAGTGGAGGTGTCAAGGAATGTGGGGAAGCTCGAAGCAAATTGGGAAGGCCCGTTTAAACTAATGAAGATATTAAAAAGAGACACTTATAGGCTTGAAAGCATGGAAGGAAAGGATCTTCCAAGGCCTTGGAATATTCACAATTTGCATAAGTTTTACACTTAGGTGTTATGCTATAATATCATGTAACCTGTTTTGAATGTATATAAAGTAAGAAGGGCGAGGTAAAATGACTCTATTTTGTATCAAATGAGGCTAAGTAAATTCGTGTTTGCCAAAAACAATCTGAAATAGATCGTGGCATGAAAGAGGCCCCTCGCAAGATGAGCAATAAAAGCAACCTTAGCGAGGCGAGCTACATGTTAAAGTCGAAAATGATCTGAAAAAGATCGTGGCACGAAAAGAGGCCCCTCATGAGGTGAGTAGTAAAAGCAACCTTAGCGAGGCGAGCTACAAGTTAAAGCCGAAAACGATCTGAAAAAGATCATGGCACGAAAAGAGGCCCCTCGTGAGGTAAGCAGTAAAAGCAACCTTAGTGAGACGAGCTACAAGTTAAAGCCGAAAACAATCTGAAAAAGATCATGGCACGAAAAGAGGCCCCTCGCGAGGTGAGCAATAAAAGCAACCTTAGCGAGGCGAGCTACAAGTTAATTTCAGATCGTGGCACGAAAAGAGGCCCCTCGCAAGGTGAGCAATATAAGCAACCTTAGCGAGGCGAGCTACAAGTTAAAGCCGAAAACGATCTGAAAAAGATCGTGGCACGAAAAAGAGGCCCTCGCGAGGTGAGCAATAAAAGCAACCTTAGCTTGGCCTCGCGAGGTTTGCCAACAAAATGAGAGGCTAATCATATAAAACATAAACATCTGGAGCCTTGTTTTTGACATCAACAGGATTAGGAAGAGCCTCAGTTTCAAGGATGTGCGTACGCATTAGATCCGTGAACTCGTCGGTCTCTTCCTCATGAACGGCACCTGGATAGTCGCCTCCAACCATAACCTCGCCATCAGGGATATCACCCTCGGACTTTTCGAGGTAATCCACTCAAAAAGGATATAATTTGTTGAGGTCAAAATCCTCCTTGTAAGCTCCCTCGCTAATGCCTAGGTCATTGCAACGCTCAAACCCGTTGAAAAGATATACCGAGGCACAGCGAGTGACCAAATTCTCGTAGGAGTACGATCCCAAAAAGGACCTCACACCTTCACGACGAGATTTCTTGATAGCGGCGAGGTACTCCTCCAAAGCAATATACTCTTGATATCCTCGCGCACGGCCTAGATCATATGATTCTTGTCGCTCGGAGGCATGCATTTTATTAGCTTCGTCTAAGTCGAGACGAGCTTTGAAAAGTTGATCAGTGAGCTCTTGCACTTGGGATTTCAATGAAAAAATCTAAACCGAGGACCGCTGCTTGACTCGCTCAGTAGCCTCATGTCGAGCCTCTTCAACGACCTTGGCTTTCTCGAAGTCTGCCCCCTCCACTTTCTTGGTTGCTTGTTCCAAGGCCCGGCTAGCCTAACGTGTGTTATTATTACAGGTCCCTCGAACTAAGTACCTAGGCTCGAAGCGAACTGGCCCGACCCGAAGTATATCTGATTATTAATACCCAAATCAAGGTTCGTGTCGAATTATTGTGTCGTGTCACAAATTGATGTACCTAAATACTATGCGTGCATCATTTATACGCTAGATGCACCTGATAAATTAAAACATCATGTGATTGTTAGCGAACTTTCTCTTTTCTTCTTTATTTTTTATCTTGAAATTGTTGTGGATGGAGAAATGTTTTAATAGAACTTAAAATAAATTAAAGACTGCCGCTTAAATGGAAAAAAAATATCAATAAAATTAAAATTGTCGTTTTAACCTCAAAGTCATAATATATGAAATCTTGATATCTCAGATGTTTATATAATTAACTTTATGCAAATACGGAACTAAAAGGAATTTCCACGAATTTCTTAAGCATAATTCTGTGTATCATTTCTAAATAAATCGTATTCAATTATACAGCAAAGTACATTTACTAATTAATATGAATGTGATTCATCATTGAACTACTGTCAATCCAAATAAATATATTTCAGTATTTATGAGTTCTACATTACCCTGAAACTAAACCTCATTTAATATTTTGTCCAAATTAGTTCCATCATCTATAATTAACTAGATATCATGAGAAAGTACTCAAAAGTTGTTCTGCCCAAAATATGATGTTTTTACAGATGTTTTTAAATATGATGTTCTCAATCATGGATCCAAAGGATACATTTTGTTAATGTTTTTGGCATAAGACCATGTATTGTAATTTAAATGCATCATATATAGCAAATTACATAATTGCACCCAAACAGACTTACTCAGACCATGCCCAAAATATAAATCGACCCAAAGCATTTAGACGCTTTTAATTATTGTGGGCTTGATGAGTTGCTGAATGATAAGGAACAAGGTTAAGAAAAGGATTATTTGGTAGCACTCAGGTATGAAAAACTTATCCCTCAAGTCCGCTATCCTTGGGGACTTTTTGCTGGAGCACGGGACTCTTTCCCTTAGCCTCGAAGACCTCATGAACAATCATTTGGCGCGAGGGTGCGGACCCACTGGAGTACGAGGGGTCCCATGGCTTCTCGAGTGGCTAGAGGAGGGCTCGCCTTGGACCTCGAAATGGACATCATCCAAGGGAGGCGGACCGAGGTGCGAGCCTGGGGTGCCAAAGGGAGCTTTGGATTTAGGAATAGGCGGAGGACGATCTTTACGACGGGCGAGCAAAACCTCCTTTTGCTCTTTCATGTTCTTCGCAATCAGCGAATTGCGAACCGCCATATCTGCAAAAGAAAATTAAAAAATACATAAATATAATCTAGTAGAGGCAAGTTAAAAGAAGGATATGAAAATTACCCAAAGTTAAAGATGATAGCTTTGGGGCGGGGCTAAGGTCCGCGAGGGAAAGTACTTCCTCGTTCAGAAGCTTGCTAGCCACGAACCAAGATCTAAGGAGCTTGGTATTCACGAAGTCCTCATCCAAAGTAGTGGGGCCAAGAGAGCGAGGACGAGGTTTAGTAACCTTCCACTCTAAAGGAAGCGACCAAGGGGCCTTTATTGAAGCTTGAATATAAACAAATTCTCCTTCCAGGGCCATACCGAGGTGGGAAGAATGTGAAGTAACTTTTGCTAGGTTTGGGTGATATATAGAAAAAGCTCTTTTCACTAGCAGTCGAAGACGAGTTAGCAGAGTTCAAAAAACAGAAATTTGCGAGGGTCGGCTCTTTTTCAAAATATCTCATTAAGACTATGAAGCTTAAGAGGTGGCGATATGCATTGGGAACTAATTGGGCGGGAAGAACACCTAGCCCAGCGAAAAGGTTTTGAGAGAGGGGTCGCCATAGGAAACCTCAGACCAGCCTCGAAGCTATGGAGATGGAAAGAAAGAAAACGAGGGGGAGGTTTATCTATCCTATCATTGGTACCCGAAAGGATTATTTGGTAGCTCTCAGGTATGAAAAACTTATCCCTCAAGTTCGCTAGCTCATTTCCTCGAACCACAGAGCGTAACAAAGCCCAAGTCGCGATAAATTCTTAGTCAGGGTCAGTTTCATCTTCCTCTGTTTGGCGACCCTGGGTAGGCTGAGAGTTGGGATCCGCATGAAAGGGTAAAGCCCTAACAATCCTAAGAGTAACATTTAAAGGGGGACTAGATCTAAGGTCACCCCCAGTAGCGAGGCTTGATTCGGAGCCCGAGCTAGAACTACCCGAGCTGGAACTCGAATAGGTGGTGGAAGCTTTGGAGGACATTATTAAAAAGTTCCTTAAATAAATATTTATACACAAATAATAGCAAGCACGAAGCAAAGCGAAGCTAACTCGAGAAGGAGAGGTGAAATACACGTCGGAAAACCTTGACGGGAGGAGACTTCTAAGCTCGCGGCGACCTAAGGGAGTATTTACGGTTCTAAAATGAAAGGTAAAAATGAGAATCAAAAGGGCAACCCTTAAATATATAGTAGTGTGCGGGAAGATCGAACGGTGAGGATATTATGGCTCTTCGAATTCAACGATCCGGATTTAAAGTTACTTTTTGTAATTTATTACAAAATTAACTAGGGGAGTAATGATATACCTAGTATTATTATTACCATATTGCCCCTAATAGTTGCCCGATAGGGACCCGAGATCAAGGAGGCGCAACCTCGGACGAGGCCAAGAAGAGTCTCCCAAAGATTGAGAAGGACCCTATCCATTGCCAAACGACACAGGTTGCAAGGTGAGTCGATCCACAGCGAGGCTAGCCCAACCCGAGGTAATGACGACTTTGACATTTGGCCTCTCAAATGCAAAGGCTCACTGATCAAGGCCCACCGACCTATTGCGAGGTGAAGCCTTAAAGACCGACACGTGGGTGTCTACCTTGATGTGACTGTTACAGAAGGGAGATACTGACATGTGGAATAGGCCGTACGAACCGTACGACCTATCAAGATCGAAATCTATAAATACCGCACTTTGGACTGAAATCAGGTATCTCATAATTACGTTATCACCTCGCTCTTCAGTTCATTTGTGACCTAACTACCTGTACTGACTTAAGCATCGGAGGGTCTTAGCTGGGAACCCTCCCGGCTAGCCTAACGTGTGTTATTATTACAGGTCCCTCGAACTAAGTACCTAGGCTCGAAGCGAACCGATCCGACCCGAAGTATATCTAATTATTAATATCCAAATCAAGGTTCGTGTCGAATTATTGTGTCGTGTCACAAATTGATGTACCTAAATACTATGCGTACATCAAATATACGCTAGATGCACCTGATAAATTAAAACATCATGTGATTGTTAGCGAACTTTCTCTTTTCTTCTTTATTTTTTATCTTGAAATTGTTGTGGATGGAGAAATGTTTTAATAGAACTTAAAATAAATTAAAGACTGCCGCTTAAATGGAAAAAAATATCAATAAAATTAAAATTGTCGTTTTAACCTCAAAATCATAATATATGATATCTTGATATCTCAGATGTTTATATAATTAACTTTATGCAAATACGGAACTAAAAGGAATTTCCACGAATTTCTTAAGCATAATTCTGTGTATCATTTCTCAATAAATCGTATTCAATTATACAACAAATTACATTTACTAATTAACATGAAGGTGATTCATCATGGAACCACTGTATCCAAATAAATATATTTCATTTATGAGTTCTACATTACCCGGAAACTAAACCTCGTTTAATATTTTATCCAAATTAGTTGCATCATCTATAATAACTAGATATATGCACGAGAAAATACTCAAAAGTTGTTCTGCCCAAAATATGATGTTTTTACAGATGTTTTTAAATATGATGTTCTCAATCATGGATCCAAAGGATAAATTTCGTTAATGTTTTTGGCATAAGACCATGTATTGTAATTTAAATGCATCATATATAGCAAATTACATAATTGCACCCAAACAGACTTACTCAGACCAGGCCCAAAATATAATCGGCCCAAAACATTTAGACGCTTTTAATTATTGTGGGCTTGATGAGTTGCTGAATGATAAGGAACAAGGTTAAGAAAAGGTTTCTTGGTTTCTTGATCTTCTTCTCCAAAACCCCATTTAAACCCTTTCTTCATTCTATTTTCTGAATGTTGAATCTTCAAATGATCACTTGTGCAGTGACTTCACCAGCAGCTATCAATACTGGGATTTGGTTCCGTAGCCACAGAGGATCATTTCCCTCTGGCTTTTCTTCAGCTTCCAGAAAGTTCTTCCCATTAACGGCCAACATTTATCCGATCGAAAAGGTGATTTGATTGCCTTCTGTTTTTTTTTTCTGTTGTGCTGTCTAGATGGTGTAAAGTTATGTGTTACTGATTCTTCGTTGTTTGATTGATTTAATTAAATCAATGTATGAATCATGATATATGTTAATAATATGAACAAGGGATGTTAAAAAAACTTATGATTTTATCTCATAATCTGTTGCGTTGTGAGATGTATAGAGGCTCAGTAGCAATAAGAGTGCAAAGTTGTGATGATTTATTATCATAAATTGTATATGCATTGCTAATTCATTAATTCACACAACCTACTCTTTCATCAGAATAAATTTGTGCAGTATAGGATTCTACTTGCATTTGTGCTGTGAAAAGTAAGTAGAGGGAGTGTTTTCATACTCTAAACAAACGTGATTCTCAGCTTCTAGATGGAATTTTTTTTTTTTTTTTCCGGTGGGGTGGAAATTTCTTCTTGTTAGAGCCAAGTCTCTTTGTGGTACTAAACTATATTGAAGAAAGTCACAAGTCTATTTGAATTTTCTCAAGTATGCAGATTGCAGAATGCCAGATAGGAATATGAAATTGCTAAACCAGATAGTGTCTGTGTACTCTCGCTCTGTTTATCGATGCCTTATCTATTCGAAGACTGCTTAAAGCACTCAAACGTAAACAATGGTTCCAATAAGCTGAAACATTACCAGTTAAGCAGATTAAGTGTTCTTTTCATTTTATATTTGTGCTTCATTGTGCATTTTCTGAAAAAATACTACTTTTATTCATATCCTTCTAACTAGTTGTGTGAAGTACTTATTTTCTCGAAACCATATTTTTTAAGAGTTTGGGCCGTTTGGCTTATCCGTTGCTTCACATGAATATTCAAATGCATTTGTCCTACTTGGTATCAGACTCCTACTTGATTCTTATACTGACTGAGGCTGAGCGACATAATGTAAATCAACTGATCAAATGAAAATAAGGAACAAGCTAGGGGAAACGTTCTGAGGCAACAAGTTCAACAATATTTTATTTGATCTGAAGATCTTTTTAACATGGATGATAAGATTGCAGTACTAGATTGAAAATTTTGAGAATTACTAATATATAGGGAGTGTTTGCAAAACCTTCTACTTGTAGAAGAAGTGATTTATTGTAGCAGAAGTAAAGTAGTTGAGAATCATAGATCGTATTGCTTGCAAATAGAATCAGAAGTCGACAGTGTTTGGTGAAAAAATATTTAAAAAAATGCTTATTTGTTTGTAAAAGTCAAACCAGAAGTAGAATCATAAAACCCTGCTTTTATATTCTGACCAAATGAAGCAGAATGGGAATCAAAAGTTGACATTTGCAAACACTAAAAAGTGATTTTTTTCAACCAAAAGCTGAGAAACACTTTTTTTTAGTGATTGCAAACACTCCCGTAAGTCCTAGGTCCTATACAAATTCTTGGTACGATAGTCTATAATATACTAAGATTTCTTGGCACTGGCTTGTACTCGAGAAACAAAATCATTGTTACTCTACGGCTTTAGTCTTTGAGATTCAATACTTGAATTTTTCGCCTATCTAGGGAAGCGATGCACATTCTGTTGTCTTGTTTATAACCTTTAAAGATCCATTATTATTTATTGACTACTATTTTCTACTGCTATTTTGGTGTCGCAATTTGAAAAAGAATTTTTTGAGAAGAAAACTGGTACAGAAACCAAGAAGTGAACTTCCCTTGTATCTCTAGGATCTTCCCCATTTTCCTCTCTAGGAGATATATGAAACGGGTTATTAACTGTCTACCCATGGAAAATATGATATAAAATATATAACTTCGTTATTGTCAGGTAGGAAGTCAGAAACAAAAAACAATAAAAAAGTTTGATTTACTTAAAAAAAACAGTTGTTACCCATGTCATATTTTCTGCTTCAAGATTTTGACGCAGGAAGAATTTATGTTTCTTCGATTTTTCTTCAATTAAAAAATGAAATTTGAAAGAGGTTTACATTGCTATCTAATACTTTCTTTACTTATTGACTTTAGGAAATAGTTCGAAGCTTCCGAACTCTTGAATTTCACAATCTCGGTAGAGTTTCGGTGCAACCTGTGTTCTCAAAGGTTGAAAGTAACAGTGAAGTTGATGTAAGGACAATAGATTTAAAGAACAGTGATTCTCTGGCATCAACTTTCGAGGATATTATTTTCTCACTTCCAAGGGCAGCATCTTTTGTTGCAAAGACATCAAGAAAGGACAAAAATCCCATTAGGCTCAGCAGTAATGCAGCCCAGAGCAACATTCCAGACGATATTCTTCCGGTTATTAAATATCCGCTTGGCACCGAGTGTGCAATAAAGGCAATGTTAGAATGTAACACTTTGGTATTTGTTGTTGACAAGTGTGCTGATAAGAAGAATATCAAAGACAGTGTTGAGAAGATGTTTAAGATAAGGGCTAAGAAAGTGAATACCGTGATCACGCCCGATGGTACCAAGAAGGCTTATGTTATGCTGGCATCGGATTGTAATGCCTTGGATGTGTCAAAGAGGATCAAAATCTTGTGAAATTACAAAAACTACCCTTAAGTTTTAGTCTAATTAATAAAAATCCAGTTATCTTTCAAAATTGCAATTATCCTAATGACATCTGTTTCATTAATTTTGTAAGATAACCGGAGTTTTTGTAATTAGATAAAACCTGAAGGCAAGTTTTGTAATTTACCGTTTGAGGAAACTTCGAAGGCAACTGATTGTGACCTTGCAGACTTACAGGTAATATCGTTCTTCCGGTTTTTACCAGGTATTTTACCCATTGGCATACAGTGTTTGTTCAGGCTGGATCTCGAATGTGCATATGTTTGTATCAGGCCTTCTATAATTTGTACTGGAATAGGATATTTAAAGAAGGCAGGTGTATCGTATTTGAGATTTTGAGGCTATACCAGCAGGGGCGTAGCCAGGATTTTCATTAAGTGCGGTCAAAAAAAATTTCACTTCGATGCGGCATTTATCGACTATAAATATTAAAAAGTAAAAAATAAAAACATTTCAATAAAAATATGCAAATATTAAGGTCGTACTTTACAACAGTTCTTTGCTAGTTTTCATACTCTGAAACCGATTTACAATGACTTCATTATCAAGTTTGAGACATATATATCTCTCTCTACATTATCAAGGTCTCCTTGTTGATTTTTAAATTTTGTAATTGTGCTGAGTGCTGACTGCGGCAGATCGAGACTTTCAAGCTCCAAGACAGGGGTAAAGAATGAAAGATGAATTGAGCTGTCAAACATTGAGTGTGGTCTTTTCTGGATAACCAATAGAGTAATTTTTTTTTTATATATATGGGCTGGGGTCCAGCCCCATTCAGTGCGGTCTGGGCATACACAAGCTACGCCCCTGTATACCAGTGAGAAGTTGCTAGATCTCATACGTTCATTTTTACGTACTTTTTTGTTGGTTGAAATGTATATGATCAAATTGTGCTATTAAAATCTTGTGAAACAGCCATTGCTTTTGCTCTGGTGTTGAGAATGTAGTAATAATGTACTATAGGGATAATTATGAAAACTACCCCTGAGGTTTTGCTTAATTACAAAAAGAAACTAGTCTTATATATCAAAACTGCAAATACTCCCTTAAAGTGTACAAACACCATTTGAGGTCAATGCATTTACCTTTTAAAATAGAGTCTCCATACACGTTAGTTAATAGTTGCTGGACATGGAAAATCTAGTGGCATCGTGATTAACTTATGGCAAAAACTTATAAAAGACCGTCTTACGGGTCATCTTTTGTAAGACGGATCCCCATGACCCGGCCGCTGTTTACTTAGCCCTACCCAGTTCTATTTTTCCTTTTTCTTCTTGTGTTTTAGGGTTTTAATATATTCCAAATTCCCCCTTTTTTCCTTTGGCTTTGCGTTCTCTTTTTTTTTTTTTTTCTTTTTTCCCTTTCGGCTCTGCGTTCTCTTTCTTGGTTTCGGCCGATTAGCAGATACTAGTTCACTGTGGCCTCCGCCGCTAAGTCCGTCACTCTCACCATTGTCGCCACCTCTGTTTTTCACTCGTCGCCGTTTTGCTTTCCACCATTGAAGTTGTAGGTAATTGGTTTGCTAATTTATAATTTTTTTGGCCCGGTGTGTAGATTTTTTTAGGGATTTATATGTATATGGAGTGTTGTTACATTTTATTGTCTATTCAAGTTGAGTAATGGTTAGATTTTTTTGCCCTAACGTGATTTTATTTTTGGTGGATTTTTTTGCCCTAACGTGATTTTATTTTTGGTGGATTTTTTTGTCCTATCATAATGATGTCATATTTATACATGCAACAACATATACACAATTAATATGAATATATGATGAAATACTGAATGAATAGAGAATATCAATTGCCACATAAGACCGTTAATTCTTAAAATTAGTTGGCAAAATCGGAAAACCGGTTATTTATAAATAAAATAAATAAATAAACAATCATGGACTTTATCTCACCAAATTAAATAGTCCTTTCTTGAACCGAACTTGCGACACGTTGAGATTCGAGGGAGAGAGACATTACACATGCAATATGCTTTTCATATGAAAAAATGTGAATCTTCTTAGGATTCTCTCCACATTTTTGTACCACGAAAAAGTCCACTTTATAACTTGAAACAGAAGAAAGGAAGAGACATTGATTGTCACAATCTTTGAATAAAAAGAGTGAAAAAAAGCAATACAAAATAGTTGTAATCAATGCCAGCTGTAAAGAAAAAAATTAAAGATATGTAAATGTGTAGTTGTCAGGACCTAATCTCCTAGCCCCAAACACGGACAGCCAAACAACATTTGCACATTTTGCATAATTGCAGATTTAATTATTTATCATAGTACCAACTTAGTGATGATGATTTTCTTTTTTTTGACCGAATATTATACCAGAATGCTTGATTTTACAAAGAATTAATAGGAAACTGATTAGATATATCGGACAGGTGTTTATATATGATGCTGTCCTTATACTGAATTTTAATTTAATGTGTTTTTCCCTATTGTAAATAACAATTAAATGTCAATTGTATAAATATATTTCTAAATATCTACTTGATATTGGTTGCATACACATGATATGATGAAATATTTGCTACGATATGAAATTGATAGATTTAATGATCCTATATATATAATGTTATCAAATATTATAATAATTTGAGCTTAGTAGTATGTTGTATTGTGATATAATAAATTATATTTAATGGTCAATGATGATGATGTGACACAGGATAACAAGCGTTTGCCCAAAAAGTATTTTTCATTTTGACTGATTTCACGTTTTGTAAGGGCGGGAGCAATCGGATTCCATCATACACATCAAACTAATGTGGCACAATTAGATGATAAGTGTTTGCCAAATAAGATTTTGTTTTCTTTGGCTCATTTAATGTGGGATGAATCTCTTTCCAATAGAATATTCCTCATTTATTCAATTGATTATCCAAAATTATTGCATTAGTCGTGATTTATTGTATATACATTTAGTTTACCGGCTTTTTGACCATGCATTATATATGTGCGTTGGGTCATCTTTTTTTTTAATTTTTTTCTCTCCTTTTAATAGCATATAAACTTGTCTCAAACAAACAACAAAAAAGAAAAAAACAGCATATAAATTATAAACTTTTTTTTATGAAAAAAAAAACATATAAACTTAACTTGGCTATATATAGTGTTATTTGAAAGGATGTAAACCATTTGTCTTCTTCGTTTTGCATGTATGTCTTTGAATTGATACAAGAATAAAAAAATATACAAATTCTTAATGCAAGAATAGTAATGAAAATTGGTGGCCAAAGTAACACTTTTACGAAAAAAATTAATAAATGAAATATTATTTGTGAACATTCAAGAATATATATTAGACATATATATATTATATATACACGCATTTCCAAAACAACAAAGGTTTTTTTGTTCCTTGTGCGGTTGTCCCTGCCTTGCTCTCAAATCAAGAATAAAGTTTAATTACCCTTTACAATTTAATAATACATATATATAGGGATGAACCGAGAGGGTGCTGTACGGGCCATCGTCTCCCTCAAATTTTTATGTTATGTAGTATATATATGATCAATATATTATATATTTATACATAAAATTTATTCATCTCCCCCCAAATATTTCCAATCTCGCTACCCTCTCTCAGATATTTTGAATTTCGCTTCCCCTTTTCCCCAATATTACCGTTTCTGCGTCTGTCCCTGTTTGTGTGTCTATATATATATATATATATATATATATATAATGGCCGGACAAGTAAACAAGACGAAAAATAATATATTAAAACAATTATTAGAAATGGATGATGCATAAGAATCAATTAATTACCATTTACTATCGTTTATGCTCAAACTATATTGGTAGAGGGACCAATCGGATGATGTACGTAGGGAAGTAATAGTTGCACCTCCAAATAAAAAGCCTTTGCTCAGTTGCCCACTAATATAGAAGCCATTGACAATTTATTTATATTAATAACAGTACTAATAATTATATTATAATACTAATAAAAATGGAATGACGTACGTGTGAATATATTTTCTTCATATTTTCCTCTTGACAATTAATTAACATATATATTCATTCATAATCAATTTAATTAATTATTCCAAAAGATTAAAGTTGCAATCTTATTCGTACTTGATCCAAAGCCAATCAAGTTTGATAAAATTTAAAAAACAAAAGGTAGGTTTGATATTTGATATCACAAAGCATCATATTCCCCTTCTCTAATTGACTCTTTTAAATGCCCAATTACATTATGGTTTTTATATAAAAAAATTACTCCGTTTCTTTTTCTTTGGATGTGGACTGTGATTATCATAAAGAATGGAGACTGATGACTGATTTATATTGTTGACGTGCGTTTTGGTCAACAAGCAAAATATATAAGAAATTTAACACGTGGAAATATAAGTATGTGTAATACGCGTTTATTTATGGCTAATTCTGCCTTTTTAGCGTAATGCCGAGCCGGATTATTGGGGCCGATCTTTCTTACAATCTCACGTTTACAGGTCATTTTTTCTATTTTTCTCCCTTATCTTTTTCCTCTTAAATGAGGCTTTTATACCACTCGAGTAAGTGGGTTTTCAATAGTCATCTTTGCACTAATCAGTCACTAATCAAGTAAAATAATTTGAAAAGGACACATGTCCCCTTCTAATCGTGCATGTCACCCAAGTCTTGCCACTTGGTGACTCCTCTTAATAACTTTTCGACACGTGGCGAGTTTCGATACCAATAAAGATCGAGCATGGGCAAGCATGGGTAAATGGTTATTTTTATGAATCATCGCGCATGCGCTTTCCCACCGAAATTTGGGCTCGGGGCTCGAAACCATGTTGTGGTTGGGCTCGATGGCGAGCCTAATTCATGACGTGTCACGGTCACCGGGCATATCGATGTCACTGTAGACCCCCACTCGGATGTGTCTTGGGGCTTATGCGTGGATTAATTTCTTCCTCGGCTCAAGGCGTCATCAAAGGCCCCCAAGTTTAATTCCGAGAGAAGAATTTCAAGTCGGAGTTAAACTTCAATGCTAATGATAAACATTTAATGGGGAAACGGAATTTTTAAAGGTTTGTTCATTCTCGACATCGTCGCGTAGTGATTAATGCCTCAGTAGCGGCGCATTAATTATAGTGCCATAATAATGACACGTGGCCTCTTGTGGTTGGACCAATCTTGCGCAGAATCGAAAAAGCACGCGATTCATCGGCGGGCGTGGGGACGCGGCGTTTTTCGACATTTTCGACGGCTTTTGATGTTGAAAAGGCGCGTCTTTTCGAATAAACGTTTCGTTTATCGAGGGAACTCCATCTATAAATACTCTTTTTCCTCCATTATTCACTTTCGCATCCATTAACCTTTGAGCTAGACCGACTAAGACCGAGCGAGAAATTTGGTCGGCTTCCAGAAGTTCGAGACTTCAAACTTAGGTATTTTTTTGAAATACTCTCCTTTTTTCTATAGAATATCTTCTTTCAAGGATAGTAGAAGCCGTAGCTATAGCGTAGAGGTTGAAATCGAGATCCCCCTCCGAACCTTCTCGTTTATTTCTCCCTCAAAGACGGCCATCTTCGCCTTACGATCCGAGCATCATTGAGATCTCTTCTCCGGATTCTTCTCCTCGAGGAGAACATCTTTAGAGCGGACGACACTATTTTTAATCCGGCGCCAAATGACTATTTTTCGAAGCACGGTGTATCACCGGCCCGACACGAGAGAATTCTAACGAAAGATCCCCGAGTCCGATCTTGGCAAAGATTTCAGGAAGAAGAGGATATGAATCCATCGATTTTAACGTGATAACGTGGAACGGTAGACGAACCCCTCGGAGATTCGAGGCGGAGAGGCCTCAGTGCCCATGGGCCATCGTAATGGCGATGGCGGCGAGGAGGAGGCCTCGCTTCGTGTAGAGCCTAGGTGGACGCGTGTGATATAAACGACATCCCTAGCATGTTGATGATCCGAGAGATGGGAGAGCTCCGGCCGGAGGTATCGTATTCAAGTGGCATCAATTTTTGGGTACCGGATGGCACAGAGGTTCCTCAGTACCCACCAGCGGGTTGCTTGGCCATACATGTCGCCAGCCTCCTATATGGGTTGCGATTTCCACTGCCGGTTTTCCTCACGCGGTGGTTTTGCAAATGGGGTATGCATCCAACCCAAGTGCACCCTATTTCTTGGGGTAGGATCATCGGCCTCTTGGTGATGTTCCACTTAGAGAATTACCCTCGCCCCAAGTTCAAAGAGATGAACGAACTCTTTATCTGGTGACTCCTTCATCCCGGGGTCAGCCGTCCGGGTGGTATTACGTACAGACCCGACTGGGGTATCCGGACGGCCTAGTGGAAGGTCTCCATTCATCTTTGAAGGAGTGGAAAGACAAGTGGCTCTGGGTGAGCGGCGAGTGGCAAGCTCGCGTGGAGGATGGAGCAAGGGAAACTGTCCTTCATCCTCCTTCAAATTTCGTTTTTGGCTACAGTAAGTCTATCTTTTCTCCTTTCTCTGCTTTTGTTGTTATTGTTTCCTTTTATGTGATTTGACTTTGCTTCTTTTTTCGTCTTTTTACCTTTATAGAGAACCGAGCATCAAAAGGGCCTCTGTCGGCCATCTTTATCCGGCGCCGAGAACATCCGTGCTAGGGGCATCGTGGATAGGCAGATTGATAGGTTGGCCATCGAGGCCAACTTAGCCGCAGCAAGCTTGAGGCTGCTCGCCGCGGCCTCGAGGCCGAGGGGCCGGCTCGAGACGAGGCGGCAGAGCAGGAGGAGGAGGCTAGAAGAGAGCCTCAACAGAGTCCTCCAGGGACTAAAGAAGTACAGCCCCACCTTCCGGGGGAGCAGCCGGTGCAAACGGAGCGAGCTGGGCCATCTCCCGTAGCGGCCAGTCCCGTGGGCAGATCGTCTGTGCCTGCTGGGCAAATGCGGACTCCGGAGCCGACGAGCGCGACTGCTGTCCGAGGTAAATGTACTTAGTATTTTGCACTCTTTCTCTTGAAATGTTCTTCGTGTTCTTTTGATCTTTTAACGGTGGTCACCTTTTGTAGGGCGTGGCTTGGATTTGCGTGCACGTCTTCTCAGCGTGAGGAACACGACCGCGCGTTGGACCCGGGCGACTGCAGACTAGCCTGCAGATGCGGAGGCGGCTCAGAGAGCAGATATCTGGGCCGGTAAACGTCCCGCTGATGGGGTGCCTGAGGCAGTAGAACCCCCTCCAAAGGAGAAGAGAAGAGATTGTGATCGAAGAGCCCGGGCAGACCGAAGGGGCTGGTCAGACAACATCGGTGTATCCCGGACAGGCTCCTGAAGGGGCTATCCCACGGACCTTCTCGGATGACCTTGGCCGCGAGGGTCACTTTATCCCTCCGAGCCAAGTGAGGGACGAGTACTGTGAGGGAATGAGTGGGATACGCCCTCAGTGGTTCGTGGAGTTTGTCTGGTGCGCCACGCCGACGGAGGAGCAGTCAAGAGTTTTGCCGGAGGCGGGTCGTGCCGCAATGAATGTCCTGTACTCGTGCCGGACAAAAGGCATTGAGCAATTTTGCTCGAGAGGCGGCTTTGAGGAGCAGATTCAGTACACCATGGGAATGTTTGGGCGGATCATTGGGCTCCTATGGCATGCGATTGGGGGAACTCGCGAGTTGGAGAGGAAATATGCCGATCTGGAAAGGCGGCATGGCGACCTGCAAGAGGCCTACGCTACTCTTCAAGGGGTACAAGAATCGTTGAAGACCCAGCAGATGAAGCTATGGCTCGGGCCAACTACGAGAAAGAAGGCTGGCTGCGAGGGCCGAGGCAGAGCGAGATCGAGCCGCAGGTCAAGAGGATCTTCGGGCTAAGGTTCTTGGTGAACGTGCCGCCATCGCCTTGACCGAGGAAATGGAAAGGCGCTAGCCGACGCGCAGAGAGGTCAAGAGGTTACCCATCGGCAAGTTGGGGAAGCTCGTGTACAGCTGGCCGTCGAAGGCTTATAAGGACTCTGAGGAGTATGCATTTATGTTAACCTGCGGCCATACGACCAGCCTCAAAGAAATCCTTGATTTGGTTAAGGCCGGGCGGACTGTTGCTCAGCTTGAGGAAGATCTGGCCCTCCTGGAGGCTGATCTCGATGCTCTTCGCCCGAACTTTGCCGAGGCCCCCAATGTTCAGGGCTCACCTCCTCCGGACGCGGAAGAAGTTGCCTCCAGTGGTGCCGTTGAAACTCTGCCCCCGTCTTAGTCTTGGTGCTATTTGCCCCTTTTTATTTATAAGCTTTCATATGTATTCATAGGTAGATGACTTGGCTTCGTGCCTTGGAATGTAATGGGCTCCGGCCCTCCCTTCTGTAAATACTTTTGAAGTAGAAATGAACTTTTCTTTCTATCACCTGTGTATGTATTTTAAGCTTTTTGTAGATGTCAGCTCTTCTCCTTTTTGTAAGATTGTTGTCATGCATCCGAATAAGGGACTTTATCTGCTTTAATTGGCTCTCGTGCTCAGTATATGAACCTGGTCTTCATTTTGTGCTTGGTGTATAAACCAAGTCTTTGTTCTGTGCTTGGTGCATGACCAAGTCTTTGTTTTGTGCTTGGTGCATGACCAAGTCTTTGTTTTGTGCTCGGTGCGTGACCAAGTCTTTGTTTTATGCTCGGTGCGTAACCAAGTCTTTGTTTTGTGCTCGGTGCGTGACCAAGTCTTTGTTTTGTGCTCGGTGCGTGACCAAGTCTTTGTTTTGTGCTTGGTGCATGACCAAGTCTTTGTTTTGTGCTCGGTGCGTGACCAAGTCTTTGTTTTGTGCTTGGTGCATGACCAAGTCTTTGTTATGTGCTCGGTGCGTGACCAAGTCTTTGTTTTGTGCTCGGGACGTACTTGAGACGACTTGCCGGCATTCAGCTCTTTTAGCTGAGGTGATTTCTGCTGTGCTCAGTAGATAGCCGAGGTGAGTAAAAGTTTCCTCCCCCTTTGGAGAGCTCACAGAATATCAAATGAAAGGGTAATTCCCTGGAATCTTATCTTGGATCGTAAACCGAGGTCTTTATTGATAGTACCTTTTCAGGTATGCTACATTCCATGGATGTATAAATTTTTCTCCACTCAAATATTCTAGCTCGTACGCCCCACCAGATAAGACGTTGCTGACCCGAAATGGGCCCTCCCAGGTTGGCTTCAATGGGCTGGGCTCAACACCCGTTATCTTTTTCAACACAAGATCGCCGACCTGAAATCTCCTTTCCTTTACTTTTGAATTATAGTATCTCTCACTCCTTTGTTTTTACACAACGCGTTTTTCATCTCAAGACTACATCTTTTTCTTCGAGCAGATCCGGCTGGCTCGGAGAGCGCCTCATTGCCGTCATCGAGAAAAAATTTGCATCTCAAGGTAGGGACTCCAATCTCAACAGAATCACCGCCTCGGTTCCATAAGCCAAAGAAAAAGGTGTCTCTCCCGTGGCCGCTCGATGCGTGGTGCACGACCCACAAGATTCTCGGGCAATTTCTCCGCCAATTACCTTTAGACTCCTCCAATCTCGCCTTCAAGGTATACTTGAGTATTTTATTAACGGCCTCAACTTGTCCATTTGATTTGGGGATGGTATGGAGTCGAGAAATTGTTTTTAATATGGAAGCCTTCACAAAAATTTCAAAACCTCCGGTTATCGAATTGTTTCCCATTATGCAGTAACAATCGAATGCGGTATCCGAATCTAAAGATAATGGACTTCCATACAAAACTCACAATCTTTTCCTCATCTATTTTCGCTGCAGGCTCCGCCGCCCATTTTGTGAAATAATCCACCGCCACAATGGCATACTTGACGCCCCTTTGCCGGTGGGGAGTGGTCCGATAAGGTCCATTCCCATTTGGCAAACGGCCATGGGCTAAATACGGAGGTAAGTTGCTCGGGGATGATATCCGACTGCGGTGCGAATCTTTGGCACCTCTCGCATCTTTTGACAAGATCGGTTGCATCCTTTTTAGGGATGGCCAAGATTATCCTTGCCATATTAATTTATAAGCTAATGTCCGCCCCGGCGTGGTTTCCGCATATTCCCTCGTGAACCTCTCAAGCCCATAATCCGTGATCTGTCGGGAAGGCACCGCAGAGTGGGACGGAGTATCCTCGTTTGTATAGGGCGTCGTCTACTAGTGTGAACCGAGCCGCTTGAGTTCGTAGTGTTCCGGCTTCAGCTTTGTTTTCAGGTTGAACTCCTTTTTCTAAATATTGAATGATCGAGGTCATCCAGTCGCGCTCGGTGGTTTGATTGCATATATCTTCTTTGCGCCAAGTGACGGGGCGAGACAGTTGTGTGATGTGATGACATCCGCGATGGCATCCGTCCCCGGGCCGGAACCGAGCCGAGCTAAGGCATCCGCCCGCATGTTCTCGGCTCGGGGCACATGTAAGACTTTTTGTCTTAAAGTGTAACAATCTCTTCTTGACCAAGTCCAAATATTGTGCGATTTTTTGCTCTTTTCGCCGTACTCACCGTTGATTTGATGAACGACCGAGAATCACCGTGTGTACCAACAGATTGTTTTAGGCCCATAGAAGCCGCCATATCTAGGCCTCGAAGTGCCTCGTATTCACCGTTGTTCGGGGAAATCAAATCGCACGGCCGAGCAAAAGAGCATTCCGATTTGGATCGATTATCATGATTCCGCCCGCCAAACTACGGTGGAGGAGCCATCAACGAACAACTTCCATTCTTGGTCTTCCATAACTTCTAATTGTATGGAAGGTGTGAATTGCCACAAAATCGGCTAAAGCCTATCCCTTTATTGCTGCGGCGCGGTTCGTATAGAATATCAAATTGACTAAGTTCCACGGCCCACTTGATCATCCGACCAGAAGCGTCGGGTCGGTGCAATATTTGTTTTAGCGGGTAGTTCGTCAAAACTATAATCTTGTGCTCTAGAAAATACGGACGGAGTTTTAGGTACGCAGTTGATTAATGAATAAGCCAACTTTTCTATTTGCGGATAAGCGGAGTTCGCGTCATGTAGCGCTACCCGGTGTAATAGATGGGTGTTGAATAGAACCATCTAGCCTGATTAACACCGAGCTGATGGCGTATTCGGATACCGCCAGGTACAAATACAAGTTCTCCCATTGGGTAGGTTTTTGCAATATAGGAATTGAAGAAAGGTGTTGTTTGAGGGATTCAAAGGCAGCCTGCGCTTGCTTGATCCACTCAAAATTTTTGTTCTTTTTTATAATTTCGAAGAAAGGTTTACACTTGTCTGTGGATCGCGAAACAAATCGGTTGAGGGCGGCCAATCGGCCTGTTAGGCTTTGTACCCTTTTTACAGAGTTCGGGGGTTCAAGATCGATGATGGCTTTTATTTTGTCTGGGTTAGCTTCGATTCCCCTTTGGCTGACCATATACCCCAAAAATTTACCCGAGCCGACCCCAAACGTACACTTTCTCGGGTTTAACATCATCTTGTACTCCCTCAAAACAGCAAACATTTTATTAAGATCGTTTAGATGATCAGATATATACAATGATTTCACCAGCATGTCATCTACATAAACTTCCATAGTACGACCTATCATTTTCTCAAACATCTTATTTACTAACCTTTGGTAGGTCGCGCCAGCATTCTTCAACCCGAAGGGCATCATCTTATAACAGTAAATTCCACGAGCAGAAAAAAATGATGTATTTTCTTCATCATCTGGGTGCATTCGTATTTGGTTGTAACCCGAGTAAGCATCCATGAAGCTCATTAACTCGTGTCCCGCCGTGGTATCTACCATATAGTCAATGTTTGGTAATGGATAACTGTCCTTAGGGCAGGCCTTATGTTGGACCTCTAGCGCTACTCGGATTGACGACTGTCCCCACAAACCAACATGAGTCTTTTCTAGCGCGCTTTGTCCTCACTCACGCGCGCACTCGGAAAACTTCCCAGGGGGTCACCCATCCCATGTCTACTCCAGGCCAAGCACGCTTAACCTCAGAGTTTCTATGTAATGGGCACCAGAAAAGAAGATGCATCTGTTGGTATAGGTAGTCCAAATCATATCCTTTAAGCTATCCTTTAACTATGCAATCCAGCGCTCACAAGTTCGAATCGCGGGCGCGCCTCGCTTCTTTTTTTAAAGCCCATTGCGGGCGGGATCTTTGGACCAAATCCCAACAATCCCTCTCCCAAAGACACCGACAAGTATCTCGGCTCGGTGCTTGGCAACCTCATTGCCGCCAAACTTCCTCGATTTAACGCCAACTTCTTGATTCAAGCGTCGCGTCACGCAAGCCTCTCGATTCGGCCACCTGAAGAACCTACACCTTGATTCCATCTGTTTACCGATTCGGCCACCTCGGCAACTTACCCTTCGGGTCCACCCAAAGAACCTACACCTGGGCCGATCTATTTTACCTCCGGACATATGGCAACCTACCATTGATTCGGTCCACCCAAAGAACCTACACCTTGATTCAGTCTATTTTACCTCGATTCAGGACATATGGCAACCTACCATTCAGATTCTGGTCCACCCAAAGAACCTACACCTTCGGCTCGATCCGTTTTACCTCGATTAAGCCACTGGCAACCTACCCTTGATTCCGGTCCGTTTACCTCCGCGCGCAAAGATCTCGGTTCCACCGCTCCCGGCAACCTCCATGCAGCGTCTTCCAAGGGAATTCGAACTCGTGACCGCTCCGATACCAGTTGTTGGACCTCTAGCGCTACTCGGATTGACGATGTCCCCACAAACCAACATGAGTCTTTTTTCTAGCGCTTTGTCCTCACTCACGCGCACCGAAAAACTTCCCAGTGGGGTCACCCATCCCATGTCTACTCCAGGCCAAGCACGCTTAACCTCGGAGTTTCTATGTAATGGGCACGAGAAAAAGAAGATGCATCGTTGGTATAGGTAGTCCAAATCATATCCTTTAAGCTATCCTTTAACTATGCAATCCAGCGCTCACAAGTTCGAATCGCGGGCCGCGCCTCGCGCTTCTTTTAAAGCCCATTGCGGGCGGGATCTTGGACCAAATCCCAACACCTTATTTAGGTCGGTGAAATCACGCACCTGCGCCACTGGCCATTGCTTTTCTTTACCAAAATAGATTGGCAACCCATCGAGATAGAGGGCTTCCGGATAAATTGATTATCTAGCAATTTGTTAACCTCGCCTCGAGCGCTTTGGCTTGTCTGTCGGCCGAGTTTGCTTTTCTCGGATAATGGGCGGAACGTTAGATCAATATTAAGGCAGTGGCATGCATGCTTAGGGTCAATTCCGGGCATGTCTGCATGAGTCCATGCGAAGATGTAGAGATTATTTCCCAAAAACTCAATCAGCTCGGTTCGATATGGTTCTGGGAGGTCATGGCCAATACGTAATTGGCGCCCCTCGCTTGGCCTTCCGACATTAATTGTATCAACCTGTTCTACTGGTTCCGCCCGTTTTCTTTTCTGTTCTACCGGTGGGGCGTAAAGGATCAACTCCCAGTCGTCCGGCGAACACTGAGTGGGCATGGCGATGTCGTGTTGGCTCCAGTAGTGATTCCGCTACACGACTTTGCCCTTCCTCATCTCTCGCGGCCGCCTTCTATCACGACGGACACGTTGTTCATTACCTGAACTAGCCTCTTGGGCTTCATTATGAGGAAGCCCGGGGACTTGAGGATTGATATTAACATTTAGTTGTGGATTGAGTGAGTTAGTATTTACAAGAAGTGGAGGAGGTGCTTGAGAGTTTGTGGTAGCAAGAGTTTGTGATATGAGTTGGTTCATTTGTTGTACAAAAGTTGGGTTAGCAATTAACTGAGCGAAAGGAAATAAGGTAGTGCTCCTGTCATGTCTGGAGCATATTTTGACCATTAGTAGTCGGCCAGTTTGGTTGTTAGGGTGTTGTTCTTGATCAAACGAGCATTTCGATCGTTGACTCATTTTGTCTATTACGAAAAGGATAAACGTTGAACTTTACCTGGTTTTCACTTAACTTGCTTTTGCCTGGAACTCTGACTGGACCAATACGGGCCCTTCTTCTAGCGCCAATTTGTTGACGTGCGTTTTGGTCAACAAGCAAAATATATAAGAAATTTAACACGTGGAAATATAAGTATGCGAATACGCGTTTATTTATGGCTAATTCTACCTTTTTAGCGTAATCGAGCCGGATTATGGGGTCGGTCTTTCTTACAATCTCACGTTTACAGGTCTTTTTTTCTATTTTTCTCCCTTGTCTTTTTCCTCTTAAATGAGGCTTTTTATACCCCTCGAGTAAGTGGGTTTTCAATAGTCATCTTTGCACTAATCACTCACTAATCAAGTAAAATAATTTGAAAAGGACACATGTCCCCTTCTAATCGTGCATGTCGGCCCAAGTCTTGCCACTTGGTGACTCCTCTTAATAACTTTCGACACGTGGCGGTTTTCGATACCAATAAAGATCGAGCATAGGCAAGCATGGGCAAATGGTTATTTTTATGAATCTGTCGCGCATGCGTTTCCTGCCGAAATTTTGGATAGGCATCTGGAATATACAGAGTGAAAAGGAATCAATCCTATATAAATATATATATTAGAGACATTATTTGTTTTAACATCGAGTAAGAAACAGTTACGAGGCCTACAAATCATTAACCTATACAATTCTAATACAAAGTTTTAATGAGAATTTTGATAAATGCCCATCCACCTCCACCTACATGGGGTAATGAAAATGCCCCAAAATATTAAAACTTGATTTATGCCCTTATATCTTACCGCACAATTGTATGGGGATATTTTGGGAATTAATAAAAAATTAGAGCACTTATTTGGGACCAAAATTGCATCATCATAGAACTTACTATACAAAATTTGCGAAAACAAATACATACGAAACCAAAATTGCAAAGAATACAAAATGTACATGACCAAAAGACTACACATGAGACTTAATTACATGATGAAAATGCTATTCCCTTAGGTTGCATTTGGATGAGAGGATTTGGATTTGGGGAGAGGATTTAGGGAAGGATTTCAAATGACTCCAAATAAGAAGGATTTCAAATCCCCAAAATGACTCCAAAATAACTTCCAAGGATTTGAAATCCATTATAAAATGACTTCATCCAAACAACCTCAATGGATTTGTTATTATGGATTTGAAATCCATAGCTCAAATCTTTTCATCCAAATGGAGCCTTATAGTTACGAGACAAATTTTATAATTAAGCCTCAATATATACCGCTAATTAATACATGTTTAAGTGTATAAAGTATTGATTTAAACAAAAAATAAATTTAATGTCATTTAAAATAGAGGATGCCACTTGACATTAATGGGAAAAATTCCCGCTAATATATAACCTAAAAATTGTGATTTAATTATGAGGTGGTGTTATATGAGATTATCTCATGCACTTAATTTATGAGACTAATGTCACAAAACACAAAAAGTATGAGTTTTTTTTTATGGGTTGAGTTTGTATAAAAATTGTATTGAGATATGTAATAAGATTTGTCTTATGAACTATATATGTTCGTGAGACCGTTTCATATTAATTTTTGCCTTTAATTATTATAATTTCCCAATGCACGTAAAAGCACCCAAATCCATCCATGAGAGCAATGGGCGGAGTGGTCCATGCACAGGGACGGACACAGTGGGAAATTTGGTGGTGGCAACTGTCCCCCCTTATCTTGTGATTAAACCCCTATAATATATTATTTAATAAATTAATATAATATATATATAAATATAAACAAAAATATATTTCCCCCCCAATTTCCATGTAATTAAGTTATAAAAATTTGTATGTTTTATTTTTATTTATATTAGATTTGATTTTTCCATAGCCGGTCCAAAGTTTCGACGGGTCTAGAGCATAAAATAATATATATACAATCGCGGAGATAGGGGGAGGCCAACCCGGACCCCGGCACCCTCTTTTTTTTTAAAAAAAAAATTAGTTAATATTTATGTGTATTTGTTTTTAGTTTTTTTTATCTGACACACTCCAATTTCGTGTATTGGCCTACCCATGATAATTTCTAGATAAAAAATTATTACGGGGTGTATCTGGCCCACCCCAATTTCTCGTAGCTAGAAATTATTACAGGGTGGACCGATACAAGAAATTGGGGTGAACAGGATAAAAAACTTAAAAAAAATACAAATACATACTTACTAATTTTTTTTTGAAAAAAATTAACTAGTAAATTTTCTTAAAAAAAAGGGGGGAGGGGCCGGGGGTCGGGTTGCCCCTATCTCCGCCATTGATTGTATATACATATATAAAAAAAACTTCGAGGGCCCTCGCCGGAGGGCCTCCTATGCGGCGGCACCATCTGCGCCGTCCCAAAGCCACCCCTGGATTTTGCTCCCCAACGAATAAATATTAATTCTGCATCCGTCCCTGTCCATGCACAAACCACAACAATTAATATAACTTCTTTTAAAGGCAAAATTGCTTTTTTGGTCCGTTAAGTTGGCTCGATTTCGCTTTTAGTCCTTTAATTTTTATAGGTGGCGTTTGGCAAACACTAACTTTTCTAAACCTGCACATTTAGTCCGATTTTAAAATTTCGGGGATATCTTATCCCTAAAATGCTGAGTTGGGCCACTTTTCATTGAAATGACTATTTTACCCATTTTTTTGGAAGAAAACCTTAGTCATGTGCATATCACATGACTTGTTTAATATCACAATAAAATTAAATAACAAAAATAAATATAAGATTAAATTGAAGTAAAGAAACAATATGAACATATATTTATAATTTTATATAAATTTGACAAATTAAAATCTATGTTTGATTTTTTTTTAATTTAATTTAAACAAAGTAATCTGAGCATATATTCATAATTTTCAACAGTAAATAAATTTAAAAAAAAATTGAAAAAAACAGAAAAAACATGTATTTACAATTTTCAACTATATATAAAAACAAAAAAAAATAGAAAAAAACATATATATCTATAATTTTTAACTCTAAATTAAAATTAAAGAAAAAAAGGAAAAATAATAATAAAATAAATAATTAAAATAAATAAAAAATTTAAATTAAATAAAATAGTCGAACATATATTTTTATTTTTTCAACATTAAATAAAAATTAAATAAAAATAGAAAACAAAAATAAAAGAAATTTATTTTCTTTTTTTTTTTGGTTTTCCGTTTTTTATTTATAGTAGAAACTTGTAAATATATATTTTTTTTCCTATTTTGTTGTTTTTTATTTTTCTTTAATTTTAATTTACAGTAGAAAATTGTAAAACTATGATTTTTCTGTTTTTTTTCTTTTATTTTATTTACGATTGAAAATTATTGATATATATATATGTTTTTTTGTTTTCTAATTTTTTTTATTTTTATATATAGTTCAAAATTGTAAATAAATATTTTTTTCTGTTTTTTTTCATCTTAACTTTTTTTTAATTTTATTTACAGTTGAAAATTATAAATATATGTTCATATTATTTTCTTTAAATTAAATTAAATAAAATTTGTTGACCATATATTTTATATTTTTCAACTTTAAATAAAAATTAAGGAAAACTAGAAAAAACAAAAAAATACATTATTTTCTTTTTCTTTTGGTTTTTCTCAAGGTTTCCCTCCAAAAAAAGGGGCAAAATAGTCATTCCAATGAAAAGTGACCCAACTCAGCATTTTAGGGATAAGATATCCCCGAAATTTTGAAATCGGACTAAATGTGAAGGTTTAGAAAAATTAGTGTTTGCCAAACGCAACCCATAAAAATTAAAGGACTAAAAGCGAAATTGAGCCAACTTAACGGACCAAAAAAGCAATTTTGCCCTCTTTTAAACAACAAAAATATGATCTTTTATTTGAGGAATGTAAACAAAGTTTAAAATTGGGGGTACTGTATAAAATTTAATTTGTCTAGAGCCGTGCTATATATATGTCACAGCTCAACAGATCGGTGATAGAAGAAAGTGGGTCTGAGTACTTGCAGCAAAAAAAAAGAAAAACTGAATTAAGATTCCCCAAAGATATATCTTTTTACGTGCGTGTTAATTAATATTAGCAATGTTGAAACGTGAGCAATGAATATTATTGCTATAGCTAGTAAATGTGTTTTTAACTTTATCCACTACTAAAAGTGTAATGGTGCCTTTCAAAAAAAAAGAAAAAAAAAGCGTAATGGTGTAAATGTACGTTACAACTTACAATCAAATATTATTTGTTAGGTGCTTAACAATTAATTAATGAATATTTTATGTTTATAAAATAATCTATATGTCCACTAAGTATGGAATTGAATAATGGAATAATGTTTTAAAACAAAATAAAATTTCATGAAAACAATTAAAGAAAGCATAATATTAATTGTGGTTTGTACCAACATTAGAACATGTACAACTAAAGGCTTTTTAAAAACATACCTAAAACAACGCCAAACTCTAAAACTCTTTAATTACAAAATAATAATATCTGGTTTAATTTGCGAAAAAACAAACCAACCATTTTCCCAAAACCAGACCCAAAATATCCATTTTAATTTTCTTCCTCTACTATAATATAATTACACATTCCTCCGATTGATGGGATAATTTTAGTTATTAATTAATTAATTACGTTATGTAATTAAAGAGTGGAGCTGTAAATTTCCATCATTAATGGACGTAAAATTATTGCATGGCCATGCAGATGGATTCAAATACTCTTGGACGAGGAGTACTTGGCGTATGTCCCATAGTCTTTGCCGGAGCACCACCGCCTCCGATCGGAGGCGCTCATTTTCGCGACGGATCGATTCGGTGTGATATACCGCCAGCCGAACCCGGGTCATTAGTTCCCGGTTTCCTATCATGAGCCGGTCCAATTGGTTACTCAGGTTCTCCAAATACTTCTGTTTTCGCATGCGTGAACGTCGAGCCGATTCCCGGTTCGATATCATGCGCCTACGCTTTCGCTCGTCTGTGATGGAGCCTAACCGAGAACCGGGGGGTAAGGTTTTGGAATTCTTCCGGTTTGGTTCATATGAACCGGAGTTATAACTGACCGGTTCTTGGAATGGCTGTGGGCTAAAAACAACCGGTTCTTGGTCTTGTGTGTGTACATGAAAGAGAATCGGCGGTTCATGGGAATCCCAATTGTGTAAACCGTCTACAAAATGTGGGAACCGGTTCACAAGAGCTGACTCGGAGAAAAGCATGGCTCGAAATTTGGACTAGACCGCAGGAAAACCGGTTTTTGGGAGGGGGAGAGGAGAGGAGAAGAAAAGGGAAGAATTGAAGGATAGGAGATTGGTATTTATGGGCAAAATCATGGCCCTTTCAGGGGTATTTTCGTCATTCTTGCGTAGCTTTTGAGTCAGGGGGCACTACTCGTGGTGGGGATAGTGTTTTTGATGGGTCCTATGCTTACATCAGCATGTGGGTCCCAGTCCAAGCTTAGTCATGAAGAAAATATGGACGCGTGTCGTCTTATGGCAAGTTGAGCGTGTGATTAGCTAGCAATTTTCTTTTTCAATTTTTTACTTTAATTTCCTATATATGTAAAAAAAACATTTTAGGCTTATATTATACATTAATGATATGGGGTTAGAGCCAATAGCTTGAAAAGGTGCTTTTGGAGCCATTTTGGAAAAGTTCTTGGGCTTAGGCTAGGCGCGTATTTGACTATGTTTACATAAAATATATTATTAATTTTATATTTATAAGACATTTAATTAGTAACATGTTAAATTATAATTAAAACGTAAGTTATGTTAAGTGTTTGGATAAAATAAATGAGGAACTTTAATATGCTAGTAATTAAGTTTTAGAAATTAAAATTAACAAAATTAAAGAAGCTTTTAAATAGTATCTTGTTTGAAAATATACTATGTTCGACTTAATTTTTCTTTTTAAAAACTAACAAGCTATAAATGATTTTTTTGCAATGGAACATGAATATGGAACAAAAACTCTGATTCACCTCAAAACTCAAAAGTTCGATCTCTTGTTTCACATTTCTATTCCACTCCGGTTTTCTCTAAAGTAATTAATGGCTTTTCAGCTTTTGGAGCCAGAGACCAAAGTCACATTGCAAATTAAGTTGTGGTAGCGTCACCCTATCAAGTGGCATCTTTGGCAATTATTGCATGGAGAAAATTTCAATTTTTGTGTTTATAGATGTTGATGATTGATAGAAAATGCTAGGATTCATATTTAATAAAACAGTGAAAAAAATATAGAATTGCAGTATATCGAATTGATCCTCCAATGCAACAGTACAACCAAATATATAGAGTACATAAATGGAGAGAACAATCTAGAATAGTGCCAGGTGGCTCTAGATATTTATTCGCAAATAACAGTAATTGACAGATGGATATGATGGAATATTTCGAATATAATCCAATGGAATCAGCTGCATATACGGTACTATGATGCAGCACTCAATCATGAGGTGATGATATTCTCATCATGTTCTTGATCATAACCTTTATCATGCCCCCTCAATTCGAGCGAAGTCTTGGATGCAACATTCAACTTGTTTCGAAGACGAGCAAAGAATTGTCCACTCAACGGTTTGGTGAAAATATCTGCTATTTGATCAATTGCTGGAACGTGTTGAACTGAAATTGTTTTGTCCATAACCTTCTCCCTCACAAAATGCAAGTCAAGTTCCAAATGCTTCGTTCTTGAATGATAGACCGGATTAACAGACAATGATTTGGCCCCAAGGTTGTCTGTCCAAATAACTGAAGGCTAATTCAATTTAATTCCCAATTCATTAAGAAGAGATCGAAGCCAAACCAATTCACAAGTGGCAGCAGCTATACTCCTATACTCAGCTTCGGTGCTTGATCGAGAAACAGTAGTTTGTTTCTTTGAGCTCCATGTGATCAAATTTTTTCCAAGATAAATGCAATACCCTGTTGTGAACCTCCTGTCATCAACATCCGACCCCCAATCTGCATCAGCAAAAGCTGTCAACACCAATGGAGATTCACACTTAAAATGCAAACCATAATTAATTGTTCCTGCCAAATATCTCAACACTCTCTTAAGAGCCTTCCAATGATTATTCAATGGATTTTGCCTGAATTGGCTTATTTTATTGATGCTGTAGCTGATATCTGGTCTGGATATAGTGGCATACTGAAGAGCACCAACAAGTTTCCTATACAAAGTACCATTATCAATGGGTTGTCCATCATCTTTAGACAAAATAGGACTAGTAACCATGGGAGTATTCAATCCTTTTGCCCCCTTCATGCCAACTTATCAAGTATTTCAGAAATATATTTTTGTTGACTGAGAAGAACTCCTTGAGCCATTGGACTGATCTCTATGCCAAGGAAGTAGTGGAGATGACCAAGATCCTTAAGAGAGAATACTTGATTCAAGCTGGTAATGAACTTATCAATCCCATCCTTGCAATTACCAGTGATAATAATGTCATCAACGTATGTTAAGATCAAAATGCAATTACCTCTGTCTCTCTTGTAATAAAGAGAGTTATCTGCCTTTGAGATTAGAAAACCAAAGGACTGCAAGACAGTAGCAAGTTTGGAACACCAAGCCCGGGAAGCCTGTTTGAGACCATAAAGAGACTTCTTCAATTTACAAACCAATGGATGTCCTTTGCTGTCACGTTTTTCAAAACCAGGAACATGTTCCATATACAAATCTGTGTCCAATTCACCATTTAAAAAAACATTATCAATATCCAGTTGTCTAATGGACCATGAATGAGATAAAGCCAAGGAAAACACCAATCTAACAGTAGCATGTTTGATAACCGGACTGTAAGTCTCAGTGTAATCAAGGCCAACAATCTGAGTGAATCCTCGAGCAACCAAACGAGCCTTATAACGAGCAATAGATCCATCTGAGTTTTTCTTTATTTTGAAAATCCATTTGCAATTAATCAGGCTTTTATTGGAGGGCAATGGTACAAGGGACCAGGTACCATTCTTGACAAGAGCATTATATTCTTGTTCCATAGCCTCTTTCCACTCCGGAATTTGAATAGCTTGAAGGTAAGATGTTGGCTCAATCAAAGATTTAAGGGCATCAACATAGGTTTTTGGCTTCAAATTTCCAGTCCTTGATCTAGTAACCATATGATGCCGGCCTGCAGCATGCTCAAGATTCTCATTAGTAATGACAACAGGATCAATATTGTTATCTATTGGTAAGTCTATAGTTAGATGACCACCAGGAATGAAGGTGTTGGGGGGTATTTCGATTGGAGTGTGAGAGGAAGAGGCACTTGAAGTATCAGATATGCTGATGGGAGATGGGCTGGGTGCAGGGGAGACAACAGGGAATATTGGTGGAGGGGAATGATGAGAAGCAGATGAGGAGTCAGAGGATGAAGAATCTGAGGTGATATGGGGCTGATTGTGATTATGGAGGATTGGAATGGATGAAGAAAACCATTGAGAGAAATGAGGATGAGAAACAGGATTATGGTTTTGAAATGGAAACTGACTCTCATTGAATACAACATTTCTGGTAATGAGAATTTTTCCACTTTCAAGAAGGACTTTATATCCCTTGTATTGAAGACTATAGCCAATGAAAGTACCTGCTTGACTTCTGTATTCGAGTTTGTGTTTATTGTATAGGCGTAAATGGGGGTAACACAAACAACCAAATGTTTTGAGCAAAGAGTACTGAGGTTTATGACCTGTAAGCTTTTCAAAAGAGGGCTGAAACTTAAGAACTTTAGTGGGGAGCCGATTGATAAGAAAGACAACAGTGGAAAAAGCATCATCCCAGAATTTGGTTGGCATATAAGCATTAGCTAGAAGGGATAAACCAGTTTCAACAATATGTCGATGTTTTTTTTCCACTAAGCCATTTTGCTGTGGGGTGTATGGACATGATATTCTGTGAACAATTCCATTGTCATTGAAGAATTTTGACAAAGGTTTAAATTCAGTTCCACCATCACTTTGAATAGATTTTATTTTCTGTCAAATTGTGTTTCAACAAGCTGTTTAAAATGAAAAAAAAACTTGAAAAGTATCAGATTTGGATTTCATTAAATACATCCAAGTGAATCTGGAATGATGATCAACAAAGCTTATGTAGTATGAATATCCATTAACAGACTTAATGGGAGCAGGACCCCATGTTCGTATAGACAGTCAAGAATGTTGTAATGGTCAGAGTTAGATTGGGGGAATGGGAGTTTGTGACTTTTAGCCTTGATACAAGAAGGACAAATGGACTCAACTTCATTGATATTAAAAGGAATATTACAATCTTTGAGCACTCTTTGAACAATATCAAATGAAGCATGACCTAGCCTAGAATGCCACAATTTAATGCTATCTGTATTCAATTGCTGCATAACATTAGCACTAGGAGAAAACTGAGAATGAAAAACAGCAGAGTTGGATGACTGAGTAACAGGTTGAAGTTGGGGTGTCTTGTAAGAAGTGTGCAGATCTTGTCCACTTTGATTAGAGAGATCAAAACAGTAAAGCCCATTGTTAACTTTCCCTTGAAGAAGAACAACCTTGGTTTCCTGATCCTTCACAAGACAAACATATGGGTGAAATTCAAAGAAAACTTGATTGTCTTTAGCAAATTGGGAAACACTGATTAAGTTCTTAGTGATCTGAGGAACGTGCAAAAGGTTTTTGAGAAAAAAAGTATGCTGAGATGGTGATCTAACAATAGAATTGCCAATATGTAAAATATCCAAACCTGTGCCATTTCCAACTTGAACCTTGTCAGCTCCATTGTAATCTGATGCAAGGTTCAGATTGCCAAAATCATAAGTCACATGATGTGTTGCACCAGAATCTGGAAACCAGCAACTTTCATCCACATTAACATTAGGTTTGACAGCAGAATCAGCTTGATATTGAGCAACATTGACATTTCCTCCTTGAGAATAAGTATTGTTGCTGTTTCCAGGCACATAAGAAAAGTCAGCCCTGTAGAAGCATTTATCTGCAGTATGGTTGTTCCTATGACATATTTGACATGTCATTTTGCTATTGTTGAATCTTCCACGACCTCTAGCAGCTGCACCTCTGAAATAAGTCCTGCCTCCTCTGTTAGCATATGGAGCATTCATTCCTCTGCCTCTGCTGGTTTGATTAAAACCTCCTCTTCGATTTCCTCCCCCTTGAACAACTGAGTTAACCATGGGAGAAGATCCATCCATACCAAATTGGTTTTGAGACATATCCAATCCTTCAAGTCTACTTTCAAAACTCAACAAAAGAGCATGCACCTCTCTTAAAGAGTATGGCTCAATTCTTGAATTTACTGAGACCATAACTGAGTTATAGTCAGTACCAAGCCCAGTCAATATGTATGAGATTTGCTCCTCATCAATTAACCTTTGCCCAGCAGCTGCCAGCATATCACAACATGTTTTAATCTTATTAAGAAATTCCCTCATGGGCATGTCTCTTTTCTTTAGAGTCTGCAACTGCAATCTATGTTGCATAATTTTAGCTCTTGATTGAGTGGCAAAACTCACTTCTAGAGCTTCCCAAATATCTTGAGAGCTTGTTAATCCTACCATAGTAACTAGTATTGATTCAGATAGAGAAGATAAGATCCAGGATGCTAACAGCTGATCCTGTCTCTTCCAGTTAACATATTCAAGATTAACAATTTGTTTGTCATTTTTGGTGATGTATTGCTATGGCTTAGAGCAAACACCATTGATAAATGACTCTAATCCATAACCTTCAATAGCAGCTGAAATCTGCTGCTTCCAAACTAAATAATTACTTTCAGAAAGCTTAATGGTAACAAGTTGGCTTTGAGGATAAATGAGCTGAGGAAGGGTAGTCTGAGCTTCAGTGTTAGCCATGGTGAAAACAAAGAAAAGATGATAAAGAAACGGCATAGGCTCCAGGAGTTAACCTGGAGCTCTGATACCATGATAGAAAATGCTAGGATTCATAATTAATAAAACAGTGAAAAAAATATAGAATTGCAGTATATCGAATTGATCCTCCAATGCAACAGTACAACCAAATATATAGAGTACATAAATGGAGAGAACAATCTAGAATAGTGCCAGGTGGCTCCTAGATATTTATTCTGCAAATAAAGAATTGACAGACTGGATATGATGGAATATTTCCTGAATATAATCCAATGGAATCAGCTGCATATACGGTACTATGATGCAACACTCAATCATGAGGTGATGATATTCTCATCATGTTCTTGATCATAACCTTTATCAATGATTTAATTCTTCACGATTATTAATATAAAGATGAGTTAAATTATTAATTAATATATTTTGGATTCAGATGTCATTAAAATTATTTAAAAAATATTCAGTTGAGGGAAAAATTGTGGAAATTCGCTAAATTCACATAAGCTGGCCATTGGAGTAAGAATGTTTAGCTTTATAGAATAATATGAGGAGGCTTAAACCGAACTTAACTAGGAAGAAAGCTAGACACAAACTTTTTGGTCTAATTGATCAATATGGTTAGCATGAGGCCGACAACACAAAGAATTTAATCAAAATACATGTTATTATTTACTTTTTAAAACAGAGTTCTTCCGAAATAATGGGACTAGATTAAGGACAAAAGTTTAGTCATTTGTGGATCATTAATTGATTAAGTATAGGAATGATCAACACGTACATAGATGTGATTAGATTTCATCAACAAACAACCAATGCATGATAATATATATATGTTCACCTAATTGGATTCTAGAATATATTCTTTAATTACCTATAATTGACAACTTCTTTTCCAAGTCGCAAGACTATGATTGATTGTATTATTTGATTTTTTTAAAGAGGTTAAGTATCCACGCATATGGAGGACTAAACAAATTCTTGGTGCTTGGCTCGGGGCATAGATCAACTGGTAAATTACATGAGTGACGTGTTGTCTGCTTGATGGCATCCACAACGTGGATGTTCAAATCCTTTTGGTAACATGGTGGAGGATGATTAATATCTTGTGTAGTGACTTAGTCTATAACAACTCAGGACCCTGACTTGTTGAGACATATCTCGTGATTCACCTCTTACACAAAGCTTTAGGGTAAGGACAATGGAAGCCCCAAGGGACGAGGTTTATAGTTTGTTTTAGGAAATTCTTGGTGCTTTATTATGGATGTTGGTTCTAGCAAAAAGTTGGAAGTTGAAAAGATTAGTTAATTACTAATTCGTGTAACACTACTACAATTTAAGACCTCATGATTTAAAGACTTTTACTTTATGCTTTAACAATGTCTCATTGATTTTGTTTGGTGGTGATGGAGAAAAGAGGGTGGGATGGGGGCCTCATTTCCATAAATAAATCTGAATTTGTTATAAACTTTATATAAGTATATTAAATATTAAAATATTATCAATGTTCTTAAATAAAAATCTCGGTTATTTTCTCGCTCGTCGGAATTTTGTATTGATAGTTTGATTCGAGCATGTCAAAACTATTTCAATTCGTGAGGGCTACATTTGGATTGATAGATTTTGAGTAAAATATTTCAAATCCACGTAACAAATCCATAAGGTTGTTTGGGTGTGATTCTATAATGAATTTCAAACCTTTTGGAAACTATTTCTGTAGTCATTTTGAATGATTTCAAATTCATCTTAGATTGAGTGCTTGTTTGAAACACTTTTGAGATGGACTTTTGGATCTAAAAATCCATTTCATTAATAATTGATGTTTTGAGGTTAATTTAGAACTCAATTAAAGATTTCATTATGGAGAAATTAGAATTAGAGGCTTTTTGAATGAACTTTTGTATAAATACTTCTAAATATGCACAGAGTCATTTGAAAAAATATCCCCAAACCCACTGTGAGCCCGCAGACAAAATCCATCTTCACATTGATATGATATTTGTTGACGTGCGTTTTGGTCAACAAGTAGAAATATGTAAAAGATTTAACACGTGGGAATGAAAACGTGCGTAACGTATATTTATTTCTGGCTAATTATGCCTTTTTGTATTTTGCCGTTTTAATATGGGGTCGGTCTTTTTTATAATTTGTTACTATCTCCGCCCTTTTCTTTTCTCCTTTTCGGACTTTTTATACCCCTTTTGAGTAAGTGGGTTTACAATAGTCATCTTTGCACTAACTATTCATTAATTAATAAAATAGCTAAAAACGACACATGTCCTCTATAGTTGTGCATGTCCCAAAACTTGCCACTTGTCGACTTCTCTTCATAATTCTCGACATGTGGCGGTTCCCGATACCAATAAAGTGTCAAGCATGGGCATGTGTTTATTTTTACGGTTCGCGCGTGCGTTTCATTTCAAACTTGGGCTCGGGGCTCGTAGCCGCGTTGCGGTTGGGCTCGTGAGCCGTTGGGCTCGTAGAAGGGCGACCCTAATTCGTGACGTGTTGTCGTACATCATTGTTTGACGTCACCCGTAGGTCATCTATTCGAATATGTGTCAGACTGATGACGTGGATTAATTTCTCACAGCTCGGCTCGCGTATCATCAAAGGCCCCCAAGTTTAATTCCGAGAGAAGAATCTCTGAGATCGGAGTTAAACTTTAATGCTAATGATGAACATTTAATGGGAAAACGGATTTCTCCAAGGTTTTAGTTCTTTCCTGGCACCTGTCGCGTGGCAATTAATGCTTGAAACGGCGCATTAATTGGGTTGCCATAATGACAGACACGTGGCATCTTGTGTTTGGACCAATCTTGCGCGGAACCGAAAAAGGTACGCGATTCATGGGGGCGTGGGGACGCGACATTTTTTGACATGTTTGACGGTTTTTGAGTTTTGAAAAGCGCGCCGTCTTTTTCCGAATAATTGTCGCTATCGAGGAACCCTATCTATAAATACTCGCGTTTCCCTTCATCATTCATTTTCGCAACCATTGACCTTTGAGCTAAAGCAACTAGAACCGAGCAGAAGTTTCGAGTCGGCTTTCCAAGTTCAGAGACTTCAAACTTAGGTATTTTTTCAAAATACTCTCCCTTTACCTATAAATGTCTTCTTTTGAGGATAGTAGAGTCGTAGTTATAGTGTTGAGGTTGAAATCAAGACCCTCCTCCGAACCTTCGTTTTTTCTCACCAAAGACGGCCATCACCGCCTCATAGTCCGAGCATTATTCGATATCTTCTCCGGATTCTCCACGGCGGAACGTCTTTGGGGCGGACTCATGCTATCTTCAATCCGACACAGTGACCGTCTTTAGGGAGGGAACGTGTATCAACCCGGACTGGTACAAGCAAGTTCGACGAAGACGCAAAGCGTTGATTCTGCACAAGATACCAGCAAGAAGAAGAAGACATGAACCCATCGGAGCCGGAGCGTGACAACGAGAGCGAGTAGATGATGAACCATCCCGGCGATTCGAGGCCCGAGAGGCCGCTAGTGCTTATAGGCCACCGTAATGGCGACGGCCGGCCCGGAGGAGGCCCTCGCGTCTCCGTGTCGAGCCTCGGTTGACGCCGAGTGATATAAACGATATCCCGAGCATGCCGATGCTCGAGAGATGGGAGAGCTCCAGCCGAAGGTATCGTATTCCAAGTGGTATCCATTTCTGGGTACCGGATGGCACCGAGGTCCCCAAGATCCGCCCGCGGGTTGCGTGGGTATACATACCGCCAGACCTTCTATTCGGATCGCGGTTTCACGCCGGGGTTTTTCTCACGCGGTGGCTTTGCAAGTGGGGTATACATCCAACCCAAGTGCATCCCATTATGTGGGGTAGGATTATTGGCCTCGTGGTGATGTTCCACCAGAGAAGTACCCTCGCCCTAAGTTCAAAGAGATGAATGAACTCTTCGCCTGGCGAGCGACTCCTTCATCAAAAGGTCACCGTCCGGATGGTATTATGTACAAACCCGATTGGGGTATCCGGATAGTTTAGTGGAAGGTCTTCCTTCATCGTTGAAGGATGGAAAGAAAAATGGCTCTGGGTGAGCGGCGAGTGGCAATCTCGCGTGGAGAACGAAGGAAGGGAGACTGTCCTTTATCCTCCTTCAGATTTTGTTTTTGGTTATAGTAAGTCTTGTCTTTTTCCTTTCTCTCGCTTTTTTCTTTACATCGATTCTTTTGTGACTCGACTTGTGTCTTTTTACCTTGGTAGAGAGAAGGGCATCAAAGGGGCCTCTGTCGCCCACTTTTATTCGAAGGCTGGAGAACATCCAGGCCCGGGGAATCATGGACAGGCGGATTGAGAGGTTGGCCACTGAGGCCAACTTGGCCGCAGCTGGTTTGAGGCCTGCTCTACCCGCCGACCCCGGCCGAGGGGTGGCTCGAGACGAGGCGGCCGTGCGGGATGTGGAGGTCGAGAGAGGGCCTCAACAGAATCCTCTCGTTAATGAAGAAGACGGCCCCATTCTCCCGGGGGGGGCAAGCGAGAATCGGGCGAGCTCGCGCGCCTCCCGTGACTAGTCCCGTGGAAGACGGCCCCATTCTCTGGGGGCAGCCGTGGCGAGAATCGAGTGAGCTGCGCGCGCCCGTGACTAGTCCTCCGTGGGGAGATCATCTGCGCCGTAGGCGATTACATTGCACCCGGAGCGCCGAGAGTGCGCATCGCTGTTCGAGGTAAACATCTTTTACATTTCCTTTTGAATTGTCTTTTTGTTTTCTTTTGATCTTTCTTCTAATTGGTGGTCGCTTATGCGGGCGTGGCTTGATTTGCGTGCACGTCTTCACATGTGAGGAACACAAAGACGATGAGCTCGGGTGGCCGATCAACTGCGGATGTGGAGGCGGCTCGGAGAGAAGATATCCGGCCGGTAAACGCGTCTGTTGATGGAGTGCCGAGGTAAGGCGGTGCCTCCTCTTCAAAGGAGAAGAGGAGGAATTGTGATGGAGGAGCCTGATCGATCGAAAGGGTTGGTCGAGCGGCGCCCGAACATCCCGAATGTACCCAGAGAAAAGGAAGGTCCGCGAACTTTCTCGGATGACCTCGGTAGGAAGGTCACTTCATTCCTCCAAACCAAGCAAGAGATGAATATTGCGAGGGAATGGTTGGACTACGCCTCGGTGGTTTGTGGAATTCGTTCGATGTGCCACGCCGACAGAGGAGCAATCAAGGGTCTTACCGGAGGTAGGTCGGGCCGCAATGATCGCCCAGCTCGTGCCTGGACAAAGGCATCGAGCAATTCTCGCGAGATCAAGCCAAGAACAGATTCAGAGATGCCATGGCCATGTCCGGGCGGATGATTGGGCTCTTATGGCATGCGGTTGGGGACTCGCGAGCTAGAGAAAAAATATGCCGACCTGGAAAGACGGCAGGGGATCTGAGGAAGCCTATGCTACCCTTCAAGGGTACAAGAATCTTTTAAGACTCAAGCGGATGAGGCCACGGCTCGGGCCAATTTCGAGAGAGAGGCTACTGCGAGGGCCGAGGCAGAGCGAGATCGGCCCGCAAGGGTGAAGAAGAGCTCGGGTTAAGGTCGCCAAACCGAACGTCCGCCACGCCCGAGCCGAGGAAATGGAGAGGCGTCTAGCCGATGTACGCAGGGAGGTCAAGAAATCGCCCGTCGGAAAACCGAGGAAGTTCGTAGAGAGGCCATTAAAGCTTACAAAGACTCGAGGAGTATGCATTCATGTTAACTCGTGGCCATGACTGCAACCTCCAAGAAATTCTTGATTTACTTAAGGGCGGGCGTCATGTTGCTCACTTGAGGAAGATTTGGCCCTCCCGGGAGGCTGATCTCGAAACCCTTCGGCCGAATTTTGAAGAGGCTCCTAATGCGCAAGGCTCTCTTCCTCCGACGTGGAAGAAGTCGCTTCTAGCTAGCGGTGTCGTCGAAATTCCGCCGCTCGCCTTGATGCTTTTATATGTACTCCTAGGTAGGTAATTTGGCTTCGTGCCTCGAGATGTAATGGGCCCGCCTCCCTATGTAATTATTTTTGAAGTAGAAATGAATTGTTATTTTCCTTTCCTGTGTATGTGTTTCAAGCTTTTTGTGGAGGGCTCGGCTCTTTCCTTTTTGTAAGATTGTTGCCCTGCCTTCTTTTTTTTCCTCTTATTTTCCCAAGACGGGCTCGGTTTTTTCGCTTCAATGAGGGGATCTGCTCGCCTTTAATTGATTCTTGTACCAGGGATATAAACACGTCCTTGATTTTGTTTTTGAAATTTCGTTTATGAACCGAGTCTTTATTGCGCTCGGCGCATAATGAATCCTTATTTTGTGCTTGGTACATGGCCAAGTTTTCGCTTTATGCTTTGTGCGTAACCAAGTCTTTATTTCGGTGCTCGGTGCATAACCAAGTCTTTATGTTGTGCTCGTGCGTGAATCGAGTCTTGATTTTGTGCTCGGTGCGTAACCAAGTCTTGATATTGTGCTCGATGGTGCGTAATCGAAGTCTTTATTTTGTGCTCGGTGCGTAATCGAAGTCTTTATTTTGTGCTCGGTGCATGCGTAATCGAGTCTTTATTTTGTGCTCGGTGCGTGAATCGAGTCTTTATTTTGTGCTCGGTGCGTAATCGAGTCTTTATTTTGTGCTCGGTGCGTAATCGAGTCTTTATTTTGTGCTCGGTGCGAATCGAGTCTTTAGCCGTGGTGAGTAAAAACTTCGTTTTCTTTTAGAGCTCACGAAATACCGGATGAAAGGATAACTCTTTGAATCCTATTTGGATCATAGATCGACCCCAAATCGCTTTATTGATAATACCGCTTCAAGTATGCTACATTCCATGGATGCATAAATTTTTCTCCACTCAAATATTCTAACCGGTATGCCCCACCGGATAAGACGTGGGCGATCCGAAACGGGCCCTCCAGGTTGGCTTCAATGGGCTCGGTTGAATGCCCGTTATCTTTTTCAATACAAGATCGCCGACCAAATCTTCTTTTCCTTTACTTTCGAATTGTAGTACCTTTCACTCCTTTGTTTATATATCGCATTTTTCATCTCTAAGATCGCACCTTTTTTCTTCGAAAGTGTCTAGTTCGGCTCGTAGCTGCCTCATTACGCCTTTCTTCAAAATTTGCACTCAAGGTAGGGCTCCAATCTCGACAGAATCACCGCCGGCTCCATAAGCTAAAGAAAAAGGTGTTTCTCCGGTGGGCCGCTCGATGTGTCGCTCGTATGACCATAGTACGCTGTAGTTCCTCCGCCAATTGCCTTTAGACTCCTCCAATCTCGCCTTCAGGGTATACTTGAGTATTTTATTAACGGCCTCAACTTGTCCGCTCGATCGGGGTGGTATGGAGTTGAGAAATGGTTTTTATGCGGAAACCTTCACAAAATTTCTGAACCTTCGGTTGTCGAATGTTTCCCATTATCGTAATAATCGAATGTGGTATCCCAAATCTACAGATGATAGACTTCCATACAAAGCTCACAACCTTCTCTTCATCTATTTTTGCAGTAGGCTCCGCCGCCCATTTTGTGAAATAATCCACCGCCACAATGGCATACTTGACGCCCCTTTGCCAACGGGTAATGGTCCGATGAGGTCCATTCCCCATTTGGCAAACGGCCATGGGCTAAATACGGAAGTAAGTCGTTCAGGATGATATCGACTGTGGTGCAAATCTCTCGCACCTCTCACATCTTTTGACGAGGTCGGTTGCATCCTTTTCGGGATGGCCGAGAGTATCCTTGCCGTATTAATTTATAGGCCAACGTTTGGCCCCGGCGTGGTTGCCGATATCCCCTCATGAACCTCTCGAAGTGCATAATCAGATCCTGTCTCGGAAAAGGCAACAGAGAAGTGGGATGGAGTACCCTCGTTTGTAGAGGATGCCGTCTACTAGTGTAAACCGAGCCGCTTGAGTTCGTAGTGTTCTGGCATCAGCTTTGTTTTCAGGTTGAACTCCTTTCTCTAAATATTGGATGATTGGGGTCATCCAAGTCTATTCGACGGTTTCGGTTGTATATATTTTCTTTGCACCAAGTGACGGGCGAGAGCGATTGTGTAACCGTGACATCCGTGATGACATCGTCCCTCGATCGAGCCGAGCCGAGCTAAGGCATCCGCTTGCATGTTCTCGGCTCGGGGCACATGTAAGATTTTTGTCTTAAAGTGTGATAATCTTTTTCTTGACCAAATCCAAATATTGTGCAATTTTTTGCTCTTTCGCTTCGACTTCGCCGTTGATTTGATGAACGACCAACCGAGAGTCACCGTGAACCAATAGTTGTTTTAGGCCCATAGAGGCCGCCATATCTAAGCCGCTAGAGCGCCTCATATTCAAACTTTCGTTGTTCGCTATGGGAATCAAATCGTACGGCCGAGCAAGAGCATTTTTCATTTGGATCGATTATCACGATTCCGCCGCCGCCCGCAGCGGAAGAGCCGCCGACAAATAACTTCCATTCTTGGTCTTCCTTGACCTCCAATTGTATGGAAGACGTGAATTTCGCCACAAAATCGCTAAAGCCTCGCCCTTTTATGCAAAGACGTGGTTCGTATACAATGTCAAATTGGCTAAGTTCGACACCCACTTAATCATCCGACCGTAAATATCGTCGGTGTAATACTTGTTTCAACGGATAGTTTCAATACTATAATCTTGTGTTCTAAGAAATATGGACGGAGTTTCCGTGCCGCGGTAATTAATGAATAAGCCGACTTTTCCATTGGTGGGTACCGGAGCTCGGCATCATGTAACGCTTTGGTGTAATAAATCGATGTTGAATAGAGCCATCTAGCCTGATTAACACCGAGCCGATGGCGTATTCGGATACCGCCAAGTACAAATACAAGTCCTCCCTGGGTTGGTTTTTGGAATATAGGGATTGAAGATAGATGTTGTTTGAGGGATTCAAAGGCATCTGTGCTTGCTCGGTCCACTCGAAATTTTTGCTTTTCTTTATAATTTCAAAGAAAGGTTTGCACTTGTCTCGTGGGACCGAGAAACAAATCGGTTAAGGGCGCCAATCGGCTGTTAGGCTTTGTACCTTTTTACGAGTTTGGGGATTCTAGGTCGGTGATGGCTTTTATTTTGTCCGGGTTAGCTTCGATTCCCTTTCGCTGACCATATATCCCAAAAATTTACCCGAACCGACCCCAAATGTGCACTTTCTCGGGTTTAACATCATCTTGTACTCTCTCAAAACAAAGCAAACATTTTATTAAGATCGTTTAGATGATCGACATGTACAAATGATTTTACTAGCATGTCATCTACATAGACTTCCATAGTGTGACCTATCATTTTCTCAAACATTTTATTTACTAACCTTTGATAGGTCGCACCAAAGATTCTTCAATCCGAAAGGCATCATCTTTGTGATGAATTCCCGAAGCGAGAGAAAAATGAGGTATTTTCTTCATCTTCCGGTGCATCCGTATTTGGTTGTAACCCGAGTATGCATCCATGAAGCTCATCACCGTGTCTCCGCCGTGGCATCTACCATGTAATCGATATTTGGCAATGGATAAATCCTTAGGACATGCTTTGTTGAGGTCAAGAAATCCACGCACAGGCGCCATCGCCATTGCTTTTCTTTACCAAAACAGATTGGCGACCCATCGAGGATAGAGGGCTTCCGGATGAACGATTGTCTAGTAGTTTGTTAACCTCGATTTAGTCTTTCTGTCTATCGGGCCGAAGTTTGCGCCTTTTTCTCGGATGACGGGCGGAACGTTAGATCAATATGAGGCGGTGGCACGCATACTTGGGGTCAATTCCGGGCATGTCCGCATGAGTCCATGCGAAGACGCCAAGATTATTTCCCAAAACTCGACCAACTCGCTTCGATATGGTTCTCGGGAAGATCATAACCAATACGTAGTTGGCCCGCTTCGCGCCTACCGACATTGATTGTATCAACCTGTTTCATCGGTTCCGCTCATTTTTTCTTTTCTTGCTTTGCCCCTCCTTGATTTGCGGGGGCAATTGCCTTCGGCCGGCTCGGTTTCGATTGTCGGCTCGCCTTCTTCCATCATTCGCTCCTTCCCGGCCGACGACTTGGATTATCCTCCGAACGATCACCCTTTCTCGCTCGGACTCTTCTTGGGCAAGGGATTATCTTGTGTGATTCCTTTGGTTTGCCCCTTGTTCCGCCACGTTAATCTCCACCGGTCGGAGTTTAAGAGAGCACTCGTGACTCCTTTGATTCCCTTTATGTATAGCTTCGCCATCGATGTTGGGAATTTTATACAAAAATGATATATTGAAACGGCCGCTTTTATATGATAAAGCAATGGCCTCCCAATGATGGCATTGTACTCCGAATCGGCATTGATTATTTTGAATGTTGTCATGACAATCCGCTTATGCAAACCTTGTCCCATTTGGATGGGCAAATCAACTTCTCCGAGTGGGACTATCCTTCCTCCTCCAAAACCAGAATCGCTATTGTTACATGGATGGATATAACTATCATCCATGTTTAATCTTCGAAATGCTCGGACATAAATGATCGATTCGAATAGCTTCCGTGATCAATTAAAATTTCGGAACTCGAATACCCAAAATCGGTGCAAATGATGACCGGAGGTCGAATGAGGATGGACCACCTGGTCGGCATCCGCATCCGAGAACGCAAAATGGCTGGGGTTGGCCTTCCTTGATTTCGCCACCCGAACTTCTCTTTCGGCATTGGGTTGTCTGCCTAACATCGGCTTTTCTTTTCTGTTGGAGCGTCTATCCTCCATTGTGTTGGTATTGATCCGATCGACACTCGACATCATGAGGATTTCCTTCCTGGTTTTCGGTGAGGGGGCGGCAGAGAGCCGGGTTGATTACGCGCTCCGGTTGACGCTGAGCCAATGCCGGTGGGGGTGGTAGCTCATGAACGTATCTTTTAAGGCCGCCTGCCGAACAACCCGCATAATTTCCCTAATTAGATCTCGGCACTCACAAGATCGTGACTCATCGATTTGTGATAGGCGCAGAATCGACGCAAATCTAATTTTGATGGCTCAATTTTCGGAGGCCGAGCCGGAGGCAACAAATTCAGACCTCGTACTTCACTCCATATGGCCGACGGAGTGTGGGTCAAAGTGCTCCTTAGCGCGGCGACTTCGGCTCTCGCTCTTGGCGAGCTCTAAATCCGGTGGTCGGGTTTTCCGAAAATGGCCTAAACCCGACCCGCCCAACCATCGGTTCTTTCCTTCCATCCTTTCTTATGTTCCCTTGCGGTGCTCGGGCGGTTACTTGCCATGGCTTCTTCCGCACAAATATGGCGTTCGCGCGGATTAGAAATTCTTGATACGAGGTCGCCCCGATTCGTGGATAGAGTAATTGAACCAAGTCTCGGGGCTAGTCGGACATGGTCGCGATCAAAATGGCGTCATCGACACCGGTTCCATTTCTCGAACTTGTTTATTAAACCGAGAAATATAACTCTTCAGGGCTCGTCTTTCCCTTGTTTGATGTTCACGAGGAGTCTTTAGCGCGGCTCGGACTTTGGACGTTAAGAAATGTGTCGTAAAGGCGGAGGCTAGATCCCCATGCTTGAATGGATCCCCGCGGCAGGTCCTAAACCAACGGTGGGCTCGGCCGCCCAAAGTCGTGGGGAAGGCCCCGCAGAGGATGGCATCGCTTGGATCGTATAGTTCCATCCGTGCTAAGTACTTGTGAACATGAGTGGTCGGGTCGGTTTCCCCATTATAGAGGCCGACGGGGATTTTCAACTTTGGCGTGAACGGATCGCCAGATTCCAGGAGAAAATGGCGACGGAACAGTGGCCGGCTCCATACTTGGGGCGGTCTTCGAGATCGTTTTCGCCATCCAGGACCGCCTTCCACCTCGTTGACGGGCGACGAGGCGGTGTATTTCTACATCCCGTTCTCGCCATAAGCTAGGGCCTTGACCTCGACGATTTCGAGTTGTTCCCGCCATCCCGAAACCCGAGCCGGGAACTTATCGATCGAGCCGGGCGAAAGGATCAACTCCTCGTCCGGCGAACACGAGTGGGCACGACGATGTCGTGTTTGCTCGAAATGACTCGCTTATACGACTTTGCTCCTCCTCATTTTCTCTTTGCCACCTTCTCTCACATGACGGACATGTTGTTCATTACCTCGAATCGCTTCTTGGGGCTTCGTGGCGAGGAAATCCGGGAATTTGAGGATTAATGTTAACATTTAGTTGTGGGTTGAGTGGGTTAGTATTTGCAAGGAGTGGAGGAGGTGCTTGAGAGTTCGTGGTGGCGAGAGTTTGCGATATAAGTTGGTTCATTTGTTGTACAAAGGTTGGGTTGGCGATTAATCGAGCGAAAGGGAATAAAGTAGTACTCCCCGCCCGTTTGGAGCATATTGTGGCCATTCGTAGTTTGGCCAGGTTGGTTGTTCAAATGTTTGTCTTGATCAAACGGGCATTTTCGACGCTTGACTCATTTTCTTCCCTTATCAAAAGGTTGATGTCAAATTTTTACCTGGTTTTTGTTTCACTTGCTTTTTGATCGAACTCGATCGACCAATACGGCCCTCCTTCTAGCGCCAATTTGTTGACGTGCGTTTTGGTCAACAAGTAGAAATATGTAAAAGATTTAACACGGGAATGAAAACGGCGTAACGTATATTTATTTCTCGGCTAATTATGCCTTTTTTGTATTTTGCCGAGCCGGAATATGGGGTCGGTCTTTTTTATAATTTGTTACTATCTCGCCCCCTTTTCTTTTCTCCTTTTCGGACTTTTTATACCCCTTTTGAGTAAGTGGGTTTACAATAGTCATCTTTGCACTAACTATTCATTAATTAATAAAATAGCTAAAAAACGACACATGTCCCTCTATAGTACAAGATGTCACCAAAACTTGCCACTTGTCGACTTCTCTTCATAATTTCTCTCGACATGTGGCGATTCCCGATACCAATAAAGTGTCAAGCATGGGCATGTGTTTATTTTTACGAAGTTGTCGCGCGTGCGTTTCATTTCGAAACTTGGGCTCGGGGCTCTGGGGCTCGAGCCGCGTTGCGTTGCGGTTGGGCTCAGTGAGTCGTTGGGCTCGGAGCGGGCAGCCTAATTCGTGACGTGTTGTCGCACATCATTGTTTGACGTCACCCGTAGGTCATCTATTCGAATATGTGTCGACGATCGAGCGTGGATTAATTCACTTCTCACACTTCGGTATCATCAATATTGTCCATTTTGGGCAAAAGCCCTCATGATTTTATTTTTAGGCTTCCACCCAAAAGACTTCATACCAATAGAAATAATGCTCATTTTATAAACCCATGATATTTCCCATGTTTGGCCAATGTGGAACTTTGTTTTCATATCTTAACAAATGCAACCAAAGAGTGATTAGGAGAAAGTCAGATGAAAACCAGAGACAAGAATGATTCTTAGGGTAAATTTAAAAAAAAAAACAGTTATTTTTTCAAAATTACAAAATACTCCCTGAAAACATTACAAAGGATCCCTTTAAGTTTGTTTTTGTCATACAAATACTTCCATCAATAGGTGCAATTATAAAAGAAAAGCAAATGTTAAGATGATATTTGTAATTTTGAAATACAATCGGATCCTTTTGTAATTAGTCTAAATTTTAAAAATATTTTTCTAATTAACCCTAATTATGATTTACATATTCAAAGATGAGATAATATTATCGGAAATGAAAAGGGAAAGATTTTATCAATATCTTAACTTTTAAGACTTTTACACGTTCCCACATATTTTAGTCAAGCTATATGATTTTTGGACATCACTGTCGCATTAACCTGATAAAACTGGATTACGAAATATTGCAACATGGGAGGCACAAGCCCATATTGCTGTCTGGACCACATTTCTCAACTTGAAAAAAAGCCATTATCTGTTTGGGAATTTTCTGATACTAGGTTAATGACTTTTTTCTGCAAGAATATTTTTTCCACGTGCTTTAGAAAGCTACATCTCCGCAAAATAAGGAAACGAAAAAAGTGAAAAACTGATTAGGAACCAGATTTTGGAAATTAAATTGAGTCTAGTTTATATTAAATCTCGATATGTGGTTGATCCCTTCTATTCGAAGATTATGTTTCATCTCTTATTGCACCGCAATGATGATTGACACGTGCAGAAATTGTTACTATATTAAAACCTCATAATTTAGGCTTGATTTATGCTGTAAAATTAATATGGTAATTTCTATCCACGTGTCAATCATCCGTGCAGTGAAATTAGTGGTGGACGCAGAAATTTACAGTTGGGGACGGAACTATAGTTAGGAAAAATACAAGTATACAACACATTTATGAATAATTTTGAGGGGGACGAATATTAAATTTTCCTTATAAATAATTTTAATATTTAAAATTATATATAGTAAAAATTGAATATTTTGGGGAGTGGAGTGGACAATAGCCCCTACTTGTGTCCGCCTTTGAGTGTAATAAGAGATGAAACACCATCATGGAATATTGTCGAATTTATTATAAATTATATGTAGATAAATGTACAAGTTAGAATATTGTCTTAGATGTTATTTTTACTTAGGGTACAGGCTAAGAAATTTAAGACTATATATGTAATTAGTAAATTATATATGTATTTGTTTTTCTTTTTCTTATGCCCAATATTCCATTTAAAGTATATTCAAAATTCTTTAGAAGTGAAATCATCGAAGTTCTTAATTCGAAATGCTACATATTTTGTTATGTATACCATAGACCACAGTCCATAAGGTATCACTAAACACCACTTCACAGAGAAGTATGAAAGAAAACACCACTTAATCGGGTGGCTTAGTCCACCCTGGCCACCACAAAGCAATTGTGGGATGGAGGTCGGGGTTCAAATCCTCGCTCCATCAAATTATTTGTGGGGTGGAGGTCGGGGTTCATATCCCTCGCTCCATCAAATTGCTCCGGGGGCATATGCGAAGCCGGTGAAGATTTGGTGGGAACTCATCTTGAATAGCATCCGTGTGGGTTCAATTCGGGAGAGATCGTTATTAGTAGATTGGGGGTCGAACATAATTGTTCTCTTTACTGGGAGGATCACAGGTTGTACGCCGCCGTCGCCGTAACAGCGTTAACACCGGCGCATGCGTGCACATCCCGCGGTTTACCTTGGCGACAACAAATGAGGAGTTGAGCGTTGTCTCAGGCATAGTCAGGCGTAAGCCTGAAAGCTGAGTTATCAAAAAAAAAAAAAATGAAAGAAAACTAGACTCCTTCAAAAGTCCATGCATAAGAAAAATAATAAATAATAAATGATTTCAAAAGAAATTAATAAATAAATAAATATATAAATAAAATGAAATAAAAAAGTAAAAGAAACACGCGCACACACAGAAAAAGGAAAAAAAAAAATTTCCACAAATATGAAAGTCCAAATGACAAGCCCAAATCTAGCTCATTTTGCTTTGCAAAAACTTAAAAGAAATTCCCAAAAATACCTTAGATTTTGAAAAAATATCACCAAATACGTTATTATCACTTTTGTATCTTTTTTTTTATGTTTCTGCATATGTTTTTGATTATTTTTACGCTTTTTCATTTTTTCTTGTTCCTGTATTGTTTTATATGTTATATATATGTTTTTTCGATGTTGTTTTAATTTGTCTCTTTGTTGTTTCATTGTTATTTCGATGTTTCAAAACAATATTTACCTATTTTTTATACTATTTTTTGTTCATGTATTATTTTGTACATTGTTTCTATTGTTCCTGTATTGTTCTATAATATTTTTAATGTTGTTAGAATAATTGTTTTGTTGTTTCCATGTAGTTTTCAATGTGTAGATACAATTTTTACCTACTTTTAAGCTCTTTTTATTCATGTGGTATTTTTAGTATTTTTACGTTATTTCTAGGTTGTTTTCCATACCGTTTTTAATGTTGTTCTTATTTATCTTTGTCGTTTCCACGTAGTTTTCGATGTTTAAATACAATTTTTACCTATTTTTGAGCTCTTTTTGCTCATTTGGTATTTTCTATATTGTTTCTTGGATGTTTCCATGTTTTTTATGTTTTCATGCATTGTATCAAAAATTAATTGTGTTTTTTTACTCATGTTGTTTCTATATTATTTTCAATATGTTTGGTTTTAATATGTGTTGATTTAAGTGTATATTTCTTGTTTTATTTTATAAGATTTCGAGTATAAAATGAATTATTTAACGGGAAAAAAAATTATTTTGTAACTGAAATTTGATTAGAAGAAACACATTTGAAACAACAAAGAAACACCAACGCAAAAAAGTCTAGGAATTTTGGCAGGAGTGTATTTTTGTCCAGAAAAAGGGGTAAAGCGTAATTTTGTCCAAAAATCACCGGGAAGCATAATTTTCTATCTTTTGTCCAGAAAAATAGGGTAATTGTGTCCTTATCCTCAAAGTTAAGGTTGATTACTAAAAATAAAAAAAAAGTTAGTGGTTTAGTAAAGGGAAAAAGTAAAAAATACCCAATATTTTACTGTGAAATCTTACAAATGCTCTCATTTTTTTACTTACCTACAAATATGTTGTCATCTCTTTTCTTTCCTGCAAATATGTCGCGGGGTACAACAAATATCGCTGCAACTAGATCTCAACTACTAGAGAAGACAAAATCAGAAGCAAACACAAAAATATCGCTGCAACTTAGATCTCAACTGCCATGAAACACAAAATAAAGCAGAAACAAGCACAAAACTACAAAACAAGAGGAAGAACAAAATAAATTGCAATACAACCAGAAGAAAGAAGAAGAAGAAAGCAAAACAACAACAAACAACAAGAGGAAAAACAAACAAATCGCAGAAAATCATCACAAATCACAGAGAAACCAGAAGAACAAAAAAAAACAAAAACAAAGTATAATCAACAACTTTTGATGTGTTTCATCTTGGAGACGATTTCTTTGACTTACGACAGTAGGTAAAAATATGGGAGTAGTTTTTTTGTAGTGTGAAACTCCTCCATCCCGACGACTTCTTTTAATACAAAAATTTAGTTCATATCCTCAAGGATTTATTTCAGTTCCCTATACCCAAAACCATTGGATTAGCCATTCCTTAGGTTCCTTGTGGTTTTATCCATTTCCAATCATGTAAGAATCAATTTATTTTAGCTTTTGACATAAATCTGATTTTGACAAAATTATCCTTAGAAACTTGATAAAAGAGATTGAATAAATTAAACCCTACACCAAAAACACTATTTTCCAATAGTTAGTCGTTTTCTTCATCTTTCACGCTCACCAGTTATGAAATTGAATTTTTCTTCTCACTTTGTCAACATATTTTATTGACTCTGCAGAATCAATTCAATTTGATTAAAAAAAGCCCGAAAAATAGAAAACCAAAGTAATAAGAATGATACTATGTATGAATAAATATGAGGTGGGGGAAGTTGTGTTGTACATTGTTGAAACAACGATCGTGCACACTATACTTTGCTACAAAGTTTGGTTACCTCGCATGATGGGATTCCGTATGAGGCGGAATTCCAATGCGTAGATAACACTCGTTATGAAATCCACGATAAACACCATATATACGTATGCAAACTCATCCTCTTTGTCCCATATAAAAATTGGAGAAAATGACTCGACAACAAAACCTATGATAGCCCAAAAGAGTCGAACCAAACAATGGTTCCCCAACCCCCAAGAGTCCATTTTTATTTGTTGGATTTTGCGCATCCATTTTTGATGTGTTTCTTCTTGGAGACGATTTCTTTGAAGTAAGTCAATAGGTAAAAAGATTTTAGTAGTTTTTTTGTAGTGGAAACTCCTCCATCTCGTCGGCTTCTTTTAGAGAGAATTATTTTTAGCCACCCCAAATTTACCTCTTTTTACACTTCACAACCTAGACTTTGATTCGTAACACTTTGCACCCTGAACTATAAAAATAATTACACTTAGCACCCTATGGACAATTTTACCCATAGGATTGTATTCTTTAATAACAATGGTTCTAGTTATCCTTCTGAACTCTAATTTGTGGCAAATTACTACATAATAATAATTTTATTGCATTATTCAATAAACATGAAATTTTTACTCCATAATCAATTTCTTTTTCGGATTTTTCGTGAAATAAGAACCCTTATTTCCTGTAACTTATTTTGTTCGTGGCATTGTTACACCTTCTTAGATCCAGTCTCTATTCAGAGGTTTTAAATGGATCATGTCAGGTTTCCAGCCTATAAACTCAACAAGACATACTTTTATCAAGATCTTATTTCAATTATTTATCCGTATACAAATTGGGTCTTTAAGACTGAAAATGAAAATAGTCCATTACGACCATATCAGGCCCAACATGCTTCCGTAAAATTAATAAATCCCTTAAAATTCATACCTTCTTTGATCGAAACAGCCACGGGTGAGATGGTTAGAAACACCACCAGTCGAAAAATTACTGCCCCCAGGTCGTTTGACAAACAGCTCCTCAATGTTCAACTTCAACCCTTAGGGAAGATGATCTGCAAGTTATCCAACTCCTTCAGCAACTGTTCAGCACAGCCTTGGTTCGTTTCCTACTCTAGGCGTATAAGTAAATCTTAAACGGGATGAATTAATAGAACATTATGAACACATGTTGAAGCAGAAAGCCCCTTTTCATTAAGAACTTATGGAAATATTTATTACATTAGTAATCTCCTTTTGGGAGGAGAATACCGGTTTAACCTCTCATAGATGAGACTTGCACTCGAAAACACATAAAATTTTGAAAACTAAAACACTCAAAATATTACAAATTTTTCTCTCAGACTTTATATAAAAAAACTAAGGAGAATGTTCGATGTCCTCAGCTTCCTTCAACTCTTGGCTTTTATAGACTTGAATCCGGACTTGAAAGGCGGACTCCAAATCTTATTGATATTTATGACATCACTGCTTACGTCATATCCTGCATTATTGCCTCGCCAGCTGTTTTTCTTTTCTTTCCGCGTGACTCAGCCCATGTGATGTTTGTCGGGGAATCTTTTAAAAATTTGGTTTGCGTGGTCCCCGAGGATAACGCGTCTTGTGAGCTGGGCCCTTGTTTTTTCCCGCTGCATGGCCCTGTCGGTCGGGTTTGGGTCGAAATCCTTTCCCAAACTCGGGTTCTTTCTGTTCGGGGCATGCTTGACAGATCCGATCGATCCAACGGCCAACATGCGCCATGTTACAGAATTTTCGGTAGGTTTCTTTGCTAGCCAGAATCTTGTTCTCTAAGAGAATTCTTCTCTTTGTCTCGAAAAGTTCGTCTGCGAATCATGTTGTTGATCTAGTCATCGAATTCAAAAGTAAAGATCCATTTGCTGAATTCTGGAAAAACTTGAATGGATATTTGACTTTGTCCATTTCGGTTAGACAAACCCAAAGTTCCCATGCTCGCCTTGTAGAAACTTCGTCTTCAGAGATTGCTCCTACTAACACTGGTACTTCTTCCAGTGAAGCTGCCTTGATGTATTTTGAAGCATTTCCATCCGGTCTTCTTAGCTTGATGAAATGAAAATCTTCATTAAAGCCTTTCTTCGCTGGTTCGGGAGCTGCACTGATAAAATACAGTTCCAAAATATCTCCCCTGGCCAAATGTGGATTGTTGGTCCAACTCTCGTAAACTGCTTCCCCAATCCATTTTGGTAATTTTGAAATTTCTGGGAATCCGGGTGATACAGTATAAATTGAAGCTAAAGCTCCAAAAGTATACCATTCATGTACTTCATTTGGATGACTCCCTGGTTTCATCCAAACTCTAGGATACTTGCCTGAGATATCAACCATTGATTTTTCTGGGTTAATACCTCTTCTTGTAACTAATTTCTCCCATTGTTGTTGATAAAACTGCATTGGAGAAATCTTAATCTCGTTAGTTTGAACCTTAGATTTGCCTGTCTGTGGCCTAAGATTCAACTTTCCCTCTTTTACCCAAGAGGTGCTGGGTTGATTTGAAGACTCGGGTTGTGACACTGGAGTTTCAACAATCATTACAGTTTGTACACCCTTAGGGGATGCATCACCTGCAACACTCTTGTGATTATGGTACTTGAATACATAACCTCCGGGTTAGAGCCCCATTCTCTATTCGCCCCTCTTTGCATCGTGGGAGATGCAGCCTGGAGGAGAGGCCCTTGCAGCACTAAGAACAATTGTCCTTGAGCAAATTGGCATGCTCGTATTTGACTAGAAACGGATTTCTGGACAGCTTATTGAAATCGTCCAGCAACTTCTGCATTTAGACATAATGTCCCAAAATCTCGTTCTAGACTCTCTAGGTTTTCCCTGAGATGTCTCACTCATTTAAGGACCTCGTCAGCAACACATCCTTCCATCTCGTGTCAAAAAAATCTGCAAGAATATTTTCATGAGATTTTATAATGACAATATCATAATCATAATATTGACATTCAGCTTGCCATCTAAGCAATCGAGCCTTTTCGGTTTTGATTCAATTTTGTTTTTCATAAAAGCCTTGACACTTGAATTATCAATTTTTAAAGTAAACTTTTTAGCCAGTAAAAATAGAGGCTATTTTTGAAAGCCTTTCTGACTGCAAAGAATTCTTTCTCATTTATATGCCATCTGTTTGCTTCACTGGGTGTAAATAAACCGTTGCAATATCTGCATGGCACTTCCTCGTTTGGTGTGACCTTAGTAAGAAATGTTGCCCACCAATCATCACTGGCATCTGTGTAAAGAACCAGTTCATCCTCGTCTTGGGGAATCGCAAGTTTCGGAAGCCTTTTACAAATTTCTTTAAGTTGCTTAATTTCTTCTTGATGTTCATCTTCCCATTTGAATATTGCATCTTTTTTAAGCAATGGGCTAAACACATTCCTATAGTATGCCAGATTGTTAATGAACATCCCAGCAAAATTAACAACTCCAAGAAAACTTTGAAGTTGTTTCTTGTCTTTCAACGTATCTGGAAATCCTTGTATCTTTTCCACAATATGGCTTTGTAGGATGATTCCAGATTCATCGATTTCAATTCCAAGGAATTCAATCTGTCTTGTAGCAATCACTGTTTTCTTCTCAGAAAGCACTAAACCTTCCTTGTGGCAAACATCTGAAAATATTTCCAAATGTTAGAGATGCTCCTTCATGTTCTTTGATGTGATCATAATGGCATCGATATAATGGCATCGATATACACGAACATGAAACTGAAATAATCTTTGAAAAGATTATCCATCTTCCTTTGATATATCTAGGGTGCATTAGCCAATCCCATCGGCATCACGTTGCAAATATAATGTCCTTGTGGTGTAGAGAAAGCTTTGAACTTCTTACTCTCTTCCTCCATCTTAATCTGGTAAAAACCAGACTTACAATCAAACTTTGAGAATATCTTGGCACCTTTGATACAGTTAACCATATGTTCTCTGCTTGGGATATAGTATCCGTCGAACTCCAAAATGTTATTAATCCCTTTGTAATCAATAACAAGTCTTGGCTTTCCTCTTTTAATTTCTCCATGGTTTCTGACTAAGAATCCTGGAATGCTATATGGAGAAACTCCTGGTGAAATCAACGTAAGGTCAAGATGTTCCTTAAGTATCTTCTGCATATCCTCACGATCCTCCTAATTTATAAGGATTGGTTTGAATCTCACGAACTCGTACCCCTTTCCTGGTTTAACCATTAAGGATGCTTTGAGCTTGTTCTTATCCCACCATGCCAAAGGATTTTCATTATAATTCCTTTGGATCTTCTTTTTGATATACTCGAGTGATATTTGTTCTTCTATTGTAACATCACTTTGTGGATTCTCCATTAAGCTCATCATCAATTCTGCAATAGCCTCTGGAGGTACTCGTTCTTCTCCTTGTATTCTGAATGAATACAAGTCATTATCCCACCGTTTTATATCTTTCTGCTTTGAACCATATTGTCGAAAGGATAATAATGCATCACCAAATTTTCTCTTATCCGCCATTTTTGGATTTCGAAGTTTGGCTTCATCACCACGCTTGCTGCGAAAATTAATAGGCATTTTTCTGTAAAATGCTTCCCGCAGTCTCTGGACAATGATCTTATGATCACATAATGTTGTGAAATTAAGTCTTCTTGTCTCATTTTCTTGTGTAAATTGCTTAAATGTTTGTAGAAAATTATTTCCTAGCAAAACATCTGCTCCCGTAACATGGAAATAGATTGGTGGCGTCTTCACTTTGTACCATGGGGTACCACATGCACCTCCAATCATAATTTATGCCTGTTTAATTCCTCGATTAAGGATAAGAATCCTTTTAGAGAAATCCCTTCCTACAATAGCTGGTAAATCCTCTCCAATTTCTTTAGGAAAAACATTCGGCTTTGCAGTACATATTCCAGTACCTGAATCAATGTAGGCAAAATACTCGGTCTTGTATTCAACTTACAACATTCCAATAGAAATGTATATGGAGAATGGACTAGTGGTCATCTGATTTTGTATCTTTTATTTGCCACTGTGAATTCCATTCCGTCTTGTAATCTTTCCCAAGGTTTATGATCCTCAAGAAATTCAATTCCCAGTATTAATTGCTCTGGGATTTTCCCCGCAACTCCTGTAATAGTCATCTCAATTTCACCTATCTTTAGGCTTCCTTGATACCTTTCAACTATAGGTTGTTGTAGATAATATAAAACCTCACAAGGAAAAATATTATCATTTTGAGTGATGTCGAATATTACTTCAACTTCTCGCCATCATCGGATATTTCGGCTCTCTATTTGTTTTGAAAACATCTCGGGATGCGCTGAATCGATTTTGGTCTCTTTTCTTCCCAACGATCGCTACTCATCATTCTCGTTGGAAAGACATCCTTCTTGGCTTAACTCTGAGACTTCGACTTTTGTTGAAGACAAGTTGATCTTGTATTTTCATATCGATCTCCTTGATAGTTGGAGACTCAATGATTTCTGGTAGAACCACCCTAGCAAAGTCCTCGAAGATTCTTGGGACTTCAATAAATTCCTTTCTCAAGAATACCTTTGAATGGTGTGTATTCGAGAGAGCATAGGATATCTTGTATGTGATCGAGTAGGGTTTGTTCCCTTCTTTCATCAAATCATCTCTTTTGAAATCTTAATGAAGGGTTAGGACTCTATTGAAATCTCGATCTCCCAAATTGTATGCAATTCTAAGATAGACATTAAATGCCAATTTCCCAGCATACAAATTTCTTGTAATCGCTCCAAGGCATGAATCCTTGAGGTTTGAGATTTGTTTGTCAAAGATAGCCAGATTGAGTGACGAATCTATTCCTTCTTTGAATGTTGCCTTAATAATGACTCTTATGGCTCCGATATGAATCCATGAGAGTGTATTTGCAACTTCTCTTTTAACTCTGCTTTTGATGTCCTGGATTTCTTTAATAGGGACCAACTACATCTCGATCAGGTTCCCAGTAAACTCCATCGGAATGGCAAATTCTCCAGTTGTTACCCTGTGGATAATTTGGTGTTTTCTATTACGAAAACCAATTTTATCCAAAGCCTTTTCCATAGCTCCGATTGTAAATCCGTCATATATCTGAAGCTTTGGATCTTCTTCATAATTCTCATAAGAGTCTTATGAGAAACCGTAGTGTGAGAGAGGAATCCCGACATATCCTCTCGACCGACTGCTCAAGAATTTCTTCTTCACTCGATTCGGGAAATCGGAGTCACTTCCATCGTCGCCGAATAGATCTCTTCTTCATAGATGCTTTCATCTGAGGAGATATCCTCAAATTGATACACATGTATTAGGTCTTGATAGTAGACATCTTCCTCGATTTTTGGTGTCGCTGTGAACTGTCTGACTTCTCGTTTTTAGTTTTCTGGACAATCAGTTGAGATATGTCCTCTTGCTCCGCATGTCCAGCAATTACAATCTTTGAAACTTTCATTAGCTCGTATGAGCTTGCCGAAAGTTCTTCTTCCTGGGGTTCTCACTGGTACTTGCCTCGATTTGAACTCGATGATGAGGCTCTACTCCCGCTTGTGCTTTGGTCTTTGCCCCGATTTGTAACCGAGCTTTTGTTTTGACGAGAACCTTCTTGGTCTCCATGAAGACCTACTTCTTTTGTTCTTTTTGTCCGACGGTATGGATGGCTTCTCTCCTTCTTCTTCTTATGCCGCCTTGGTTGACCTCCCACAGTTGGGATATCATCATTGATACAACACAGAGGAACTGATTTGTTAATTCCTCTTAATCTCTTGTAATTCCGGTATACTGCTGCCTGATAACACCATTCAGATAACTTGGCTTTTAGGAAAGACATTCTTCTAGTCACTGTATCCAAATCAGCTGCATGCTTGTATTCTCTGATAAGCATTTCTCTCCAGGGACTCAGAATCTTTGCAAAGAATAGCTATGAAGCTTCTTTGTCTCCAATCTTGGATTTCCACTGGTACTACTCGGTGAACAACTTGATATATTCGTCAATATGACAAATATCATGCAACTCGAGGCTATAGAGGGCTTGTTTATATCTCTTTCTTTTTTCTTCTTTTAATCCCTCAAAGTAACCTGTGCCGATAAAATGGATTTTGAATAATTTTGCCATATCATCGACAATTCCTTTTAGGGATTCTCCTGCTGTGATCGCACTTTTCATACTTGCTTCGGTCATATCCCATGCAATCCTTACATATCCCTCAAGACTCATTTCAAGGAGTAAAAATGAAGGAATCTTTCGTAAGATCAACGGTACCTGCTGCAATCCTCATAGCTGATGCCCATTCATCAATGAGAACTTCTCGATTTTAAAATCTGGGATATCCAGATTTAACATCAACCCAATGGATGTATTGGGTCTAGATGTGATCTTCCATAAGGCGTTTGATGAACATTTGGCCTTCTGGAAGGTTGTCGAGTTCCTGCAAGAGGTGGTCGAGCTCCTGTTCCTGAGAGTGTTTCATTCCCTGTGGTGAAATCTCCAGCGTGATGCATTCTCTCATCCTGGGTTCCATGATTTGAACCCGCACTTTCCGCGATGTTGGGATTTACTGGTGGCGGTGGTGGTAGAATTGGTCGACTTAGTGGGTCATAGGTAACCAAAGTCGATCCATCTCCTGTGTTAATCGTTAAATCTATAATTCCTAATCCTGCAAAGGATTCTGCCAGGTCGTGTAGATCTTTAAGATTTATCTTATCCATATCCATCACTTTTACTTTGTGACGGATTTTCCTTTGATGATAGCAATAAGCTTTTCATCATCTGTCATTTTTCGTACCACTTCGGTTGGTTTCCCCTTTTGGTGTAAATAGGGATCGCCCCAAGTCAATACGCTTCTTTCCTCCAGGAAGAACTCGATTACGCCCTCCAGGTTCTTGACTCGTTTCTGAATATCATGAGGATTTCAAGAGTTTCCTTCTGATATTTCACCATCGTCTCCATTTGGTTTTGGATCTGATGAACTTGTGTAGGTAAATGAAAATTGTTTTTTTGCCATATTCCTGCACCGTCTTCTGGACTTCCCTAATATCTTTTGAGATCTTAGATGTATCCGAAAGTATCTCGTTCCATGATAGTACTCCATCAGGAATCATGATTTTGATGAGCATTCTCATGGACTTCTTCCTGATGATTCATCAGATCAACATATAATATCTGATTTACCGTAAGGAAACTCAGATAATATGCTGCTTGTCTTTCGCAGTGTGTCAAGGTTTCCCTATCGGCTCCTACACGTTCTTTTTCAAACATATTGGTTGTTCCAATATGATATCTTGTCTTGGTGTTCTTGTGCATACATCATCAAAATTTGACGATATGTCATGTATGATAAACATCCTGGACAATTGTCCAGATCCATATTCTCGGAGAGATTCTCCTCCCCAATTGTTAATTACATAAATATAATAAATATAACTAAAAGTTCTTAATAAACCTAGGCTCTGATACCATTTTCGAGGATCGCAAGACCTTGAGGAGTAAATGTAGAAAATACAATAAAATTTATCATCAAGGTTGCAAAGTGCAACAATTTTAAAGTTCAGAGGGTAAACTGCAAACTAACTTTCATAAAACCAGGGGTAAATCTGGAAGTTTAACCAAAGTGCAAAATTTTGTAAAGTTTAGATTGCAAACTACAACGTTTCAAAGTTCGGGTTGCAAAGTGTAAAAACCTGAATAGTTTCGGGTGTTAACAATTTTTATCCCGCTTCTTTTAATACAAAAATTTAGTTCATAGCCTCAAGGATTAATTTCAGTTTCATATACCCAAAACCATTGGATTAGCCATTCCTTAGGTTCCCTGTGGTTTTGTCTATTCCCAATCATGTAGGAATCAACTTATTTTAGTTTTTGACATAATTATCCTCACATAAATCTGACTTTGACAAGATTATCCTTAGGAACTTGATAAAAGAGATTGAATAAATTAAACCCTACACCAAAAATACTATTGTCCAATAGTTCATCGTTTTCTTCATCTTTCACGCTCACCATTTATGAAATTGAATTTTTCTTCTCACTTTGGCAACATATTTTATTGGCTCTGCAGAATCAATTCAAGTCAATTGTGTGTTGATTGGTCTTTTTATTTATTTATTAAGTTTAGTGTTCATCTTTGGTTCCTAATTAATCCTTGCATCTCAATTCTCGGTTTATATATGTTGAATGGCTCAAACACAAATGGTTTTGGTATGGATCCAATCAAAAAATAAAGGTTACTACAGAAAAGACCGTTTGATTATGTTATCTATGTATTATTTTTTTATTTATATAGTTTGATAAATCTTTTTGTAGAGACATCCCACGAATGCGAGTTGGAAAAATAAATCACTCTCTTTTTATGAAGAGTTGATTATTATTTTTGAGAAATATCGAGCAATGAGAGTGAATACAGAAGGTCTAGGTGATATGATGGAAGAAATACAAATAGAAGATATCAATAATGATAATGATGGTGAGGTTGATACGAAAAATGGTCTTGAGGATGTTGATCCTTCTATTTCATTCTCTCATTTGCAATGAACAAGACATGAAGGAGTTCAAAATCAAAAGAAGAAGAAACAAAATAGAAGTATCGATAGCTTGGCGCTAATGGTAGACACTAAAGGTGCAGTTTTAGTAATTGGAAATGAAATTGCCAAAGCCAGTTAACTTTTCAGTAAAGCAACTGGAGTTGATGCAGAAATTTCATAAAAAAGACAGAAAATTGATTCTGTGATAAGGAAGATTCTCAATCTTACCATAGTGAAAATTATCAAAGTTGTGTGCCATATAGCTCAATCTGATGAGTTGACTGGCGTGTTCATTAGCATGACTAAAGAAGGTAGAGAGCAGTTAGTCAAAGCTATTTTACATAGTGATGTTTGATTCTTTTTTTCCCCCGCAATTGACAAATTTAATTTGCTAGGTTTATTAATTACTGAAGACATTTGAGTTTCTATGTGTGTAGTTTGAATGGTTCAATGCACATGATGGTTATTTTAATATTTAGTTGAATAATTTTTGTTGTTATTAGATTTATTATTATTTTGATTGGTTACTTTGGAAAATTTATATGTAAAGCTCGTTGGTATAGAATATTATTTCCTACGAGAAAGATGTGAATATGGTTTAATCAATATTCTTGGTTTGCTCCTTGTTTTCTGAAGAAAGAAAATTTGAATTGTTTCTGCATAATGTTATATGATCATATTTCAGATTTGAAAGTTTGTTATGATTGAAGTTAGATTGGATTCATAGTAAAATAAATTTTAGATAAGATATTGATTAAAAGAATTTTTTATTTTTTAACTAAAGAATAATTTGGTCATTTTAAATAATTTTATTTCATTCCCACCACTCGTTCTGAGTACCAATGATGAAATTAGAATCAATTACGGAATAACCATTTCATTCCTTGCTCATATTGGGTAGTACCAAACATGGGAAGTGTTTTACTAATTTCATTCCATTCCCATTATTATTCCATTCCTAAACGCATTCTATTTCTACCTAATTCTATTTGCTAAGATAGGAGAGAAACTACCATAGAAGATGAAGATGTATATTGATCATTATGTGAAGCTTGATGAGAGTACACGGGTGTGGTGATATTTATAGAGCTAGTGAACTTGTTAACTAAATCTAACAACCTAACAGAGTTGAATTTCTGTTACAACAGTAGGCTAACTAACTCTGTTATATTTACACACTTGATACACCCCATTTGAATCTAAACCGGGAAAAAGAAAAAGACACAACTTGTTACTAAGTAGCTGATATCTAGGAATGGACAAAGATTTTGTTAAAATATCAGCAGCCTGATCCTCAGATGGAACATAATGAACTTCAATTTCTTTCTGATTCACTTTTTCCCTAATGAAATGCACATCGATTTCAATGTGTTTGGTACGAGCATGAAAAGCTGGATTACTGGCAATTGTAATGGCCCCTGCATTATCACACCAAAAAATGGATGGCTAAGAGAGAGATACTTAATTCTTGTAGCAATGTTTTGATCCTTACTAACTCAGTAGCAGCCAAAGCCAAAGACCTGTACTCAGATTCCGTACTACTCTTAGCCATTACAGACAGTTTTTTAGAACTCCGAGCAATGAGATTACCACCCAAGAAAATGCAATATCCACTAGTAGACTTCCTGTCATCTATGTTGCTAGCCTAGTCAGCATTAGAAAAGCCTTCTAAAGTCATCCTGGAAACTGGTTTGAACAAAAGGCTAAGATGTTTAGTGCCTTGTAGAAATCTGAGAACCCTCTTGCAAGCGTTCCAATGTGAAATGGTGGGAGAGTGTAAAAACTGATTGAGCTTATTAACTATGTAAGAGATATCTGGCCTGGTCATAGTTAAATACTGCAAAACACCAATAATACTTCTATAAACTGAAGGTTTATCAAAAGAGGGACTATCATTCAGAGACAACTTCATGCTGGGACATGAAGGAGTAAGAATGGGAGAATAATTCTGCATTGAGGCTTTTGTAAATAAGTCTGAAATGTACTTTGACTGAGTTAACAAGATACCATCTGCAACCTTGTGAGCTTCTAGACCCAAAAAATAGCTGACCTCTCCAAGAATTTTTAAAGAGAACTGTTTGTCTAGAAGATCATTAAGTTGAGTGATATCAGCACCAATATCCCCAGTGATTAGGATATCATCAACATATACAAGCACCATCAAGATTTTTCCATCAACACAACTATAGAACATAGAGGAGTCTGCCACTGAATTCTGTAAGCCAAGAGACAGAAGGAATGTTCTTAATTTGTCATACCATGTCTTGGGAGCCTGTTCGAGATCATAGAGGGACCTGATAAGTTTGCACACATGAGAAGGTTTATGAGATCATAGAGGGACCTCAGGATGGGCCATGTACACTGCTTCTTTTAAGTCTCCTTTTAAGAAGGCATTATTGACATCCACTTGATGCACTTTCCAACCTTTTGTAACAACCAAAGGGAACATGAGTCTGATGGTAAGGGGCTTGACAATAGGGCTAAAAGTATCAAAGAAATCAATGCCAACATTCTGTTGAAAGACTTTAGCCACCAATCTAGCTTTCAACCTTTCAACTGAACCATCAGCTCTATCTTTAATTCTGAAAATCCATTTACTAGTAACAAGATTCATTTGTTCAGAGAAGGGTACCAAATCCCAAGTATGATTTTTCATGAGAGCAACATACTCCTCATCCATAGCCATTTTTCATTGAGGTATAGACAAAGCTTGTTGACTACTAGTAGGTTTAGTGAGAGGAAGGGAAGCAGTAAGAGCTTTAGGTTTGAATATACCATTCTTTGATCTTGTGATAATGGGATGAATGGGACCAGGTATATGAGGATAAGGCATGGTAGGAGAAGAAGTGAGATGTGGAAGAGGAAGAGGAAATTGATTGGAATCAGAAGGGGGATCAGTTGGAGGATGAAGCTGTGAGTTTGGAGTAGGCGTAAAGAACTAGATAACAGAGGAGAATTGGAATAGTGTGTTGAGCAAAGAGTGGGAAAGGGAAAATCTGCTTCATTGAAGGCCACGATCTTGGAAATGTAAAGTCTACCAGAGGGATGATAACACTTGTAGACTTTGTGTTCATAACTATATCCTAGAAAGATACATTTTAAAGTTCCTAATTGAAGTTTGGAGTGATTATATGGGCGGAGGTATGGAAAACAAGCACATCCAAAACATTTAAGAAAGGTGTAATCAGGTGGCTTGTTATAGAGCTTCTGAAAAGGAGATAGGAAGTGTAAGACAGAGGAAGGAATTCTATTTATTAAGTATGTAGCAGTGGAAAAAACATCCCACCAGAATTTTTGAGGAAGAGAAGCTTGAGCAAGCAGTGTAAGACCAAGTTCAGCGAAATGTTGGTGTTTTCTTTCTGCCTTTCCATTTTGTTGATGAGTGTGTGGACAAGGGTGTCTGAAAAGAATGCCAAGGGTTTGAAGGATTGATTGTAAGGGTCTGTACTCCCCACCCCAATCAGACTGAATGCATTTAATTTTGATGTTAAATTGTGTTACAATCATTGTATAAAACTGAACAAAAATGGATTGAACTTAGCTTTTTGAATGCATGGGATATATCCAGGTAAATCTGTTGTAATCATCCATAAAATGCACATAGTATTTATATCCATCTATAGATGGACATGAGGCAGGGCCCCAAACATCACTATAAACCAGCTCAAAAGGCTGAGAGGTGTGAGAGAGGGCAGGGGGAAGTGAGCACTGTGTTTTTTGCCATATTTACATGCTTCACAAAAAGAAAATTTATTGAAAGATGAAGGTAAATTCAGTAGTTTGAGTACATGAGTGAAATAATTATGACAGGGATGGCCCAATTATTGGTGCCAAACATCAGAGGAGAAAGTCTAATTGCTAGAATTTACAACTGAAACATAATTACAATTGTAAGAAAAATGTGGAGTGGAACTTGATGTGAAAGGAGCAGCAGGTGTGGGAGAAAACCTGGAGAGATCAAGTTGATAGAGACCATCTTTAAGAAGTCCCCTCAGCAGGATTTGATGTGTTCTCTCATCCTTGACAACACAAAAAGATTCATGAAGTTCAATGAACACATTGTTGTCCTTAATGAAATTGGAAATACTAAGGAGATTTTTAGTAATATCAGGAACAAAAGGAACATGCTGAAGTTTGAGAGATTTAGAAGGATTGAAACTAGGAAAATGTGTAGAACCTATTTGAGAAATAGAAGCTGAAGTACCATTACCAACAACAATCTTTGTGTTACCTTGATATGGAGCATGAATGGATAAGTTGCCAAGATTTGAAGCGACATGATGTGTAGATCCACTATCCATGAACCACTCTCTTGCAGCTGTAGAAGGACCTATATTCTGTACAGCAATCAGAGAATGAGGATTACTAGAGCCAGGAATAGAGAGATAGGAGGGAGAGGCATCCTGATTCTGAGTGAACTGAGTAGTGTAGTGAGCCTGAGGGATGGATTGAAAATCTGGAAAAGAAGCACCAGAATTTTCTAACCCCTGGTAATTATGATCAAATCTCTTGAAACATTTGGAAGCCACATGATTGTTCTTCCCACATATTTGACAGATTACCCTGGACCCTCCTCTAAAAAATCGACCCCTGCCTCTGGATCTACCTTGAAAGCCACCTCTAGGAGGTCTGAAAGCTCCTGAATTAGGGACAAATTTCTTTGTAGCAACATTAGCAGAAGGAGAAATATTGCTAGGTTGAAGATTGAATGCCTGTAATGTGTGTGACACAGAAGAATTTTGCTGATTTAAACGTAGTTCATGTGTTTGTAATACAAACTGCATCTCATAAATACTTAAATGGCCAATTCGAGAGGTGAGAACCACAACAACATACTCAAATTCATGTGTCAGACCATTCAAAATATCCAAGATTAATTCATCATCTAAAATTTCTTGCGATAACCTAGTTCTGGATTGTGTGCGATAACCTAGTTCTGGATTGCTGATTTAAACGTAGTTCATGTGTTCATGCAACAATCTTTTCAAATGCAATAACCTAGTTCTGGATTGTGTGCGAAATAAACCATCAAAAATCATCCAGATATCAGCTGAAGTGATACAGCGATTTATGTAACCTAACATAGATTCTGAAATAGAGCTTAATAACCAACTATATAGGAATTGATCCTTTCTCATCCATATAGTGTACTCAGGATTTGGAATGGCATTGCCAGTAGCATCATCATCAAGGAATTGTGGTGGAGAAGGAGTTGTGCCCAGGAGAAACTCCTCAAAGCCATGTGCTCAAACTGTAGACATGAATTGAACACACAGAATGAAAAATTATTGCGATCCAATCGCACAGTAAAGGTTGGAAATATAGGCAGCTGAAGATTTGCCATGAGAGTAAGAATTGGGAAAAAAATTATGGATTGGCTCTTGATACCACGCTAAGATAGGAGAGAAACTACCATAGAAGATGAAGATGTATAATGATCATTATGTGAAGCTTGATGAGAGTACACGGGTGTGGTGAAATTTATAGAGCTAGTGAACCTGTTAACTAACTCTAACAACCTAACAGACTTGAATTTATGTTGCAATAGTAGGCTAACTTACTCTGTTATATTTACACACTTGATACTATTCTTTCATACTAATCATGTCGTAACTAAGATAGGGACCGAGATATATATTGATATCTCTCCCTACAATATACGTCTAAAAAAATCATACGTCTTCCAAACAATACGAAAATAATTCTTCTATCCTTCAAATTTCCTTTATGTATTTTAGAGCATCAACAAGGGCTCAAGGTGAGCACAACCAAGTAAATAACTGCATTAGTTATTTACACCAACGAGAAATGTGGCTCATAGGTTTATTCGTAATTCGCTCGTGGTTCAAGGGATGTACGAAGATTATTCATTATTCACAATTCAATCAAAGAAGGCTTGTAGATAAGTTTAATCCTAGGCCAAAAATGAGGCATGTAGAAGAGCTTAATCAATGCTAAGTGGATCGAAAATTGCGCTGCAAATAGATATACTCGATCAACTTTTATGTGTAAATATATTATTTATATTTTTTCTCATATTTGCTAGCATGACTCTTAGACATTTCATTGTTTCCATTCACAATCTTATCCTGATTTTCAGTTTGTATATTTATATAGGTAATGTAATAAAATGGTTGATTCACTTGCATAAAAACAAAAGGATAATCAATTGTAACAAAATCGAACTAAGGAATGGTGTTGTACCAGCGGGTTTTTTATAAGATCATACCAATTTATATAAGCTAATAGTTTTGCTATAAATTTTTAATATATCAATTATGACAGTTTGTAAAAACGTTCATTGTATAATCCACAGGTTGGGCATATGCATAGACGTTTTCTCATACTTGTATGTGGGAAAAGCCCCCCAAACTTTCAAACTAAAACTTAATAATGTGTGCATATATATCTAATATTCGTTAGACATTAAGGGCATCTTCAATGCCACATTTCTAAAAACCTCTACAAATCTACTTTTTGGCAGAGCCCATGGTGCCACATCATAAAAACCTCAAGAAGAAAAAATCTCACATTTCTCTCCACAATCCAAAAACTCTAAATAACTTTTTTGTGGACCCTACATTCCTCACTATAATATCACATTATTTATTATATTTTACATTATATAATATGCATTATTACATTTATACAAATATATACAATTTATATTTTTTAAAATTAAAAAATATTTTATACATATTTATAGATAATAAATATTATTTATATTTATATGCATTTGTTGAAGTAATTATATAATGTAGCAAAAAGTAGGAAAAATTTCTTAATACTTGTTGCAAGAGTACACCAATAAACATTAAATGTTACAATCAATTCATAAAATTTATCAACTAATCTAAACAATAATCGACTCCATAGAGTATCCAAATGTGCTCAACCAAGTCGGCTCGAAGTTGGTGATGTATTTGACTATCACATAACTCAGAACGTATCCGAAGGTATTCTTGAAACTCTTGGGTGGAGCCCTAAAATATTTGCTCTGGGGGATCTCCTTCATCATCCAACCAATTATTTGATGTTTCCCATTCATCCTTAATAATTACGTTGTGCAAAATAATGCTTGTATGGATGATGTTCTTTAAGTTATTGTTATACCATAATCGCCCTAGACCACTGATCATTGCCCCACGAGATTGGAGCACCACAAACGCTCGATCAACATCCTTTCTTGCAGCTTCTTGTCTTTGCTTGAAAATCTTTCTCTTTGACCTTCTAGGCGTGGAAAGCTCTTGATAAAACTAGCCCAATGTGGATAGATCCCATCAATTAGATAGTATCCTTTTGTATATCGTGTGCCGTTTACTATAAAATTGACCTCTTGCGTGTTTTCTTGTAGAACGTCATTGAATAAAGGCGATTAATTAAGCACATTGATATCATTACGCGATCCTACTACTCCAAAAAACGCAAGTCATATCCATAAGTCTGCAGATGCAAATGCTTCAAGCACAATTGTTGGAACTCCAGGATCGCCTCGAGTAAACTGACCTTTCCAAGCCGTGGGGCAATTTCTCTATTTCCAGTTCGTACAATCAATCCAACATGCCAGAAAAACCGTGTTTGTGCTCATGCATTTTAAGCAAACATTGAATGTCAGCTTCATTGGGCCTTCTTAAGTATTGTGGCCCAAATACTTCAATCACACACTGATAGAAGTTTATCGAGCATTCTAGGACAGTTGTTTTAACCACTCGTATGTACTCATCGCAACTATCAGCAAGGGATCCATACACCAACTGACGGATAACTGTTGTGCATTTTTGAAGGGGCGACAATCCTCGTCTTCCCACTGCATCGACTCTCCATTCAAAATATTCTGAGTGACTTTGCAAGGCATTGACTATGAAAAGGAATAACCCTTTCACATTCGAAACCGTCATAGAAATACTTCGTCAGGATATATTGGTTGAACGGAGAAGTAATCATTGAAAAGATGATCATGTCCAGTTCTATGATCTCGATTTAAATATCTTCTATGCGTTTTCCTGGAAGAACCTGCAGCTCTTTGATGTATACTTTCCTTCATCCTCAAGTAATCTCAACATCATCTTGATCCAAGACATCATCTGAATCCACCAAAAAATCTCTCCACCGCTCAAATAGAATGGAAGGTCTAGAGTAATTATGATCATCAGACATTTGAGAATATAATGTTTGTAGAATATAATGTTTATATAATATAGAATTATATCTTCTACACATGTATATATAAACTAGTTTGTAAGAATATTTCACGACGGCTAGTTTATAACGACTAGTTTCTAACGGCCAATTTTCAACGATTAGTTTGTAACAGCTAGCTCATAACAACTTCCTTGTAACGACTACTCTTTATTATTGAACACAAATGATATTAATACTAGGGGTGATCATAAATTTTAAATAACCGCCCGCACCGTACCGTTATTACTTATTTATCAAAAAAAAACGTGATTAGAAATTTTATACAAAAATCGAATTGCCTTAGGATAATTACGGTTTTTAAGTTGATAAAACCGCAAAAAAACCGACCGACCGCTAATTACATAGAAACATATGATAAGGATAATTACGTAATTTTGTTACACCTCAAATCCAACCCTAACACATTAAAAGTAGTCTGAGCACTGAGCAGTCATTCTTTATTTTTCAGAAATTTTCGTCTTCTCTGTTTCTCCTCAGTCCTCACTACGTCTCTCTCAACTCTCACAATTTCACCACTCAATATTCTCTCAATCATCACTTTCACTCATAAACCCATAAGCCACAAGGCCCACAACCACATTTAATCTAACATATTTTCATCTTGTTTTTCGGTCATTTGAAGGAACAGGTTGTTGGGCTCCAATTTTAAGTAAGTTGTCTTTGTTTTTATTTTTAGTTTTTGTGAGAATATTGTATTTTTCTGTTTTTTTCTTAATTATTAGGATAACAATATTCATAACAATATTTTTAGATGTACCTTTTGGCATTTATGTTCTAAAATCTCTTCAAGAATGAGAGTTGGCTTTTACTCTCAAAATATACGATGTACTTTTTCTATTTTAGTTTAGGAGTTTCTTAAACAGTAGCATTACATGAGGTTTTCCATTGTAGTTTCTTGATAATTTAGATGTAATTACTTTTTGAGATTTGTTGAATGTGTCTACTTATGAATAATATTTCGAATTAAATAATTATAATTAATATGAGCAATATGTCTAATTCAATATATGCATGTACCATTTATTTTATATTGAGTTTTTTCCATGGAGGATTCTGTTAATGCAAGTGCAAAAGTAAGTTTCATTTGTTTGAAAAAAAATCATTATATTTCTGTTTTGATTTAATATTAATTATGCTACAAAACAGAAGGATTTTCTATCTTCTGAGAAAGCTTCTAATGTGGAGATCGTAGTAGAAACAATGGCTTCAAATAAGGAACAAGAAGGAGCTCAAAAATAACAATATTTTTAGATGTACCTTTTGGCATTTATGTTCTAAAATCTCTTCAAGAATGAGAGTTGGCTTTTACTCTCAAAATATACGGTGTACTTTTTCTATTTTAGTTTAGGGGTTTCTTAAACAGTAGCATTACATGAGGTTTTCCATTGTAGTTTCTTGATAATTTGGATGTAATTACTTTATGAGATTTGTTGAATGTGTTTACTTAAGAATAATATTTTGAATTAAATAATTACAATTAATATGAGCAATATATCTAATTCAATATATGCAGGTATCATTTATTTTTTATTGAGCTTTTTCCATCGAGGATTCTGTTAATGCAAGTGCAAAAGTAAGTTTCATTTGTTTGAAAAAAAAATCATTATATTTCTGTTTTATTTAATATTAATTATGCTACAAAACAGAAGGATTTTCTATCTTCTGAGAAAGCTTCTAATGTGGAGATCCTAGTAGAAACAATGGCTTCAAATAAGGAACAAGAAGGAGCTCAAAAAAACACCAGAGTATTAAATCAGGTGATGGAGAAATTATTCCTCAAAAGAACAATTCAAATGAAAAGAATGTTACACATGAATCTCATCCAAAAGTGACAAAGCCATCTAAATTACCGCCCAAGAGAAAACAAAAAACTAAAGCTGTTGATATAGTTGAGACAAAAGATTCAAATAATACTTCTGAAATTTGGAGTCATTTTACTAGATTAGAAGGTTGTAATCCACCTAGAGCCGCATGTAACTATTGTGATACAAGTTATGCTGCTCATCCAAAACTTAATGGAACCACTAGTATGTGGACTCATTTGGAGTCTTCGTGCAAGAAATATCCGCTTAGATTGCATAAGAAGCAAAAGACAATGCATGATTATAAAGGTGTGCGTGGCAACCAAAATGATAGTTCTGCCATCAAAGGAAAGACATTAAATCTTGAAGAGGTCAGGAAAAATCTTGCTAAAATGGTAATCATTGATGAGTTGCCTTTTAAAGATTGTGGAAGGGAAAGGATTTAAAGCTTACTCTCAATCTTTGGAACCAAGGTTTCAAGTACCGTCTAGGCATACTATTGCTAGGGATTGCATGAAAATTTATCTTGAAGAGAGAAAAAAATTGAAAAGAGTTTTGAAAAATGAAAGAGTATGCCTAACCACCGATACTTGGACTTCATTGCAGAATTTCAATTATATGTGTCTTACTGCACATTGGATAGACATTGACTGGAATTTGAAAAAAAGGATCATTAACTTTTGTATGGTTGAGAATCATAAAGGGGAAACAATAGGGAAACAAATAGAAGAAATATTTGTATCAATGGAATATCGATAAAGTTTCCACGATTACAGTGGATAATGCTAGCTCCAATGATAAAAAAATCAGTTATTTGAAACGAAAATGCAAGTGGAAAGATGTCATCTTGAATAATGATTATATGCATGTAAGATGTTCCGCCCATATAGTTAATTTCATTGTCAAAGAAGGACTAGAAGAGCAAAGTGAGAGTATAATGCGGATTAGGAATGATGTGAAGTATGCAAGGTCTTCTCCAAGTAGGCAAAATGCATTCAAGAAATGTGTAGAGAAAGAGAAAATTGATTCAAAGAGCCTTGTTTGTTTAGATGTAGAAACACGATGGAATTCAACTTATTTGATGCTTGAGACTGCCGAGAAGTTTGAGAAAGTTTTTGAGAGGATGTGGGATGAAGACCAAAGGTATACAGACTACTTTGACTGTTATGGATTGAATCAAGATGATGAATGTGATGGGAAGAAAAAAAAAATGAAAGGGAATAAGACTATTGGACCTCCAATGGACATAGATTGGATTATTGCTAGGAAATTTGTCAAGTTCCTAAAAAACTTCTATGATGTTACTTTAAAATTTTGTGGTTCTTCATATATCACTTCAAATGCCTTTTTTCGTGAACTTGCTACTGTGCATGTCGGCATATCCAATATGATCAACAAGGGAGATTATAATATGGCTTGTATGGTTGTTCGAATGAAAGAGAAGTTCAACAAATATTGGGGAAATATTGATAACATCAATTGGTTGTTGTTTGTTGCTATTCTTTTGGATCCAAGATACAAGTTAAAGTATGTTAAATTTTGTTTTGCAACAATGTATCAAGGGGATGCTTCTTATGTGAGCATAATGACTAAAAAAATTGAAGATTTGTTGGTTTTGTTGTATAAAAATTATGCGGATTCAAATTTTCAGCAGGATAGAGATGAAAATACAATGCAAGGTTATAATTACATGCATCTAGAAGAAGAACATTGTGTTGAGAGCAAATCTGAAGTAACAAGATATTTACTTGATGGTTGTGAAAAAACGAGTAAGGATTTTGATAAATTGCATTGGTGGAAAATCAACACTGCAAAATATCCTTTTCTTTCCAAAGTTGCAAGAGATGTATTAGCTATTTCGGTATCCACTATTGCTTCAAAATCTGCTTTTAGTACAAGTGGTCGTGTGTTTGATCCATTTAAAAGCTCTTTATCAACAAAAATGGTTGAGACCCTCGTATGTTCTCAAGATTGGTTACGTGTTACACCTTCTCTAATTGATCTTAGTGCAATAATGGATGACATTGAACAATTTGAGAACATAGAAAAAGGTAAAACATTTCAATACTTTGTCTATATTTTTTTATCATGCTTTTAACTAGTTTTTATTTGTATTAATGATTGTTATTTTGCAGATTTCGAGGTTTCATGCTCTTCCGTGGTCTTAGATGATTGATAAAAAAGAAATATATTTTACGGTAGTCCAATTTTGTTCATTACTTCATTTTGCAATAACTCACAATTTTACCTTTTAAGCATATTTATAAGTAAATTTAAGAGTATTGTGTAGAGGTTTATATTTTAGTAATATGGAGTGTAAATTGGTTAGCTGGAGAATGGAACTGAAGATATACAATATTATATTTGTCCATATTGTCATGTTGGGGTTTATATGGAGTTCTATTTTTAATTTTTAAATTAAAGTATAGTATACTTATAGTGACTATTTTATTGCCAATGCAGGTAACTGGTTCTGTCAAGTTGCGTAACACATTAAGTATGAAGGCTATTCCATCCCATGGACTTTTTGTGTATCTTAAGTAATGAATCTGGGTTTTTTTGTAACTTAAACAAGGTTTGTTGCAAAGTGTTGCCACTACATTTTATGTATTTGATTTTCAGGTTTTGTACGTACACATTTAAGTGTTTATTTATTCCTGCTATGAAGTACGTTTTTTTGGGAATTATAATTTTTTTCTTATACTAGAGTAAAATCGCGAAACCGACCACAACCGCTTAAAACCGCACTTTTGGTTTGACTCAATGAAACCTCAATTTGAATTAAATTTTAAAAAAAACCACACATGGGAATTCGGTTTTATAATTGATGCAAAAACCGCATAACCGCACCGTGAGCACCCATAATTAATACGAACAAAGTGAAATACATAAAGAAATACATCAACAACAAAGAGGGAATATATCACCCCCACAAGATATTTATTAGAAGCCTCATCTCTTTTTAATCTTTTCACAGTAAAACATGTGTAATCTAAGTTCATCCCATGTCATCCCACTTGTATCTTTCATAAAGATTTCATAATCTTTTCTATTTACCTTCTCATTTTGCATTTGTAGCTTCTCTTTTTGCAGTTCTTATATTCCTTTTAACCTATTATAATATTCATCATGGTTAGTTTTTGTAGGTGTGGATTTTCCTCTCTTCTTTGTTATTTTTTCCACAATTGGACGACTGCGGACTTCACAATCATCCACATCAATAGGAGCATCCATATTCGACGAGGATATGCCACCCCTTGATTGGGAAACTCTTGTCTTCTTTTTAATGTAATCACCTTGTGGAGCCCATTTAAGACAATCTTTAACAATCATCCATACATATTCATATCTGAAATCCTCATTTCCATTGTGTTTATACTATTGATGTTTCTTAAAGCGTATATCCTCATCACTCTACTCGCTTTGACAATTGCTATATAATCGATTGTAAATTGTAGTAAACTCATTCACCATTGGGTGGAGTCTATAGAAGTGAGATTTTAATGGCACCCAATCTCTCTCCACGATTCCATTGGGGCGGCATTTGTTGTAGTAGTCTGTAATTTATTTCAAGAAGCAATTTTTTTAATCATTACCTACCTCTGAGTCTTCACTAATAGTGATCCATGTCGCTGCAAGTTTCTCAACTTCTTCGTATGTCCAATTTGTTCGCTTTTTGCCACCTCTTCCCGCTTTATTAGTTGTCTCTTTATCTTTATCGAGAATAAATTTTTCGAGCCCTATTTGTGATGAATGTTATGGGAATGGTGAGTCTTGAATTGATGATGGTATTGAAGGTTTCTTGTATGTCCCAGAAGCATCTATCCTAGCTCTTCTTGATTCATTAGAAGGCGAAACCAATGGTTGTGTAGGAGAACTACCTGAAGGTGGGATTGGCATCCCAAATTGGTTGTCCATGGCTCGCCAATATTCGGACAAATACATATGAAATGGTGGCATTTGTGGTGAATTTGTAGATTAGTGGAGAAATTTTGAGAATTTTGAAAATTTGGAGGAAATTGTTGAATATATGGAACATTTGCAAAGTTTTGAGGGTATTGTATAGGAGCAGAAAATTGAGAATTTTGGAGGGATGGATGATTGTTAGGATTTTGTGATGCATTTTCATCAATGTTTTGAGAATTCAAAAAATTCATAAAAGGTCTACTATAGTTTTCTACCATATTGGATAATTTTTTTGAATTATATGAGCAAAGTAAATAGAAAAAATAAAGCTAGATATAATTTGACTAATTTGTATGTTGAGAAATTGAGAGTAATATAAGGAAAAAAATTGACATTTGACATATTTATAGACCAAAAAAAAGTTACAAATTGTACCGTTACAACTAATAACGGCTACTTACTCTAACGATTATTTTATACAAGTTGAAATATGCAAATAAAATATTCAAAAAGTTTCCAAATTTGCGAAGTAGTGGTGCCTTGTGTGTACTCTACTCCCACTAAAAAACAATATCCCAACTCACCTTTGCCATTTCTTTCAAAAAAAATAATTATGAGGATGTGGTACCGTATTTATGGTACCACATTTTTGGGGAATCCAAAAAGCTTCTTCCACAATGGTGGTGAGCTTTCTTTTATGAGGTTTTTCAATCCAAAAACCTCTCTAAAACCTAGCACTACAGATGCCCTAAGCGCATTCCCAATAGACTCTTTAAATTTAAAGAGCATCTCTTGCAAAATAAATATTATCTTTAAATTTAAAGAGTGATATTTTTCACATCATCCAACACTCTTTATATTTGACTCTTTATTTTCTCTTTTTCCAATATTAATTTATTATATATATGATATTAAAAGTAATTTATGATAATTTTCAAATTTTATGTTGTTTATGGAAAGTGACATTCAAAAAGACCATTCAAAGTGCAAGAAATCTAATATAATTAATTATAGGGAGTTGTTTTAGTTCTCCAAATTTTGAGAGTTAAAATAAAGAGCATGTTGGAGATGGTTTTTGGTTGATGACTCTTAAAATTGAAGAGCATTTCTCAGTTGGAGAGTCTCTTGGGGATGCTCTAAGGCCCCCTAAAATTTGTGGTTCCCTCTATTTTTACACCATTTGCTCTTACTTTTCTACAATCTCTCTTATCTTACTCTCCAATAAAACATCCGTCAATTGTCCCACATTTTCTTCATTCTCTTCCACACTAAAACCTTAAAATCTCTCAACCTTCCTCTCTCTGCTCTCTCAGTCCCCACTCCCCACCTCCCATTCCAAGTTTCCAACTTCACTAAAATAATAACTAATTGAGTATTGTCCATTACTTAGACTTATTTTTCATAAATTGTGAGATGGGTTTTTGAGATTTTATATTCAAAAGTAGGTTTTTAGATTATTTTATTGAGTGATAATTGATACAAGCATTTATTTTTGATTTATTGCTTCAATTAAAAGTAGTATTGCATAAATATTCGCATCCATTGTAATTTGGTAACAATCTAATTGTATAATAGTAATTTAGTGTTGATTTAGCACTCTATAAGAATTTAGAAGTTTTAGAATAGTAAGTTGCTTTAGTTAGATTTAACGTAGTAGAAATATAAATGTAGTTAATCGAAAAATTGAGTCATAATTGTTATGTGTTCATAACGTCCTTTGAATTTCCAAAGGGCTATGGTATTAATCTCCTTATTTTCGACATATGCATATAAGATCAAATTAGAACTCAACTGTAATATTTTGGTACCAATTTAATCTTTTTAGTTTGATTTCTTTCATTTCATGGTCTTTCTAATTCTTATTATTACAACTTCTCACTTACACATGGGAAAATTGAAGATCATTGATACTTTCTTTAAGAAAAAAGATGAAAAGAGCCAAGATAGTCCTACAACTCTTCCATGCAACTCGAGTCATCCAACACAAGTCACCCAACAATTGAGCCATCAAATCTTAAATCTTCATATCTTGAACTGGATAGCTTAAAACACCAAATGTTAAATACTTTACAAATGCATGTTTGTCATTTAGAAATGGATCATGGATTGTGTCCTATAATTTGGGATTTTTCTATAAATGAGAGAGATGAAATTCGTCGAGTTTATCTCAAGGTTGGGCCATATCCACCAAGACTTCCACATGATGCTTATCTATTTTCTATTAGTAAAAACCAACGTCGTCAATTTCAACTTTCTTGGTTTGATATCTTTCTTGGTTTGAGTATTCCAAAGCACGTGATGTGATTTATTGTTAGCCATGCAACATGTTTAGTAAGCAATCTTTAGGCCACCCAGGCTCGAATGCATTTATTGACATGGTTTTGAGAAATCGGAAGAAAATAAGTAGTGAATCTGATTGTGTTCTTTTGAACCATATGGGCAAATGTCACAATTCACCATATTCACCATATTATAATTCCGTGAAATATTGTGATGATTTGTTGAAATAGTTTCAACATAATGATACCCTTTTCAAAAGACAATCATCAGAATAAATTGAGAATAACCCTAAGACTAAAGGTTTCAATTGATTATATAAAATGATTAACATTTCAAGGTTGTGCATATAAATATCACGATGAAAGTCAAAGTTCGAAGAGACAAGGTAACATTTCTAGGTTGTGCACTTGGTGAACTTAAAATAGACAAAGAGGCAAATCAAGTTGGGACCTTACATGGAGCTGGAGATACTCGATTGGATTCTCATTTTAATTCTATTTGCAGCTTGATGATAAACTATAGTACAGCTTACTTTGTGATTGAGAAAATTATTGATGAATGGATCATTTATGCACAAAGAGGTGATGTTTGTGTTGTTAGTTAAGTATTATAATCATTTGAGTTTGTTTTCACATTACACTTGATGTATGGAATTATGGGAATCACTAATGATCTTTGTCAAGCATTACAACTACACCCTCAAGATATCTTGAATGTAATGAATCTCGTTTCCATAATAAAATCACTTCTTTAAAGATTGAGAAATGATGGATAGGATACTTTACTTGAGACTGTGATTTTTTTGTAAAAAAAATATGAGATTGAAATCCCAGATATGGAGACGCGATATATTGTAGGCAGAGGTCGGTCTCATCAACCAAATGTAACGATGGAGCATCATTTTCGAGTAAAGGTATTCTTATCAGCAATAAACTCTCAATTGCAAGAGTTGAATAGTAAATTCGATAAGAAATTTGTGGTGCTTCTAACTTTAAGCTCTTCTTTGGATCCTAGTAACAATTATAAGCCATTCAACATTGAAAGCGTATGGAAGCTAGTAGTGAAGTTTTATCCAGGAGATTCATAGAGCAAGAACATGGTCATCTGAAGTTCGAGTTGCGTCATTATGAGCTTGATATATCTACCGATTCAGAGTTTCAAGGTATTCTTACAATTTCTCAATTATGTCAAAGATTGAATAAAACAGGAAAGTCTAAAGCTTATCATTTGGTTGATCAATTAACTGGTCTTGTGTTAACTCTTCATGTATCTACAACAACTACAAATAGAGTTTTTTCAACAATGAAAAGAATAAAAAAAAAAAAGACTTTGAAGCAAAATGGATGATTACTTTCTTTCAGATAACTTAGTTGTTTACATTGAGAAAGAAATCTACACTACTTTTAGCACAGATTCTGTAATAACTCATTTTGAATCAATGAAAAAATGTCGTGTTCAATTTCTTAGATTTAAAGAATGATTGTGAGTAAATTCTTGTAATATTTCTTTTGGTTTAATTTGTAGTTGTGCATTACACTCATTATCTTGTATTTTTTAATATTTAGTATGAATATGGTCGATATGCTTTTCTTTTTTCTTCAGCGCCCCAATGAAATTGGTCTAGCTTCGCCTTGGAATATACATCAATTCCTCACCCATTAATGAGTGTTTCATGCAAAAAAGAATAGAAAATAACAAATCCTCACAAAAATTATATATTGCCGTTTTATTAAAATTGATGAGCTTCATCTGATCATGATCACAACTTGCTTCATCTTGAAGTAGAGCACTGAACATTTTGACCACTGAGCATTTCTTAGACGTTCTTACTTAAATGCGTCAACAAGTACACAGATAATGATGTCCAAATGAATCGGCTGTTTGTTTTGTAATTCATTACCATACAAAACTATGTGATATCACATTAATAGGTTCTCGTGGTCTAAAGTACAATAAAACACAATTGTTACGTATCCTGCTGAGAAATGCATTCATGATATATCAAAATAGGATGAAAATATTTGTATGAAAATTAATAGATTGGGTTATTTTTTTATTGGCACGTCACTTATCTAATTAGGTAAATTGAGTTAGATTTAATTTAATATGGATGCAAGAATCTTTTAAGGTAACTTAATTAAATATATCATATTTATTGAAATTATTGTACATATTTGGTAGAAGTCCAACATGTTTAAAATTTAAATAGGACAAGCCTTGGCTTCATTAGCTAATTATTAATTAATGATAACATTTTGGGTCTTTACGCTTCAATGAATATTTTGAAGAGAGTTTATGGAATTCCCTTCTTTATCGAGGTAACGGAGGAGGAGGAAAACAATATCGGACGTGTTATGGAGAAGTTCAATTAGAGTTTAACGACCGTTCACCAATAGGTCGAATGGTATCGTCTCTCTCCTGAGAGGGGAGGTAAAAGTTAATAAAAAAATCAGTTAGAGTTTAACGAAACAAATCGAGTTGAGAAAAACTATTGTACATTAGTGGCTTGTTTTTTTCATTTAGTCATGATCTCGCTCATGTAAGTTATTTTAATATACATGTTTTTCATTTATAATATTCGACCCCATATAGTCGGATAAGATTTAATTTTTTTGTTAGTTTGTTGTTGTTATTCAATCACAATCCACAATGGCAGGATTCCTATGCATAGTCAAGCCCAAAGCAGATTGTTACGTTTTTTTTTCTTTTTTTTCTTTTTTGAGGGGAAGCAGATTGTTACGTTAGTCGTTCTTATCCAACTTTTGAATTTATCGAAAGAAAAATAAGGTTCTCTTGCACTATATAAAGTAGGAAGATTTGAACGCAAAATTGTTGGAAATGCTTTAATATAAAGTGTGTGATTCCAATTTTTGGATTTAGGTGGTATGCAAGGGTTAGTGGGTGCTACTCGCTTGGGTAGCTACCAAGTGGGTTCTAAACCGTTGGATCAATATATATTCCCGTTGGATCAATACATACACATCCACATGGATATGTGTTAATCCAACTGTATAGAACTCACTTGGGTATAGCATCGACTTACTCGGTATGCAAGGCAAAAGAAAACAGTGTTTTTTTATTTTTTTTTTAAGAGAGGAAATGAAATTGTTATTTATCTACTTCGCTTTTATCTCAGATGATTCCATCTCGCCTTTTTTGTTGCAAAACAAAATCAGCACACACTTTAATTAATACAAAAGAGCAAAAAGGGTAAAAAGGGGGTAAAAAAGCACGGATATTTAGCAATACCAAATTACCCAATACAATTTAACATACTAGCTCATGGTATTGAAATTTAATTTCTCCAGGATTTCTGTTGTCCGAATGGGATCTTCTATTCTAAAATTGTGTTTCATCTTATTACAAAGACCACAATTTATGAATGAAATTAACTGATAATTTTTATATACCCGATAATTATTCGTGCAGTAAAATGAGAACATTATTTTATAATAGATTATCTCATCCGTGGTGGTCATCTTTAGATATTATTTTTTTCCTTTTATCATTAAATTTACCCGTGTCATGAATTTACACTCTAACTGGATTTCTTTTTTCATCTCGTATTACACATCACAAATATGTATCAAATATAGAAAAATAATTGTTTTAAATATATGTAACCTCCCTTAAATATGGCATGAATATGTCATATAAATATAAACAAAACACAAAATTAAAAATAAAATATCGAAAATAATTCCATATTTCAAAAACACCCTCAAATAAACTCTATATATATCGACTCCATTTTCTAAACTTCTCTCCAACTTACTCTCAAGAATCCAACCCAATAAATCAACAATTTAAAAAAATAAAAAAAAAATGTCTACAACCACCACCGTATTCCTTGTAACCCCTCCTCCTCTGCTCCACCATATGCTCGGCCGTCCGCCGCCGCCGCTCCTAAGGCGGTGGCGGAACACCAGGTTAGTTATGCTAAAAAATAAATAATTCCCGACTCTTTTATTAACAATAAACAATTTTTTTAGAAAAAAAATATCAGTCATTGAATAACTATTTGATTTTAGCTTGAAAGAATTTATTTACTTAATTATACAGGTTAAAACAGAGGAAGCACAAATCGTAGAAAGCTGCCGAGGAATTGATGAAGAAGAGTGCTTGATGAGAGAGTCCTTGGTTGCTCATCTTGATTACATTTATACTCAAAAGCATAATAAGCCATAAAAAAAAATCAAGAATTGATAATTTCTTTGAATTTTGGCATGTTAATTACTTGGAAGGTGTTAGGAGGATTTGATCAAATATATTTCCTAATCTTGTTTGTGAAGTAGGTCTCTTTCTTTTATTACTTTGGTTATTAGAATTAATATGAAAAAAAAATAAGGCCCCCGAGGCATAGCTCAACTGATAAAGGACCTGAATGACGTGTTGTCTGCTTGTTGGTATCCACAACGTGGAGGTTCTAATTCTACTGGTAACAAGGTGGAGAAGGGTTTCTTGTGTGGTGACTCAGTCTATGGCAGCTCAGGACCGTGACTTGTTGAAGCACATCACGTGATTCACCTCCTCCACAAAGCTCTAGGCCAAGAGCAGTTGGGACCCTCAGGAATGGGTTCATCCTTTTTTTAATATGAAAAAATTTAAGTATACTTTTGAATAATTTGTTTGGTTGAGTTACTTATTCTATTTGGTGTTTGTTTTTTAACAATTAGATAGAGGTGGCAATCTCTAACATGTTATGATGACCCGACCACTAACCCAATTCGAAATTTGCGAGAGAAACTCAAACCTAAATACAAAAAAACCTAACATGAACCACGACTAACACGAATCGATACGATGTTACCAATTTATCTAAATCGTGTTTATTTTGTATTTTAATTAATTTTTTTATGTATTTTAAGTATAACCCGAAATCAACCCAAAGCTAAGCACGAACCCGACACGATGACCAGCATTGTCATCCCACAGTTAGATTTGCATTGAAGTACTAAAACCAGGGGACCAGATAATGGGCAGAGAAAATAAATGCAGAATAAGGGGTTCAATGAAATCAAAGAGCTGACAGTTGGTTCTGAAGTCTGAAGTCATCCATTTGATTCTAAATTGACTCGGTTTCTCGGGAAACAAATTTAAGGTTGAATAATGTGTATCATGGATATTGTGTTAGGTAATGTATTTTTTTGTCAATTAAAATACTTGACAAAATATATGCATCAGATATGCAAAAGACCAGTAATGATGAGGCATTTATTGGTTTTATAAGTCCTAAGGAACATTATGGTACTGACTAAATGGGAACCTTTTATTTCCAGATTTAGTCTAGCTAGTTATAGTAATGATATGATCCCAATTATACTTACATATTACTTTCAAAAACCATTCAGATCAAACGTTTCGGTAGTGTTTTGCACACACTTAACAAAAACATTGTCCCCATAATTTAATTATTAGAATTTAAAAGTAACGGAATGAATGTTTTAAATTTCTGATTTTGTTTCATATTTGATTTTGACACGCAAATAAAACATTTTTATAAATTATCCATCAAACATTCTAAAATATTAACTTTTAGCTTCTATTAGCACACTCTACCAAGCTTGTGCTATAATAAAACACTTCATATGAAAACAAAAATTTTGCACACACCCCCTCCATAAAGTTCACTAATAGAGTTCCATATTAATGACCATTTTAAGAAAAATAAGAATGACCTCATAGTGGTTCTGACTAAATTAGGTGTGGCAGTTGCTGACATAACACGAGCCTAACTAATTTAAGCGGATTAGAGTTGAGGCTTGACGGGTCAGGGTGATAATTGAGTCAGACCAGAAAACACGAATGATAAATACGTGGGTTTAGGGTTAAATTAAAATGACACGATTAACATGTTTGACTCGATTTTATTGTGATTATTTTGTTTTTTCCGATATATTTAATTGACTGAATATCTTACCAGTATACTGATTGAATATTAACAATTATCAAATGCATGTAGATGTAATTTTCGAATTAAGATTCACTCATACTACCCATTTAAATATATGAGTTATTTAGATTTTTAAATATGCATGTCACTTTAGATCGACACAAAATCACGAATAATAAATGAGTCGGTTAGGGTTGAGAATTTGACACGCATAATTAAACATGTCAGGCTAGTTTTGAAAAATATAACACGAACACATGAATGAGTTGAGAAACACGAACACATGAATTTTACGTCTCGAAATGACAAGGGAACCCGAATACGCCACAAATTGCCACCCCCAAGTAAAATAGCTACGACATGTTGCACAAATGTCCAAGAGATAGCATGAGGTTAAGATTCGAACATCACGATGTGTATCGATTCATTGCATTAGGTCACATCTAACCCAACTCAAGTTTCATCTAACCCTATCCAGGTTCCGTCTATGTACTAGGCTTCAGCCTATGGCCTACCTAGTGCTTTTTAGAACATTGCGGAGCATACTGAGGTTACTCCAACATTTTAATGTTTCAATCAGAAGTCCAAGTTTATCTACGGAAGCATCATGCAATACCATCTAATGCAAATCAAGAAATTGAAATGAATCTTTCAACATGAGTCACAAATAAGAAAACATCATAAGCCCCCCATGATGACTGATGCCACATTGATTTCATCTATATCCACATTGATGAGAAAGATAAGTGAAACCCCCACCCCCTCAACCCAAAAAATAATTTAAAAATAATAATAATAATAATAACAATATTTATAATAATTGGAACTATGCACATCTTCATCATTTTAAGACTTATTTGCAACTTTAGTTCTATAATTTGGACCTTAACAATTCTACCTCTTTTTTAAAAAATTGCAGAGACTCGGGTCTCTTCATTTAAGAGTAATACCGTGGCCACTTGACAATTCTACCTTTTAGGCTAAAATTACCATTTTCTAATTGGTCGTAGGTATTTTGTGTATATCTTATCTCATCTTTTGTGGAATCGATCCCCTTTGACTGTACAAGAATACGTGGAGCTGAGCATGTCTAGAAGCACAAGAGAACATTCTTTTGCTAATATTATTACCAGTATTCAATATTCTTTTATATGTGGTATACAACTAGATATCCGATGTTTCAGCTTAAGGGGCACCATACCGTAATTCAACATAATCAGTATAATAATTTACAGATGAACCAACAACAATGTGGACTTCATAAAAGGCTCAAACCTGATAAATACAGGAAGGTCAATGAAGAGAAGATCCATTACTGCTGAAAATCCCAGGTTACAATACCTTCTCTGTAGACATAGCTGATGTTTACCGTAATGAATTTAGACTACTCGTTATCCCAATAATTTCTAAGCTGTGACATGTGCAGAAGAAGCTCATCCCTGCCCAACCCCGTGACACTGCTCGTCATGATCCATGGAGGATGTTGTTGCCGAAAACTTTCGGCGATCAGTTCTTGAAAATTTCTGATATTTTCATCAGGCCTTCTCCCTTTGCCGCCTTTCATTTTATCACACTTTGTAAAAACAAACGTCATCGGTATCTACAAGGACATACAAACACACGGACAAAGAATTGTAAGATACAATAGTACTTAGCTTTTCATTATTACCAAAAATGCCCCTGTGGTTCAGTCTAATTATAAAAAAAACCCAACTATCTTACAAAATTACGATTACCCTCTTGATATTTGTTTCTCTTTACAAATTACACCATTAAGAGGAAAGCTTTTGTTAAGTAAATACAAACCTCAAGGGGGTTTAAAGGTATTGGGGTCTTTGTAATTTTGAAAGATAAGTGATTTTTTTTTTTTGTAATTAGGCTAAAAACTCACGGGTAGTTTTGTAATTTACCCTTTCATTAATCATCAAAAGGACAAACATTCTCGACAAAAAACAGCGTACATTGTTTCGTCCAAGCCAATTTGCACAATCGAGGTCAATTTTCTGAGGTGGAACACTTGCATCGATCAAAAGCAGGACAGACACGAGACTTTCTCGATTCAAAAAGTACCCTTTAGTGAATGAGGACCAATCCATTCTAGCAGAGTCAGGGGCATTAGCAAAGCTGTGGATGAAGTAAGTCTATATGAGATTCGAGGATTTTTTGTTGCAGGCAGATCAATAATCATAATCCAGAGAAATAAGATGGAGCAAACGCCACTACAGAATGCGCATATAGCAATCTAGTTCTTGTTAAATCATTATGCACATCAAGAAAAATAGAAAAGAGACGGTAAATAAACCATACAACTGTGCAGATAATACAAAACCTGGTACGCAAATGTGACTTGCAAATTCAGGGTATAAACATGAAAATTGTTCGTGATTATAACATCCACAACCAAGTACAACAAATTTTGAACATACGTACGACCCAATCCAGTTCAAGGCGATTCTGTTTTCCAAAGGTAAAAAGTCAACAATTTTGTAATTTAGAGAGAGAATACTTTTAGAAAAATGTTATTACCAATAATTCGTCAAGAGAATTTTCCTGATGAAAACACTCGACCATAATAGCGACAAATGCCTATCGCCTATAATCATATTGCAGCTATATGTTTGTCCTTTTTTAAAATATCAACCAACTCAAGTGGTCTGCCATCAAGCTATATTTGTGGTTAAACTATATGTAGAATATGACAGTCGTCACCGCATAGAAGCATTGTAATATTCGCATCCTAAGTATACAAAAGCATTAAATGCATTTGATTCATAAAGACACTCCAGTCCTCCCTCATGATTGGCTTTCTTTTTCAAGAAACTAATTTGTTTCCCAATATCAGATACACCATCTAGTGATAGTGAACTCATGCATCGAAGATTTTCTCTTTCTCAACATGTCGGGGTAATAGATGAAAGTCCCAGCTTACATTTGCCAATCTCTTTTCAGATGCATATGCTATCAAGTGACCGGAGGTCCAGAACTAAAACAGATGCCAGTTAAATTTGGATCAATTTCTCCTGAATTTCAACTCTGACATTTTTCAAATATCCAATGCAGCATTTAAACTTTGAAGTCAGATATAATCTCAAAACTACTGACGAAAAATCTACACCAATAAGCACAAACACTGAAATACATACAACAAAAGCCACAAATTTCAACTGCTGGACGATAGAGGTTACTCCAAACACTGATATAAGAATAAAGTGCATTACTGCACATAAAAATTCATTTGAAGGTAAACAGGAAAAAACTAACAACTTACCCATAACCGGGCAAATCCACAATGTACCAACTCTTATTAACCAAGAAATGATTAATCAACTGAGTCTTCCTGCAAAAGTATCCAATCAAATTAGCATTTCTGCAAATACACACGCACACACACAGATAAATGATAAACCCACAATAATTCATATACACAGCGAATACATAAAAGTGAGACCTGGCTTTTTAGAAGTCAGAGCAACATCCTTTTTGCGAACCAAAAAGTTAATAAGAGAAGATTTGCCAACATTGGACCGGCCCAACATGGCAAACTCGGGCCGGTCATCTTTAGGACAGTCCTTCGGCCGGTTACTGCTCTTCACGAAATCCACCTCTTTGATTTTCGCGTCGCCAGCGTAGGGCCCTAGCACGATATTCGAGCCGGGCAGGACCATGTCTTCTGTGATGTCATCTGGATCGATTCCGGGCGGCACAAATAGCACGGTCCGCGCGAACCGGGCGGCTTCCGATACCACTGCCGGTCTTGAGGATTTCGCGGCGGAGGCGTGGTGGGAGTTGGAGTTTTGAGAAATGGAGGCGCGAAATGAGAGCGAAAATGGAGGGGTTTTGTGAGGGTTTGGAGATGAGAGGTTGAGGAGAGAGGACAAACTGGGGTTAAACAGCCGAGACCTTAGCTGCAGTAGCATTTTTTGCTGCGACGGCGAATATTGAATCTGGAGTTAGTAGAGTGGAAGCATGTATCAAGAAAATTGAGCAATGAAGGAGCTTCAATGTAAGCAAAGGCCACCAGTCGGGAGGGATGAGAAGGGGGTGGATTGGTGAAGGCAGCCTGTGAGGGTTTGAAGAAACATTTTATTTAATTGTTTCTTTTTAGTTTTATAAGCTAATGGGAGTGTTTGCAAAAACTTATCCTTTTAGAAAAAGTGATTTATTATAGCAAAAGTAGAAGTAGTTGAAAATCAGACGTTAATAGTGTTTGTAAATAGAATTAAGTTGAGAATGAGAAGTTGAGAGTGTTTGTGGAAAAAATAGTAAAAATACTTATTTATTTGTGAAATTCAAATCCTACAATGACGAGAATCAAAGACCATCTCCTCTTTTAGATTCTGATTAAATGAGGCAGAATTAGAAGCAGAAATTGGTATATGCAAACACTAGAAATATTTTTTTAAGCAAAAAACTGAAAGCACTTATTTTTAGTGTTTAGCTTTTACTTTAAAAAGTTAAGTTGTTAAAGTATGGGAAAATATGATTTTTAGTCCTGAAAGTTGGACATTTTTTAGAATTGGTCTTCTAAGTTGTCACATTCATGTTTTAGTATTTTAACTTTCACATTTCTAGATATTCAGTCATTTAACTTATTAATTTTATTTTTGGTCCTATAACTTAACAAATTTCAGAAATTTAGTATTAAAAAGTATTTTATTAATTAAATTTTATTTTTAAAATTGAATAATTCTAATTAACAGTTAACTTTTAAATAAACAAAATTAATCATTTTTTAATCAAGCATTACTTTTTTAAACCTTCTGAAATAAATGCATCTTGTACATTAGTCTAGATCCATTATTTGCAGATAATTTTCATAACCAAAGGTTAATTACATAAATATGACAAATGATTCTTAATTTATTAATTTGATTTAATTATTTTAATTTTACTAAAGATCGTTAAATATTTTTGAAATTTCTATTTATTTTAATTTTTTATTCATCAAATTAATTTAATTTTTAATTGCTTTTATAATTTAATTTAATTTTAAAAAATTAAAGTTTAATTACTTTACTTTTGGTCCTATAAAAAATGTGAAGTGTGAGTACTAACCTTTTAATAAATTAGTTAAATGTAGCTATTGCTAAGTTATAGGACTAAATTTCTGGAATCTGTTAAGTTATAGGACCAAAAGTAAAATTGCGAAGTCAAAAGGACTGAATATCTAGAAAATTTAAAATTTAAATGACTGAATATCTAAAAATTTGAAAGTTAAAGGACTAAAACACAAAAGTAACAACGTAGAGGACTAATTCACAAAAAGGTCCAATTTACAGGACTAAAAATCTTATTTTCCCTTAAAGTATTTGTTAAATAAGATTATACGACTTATAAATAGAGTTGTCAATGGGTCGGTCTGGCCAGCAGTGGGCCAAGTGAAAAAATTGGACCTGGAGGATATATCGGTCGCATTTCTTGTGACACAATCCAATAAGTGTATTTTCGATCGGCTTATTCGGGTTTCGGGTTGTTGGGCCAGGCCAAAGTAGGTTCGGTTCTTTTTGGGTGCTACTTATAAGATGTTCTGATATAAAAATTAAATTTTAAAAATAAACTAAGAATTCCTTACAATTGTTAAATATTTTACTATCCTACTATGATCTTTAACATCTATCTTCTAGAAAATATCAAACTATTATACACTCTTAAATGCCTAACAAAATATTTTTAAAAACAAAATATAAATTTAATCAAAGCATTTTCTTAGTACATTTTCATGATAAAAAGGAAGATTATCTTTTGTTTACTTTTATTTCCTAATGCCCCTTCCTATAAGATCAATAATCAATTAACTATTACTAGATACTCACAATTTTATAAGATTTAACTTAATGTATTGGAGATTGGTAACCTAATGATAAGATATTTATAAAACTCAAGTATGTGCTTGGGTTGTATTTCACATATATATCTCCCTCCCCTCTCAGATTTGTAATAAACAAACTCAATATCTTATGATCTTTTTTTTTTTTGTCGAACGATAGTATTTTAATATAACAACTCAAAAACTCAAATTACAACTACAATCATAGCCAACGGGCTAAGAGCCGACAAGACTAACTAAGAGTCAAGCGGGGAATTGGTAAGACCAATTCAGATTCACAACATGGACTAAAAAAACTACACACCCCAAACTAAAACCACTCCACGCCGGGAGACTTCAACATTCATTAATTGAGACTGTAGCACACTAAAAAACTGAAATCGGGCACGAGCAACCACTACATACTGCAGAACAGAAAAATTGATACGAGTTTCGTAAATCAACCGGGAAAAGAAAATACAAACAAAATAAGAAAACAAAACTATAGCTAAAAAACGAGAGAAAAAAATACAAAGAAATAAAAAAAATGCCTCTCCTTCACCCAAATCTACTGCCGCAACCCATCGTCTACTCAGCTCCGACCTCCGTGGAGCTCCGACCCGCTTTCACTCTAGACCAAAAATTCCAGCCACCTTTGGACTTCCAAAGAACCGCCATTGTTGGCCCTCCAACAGGGATCATGGAGGGGGAAGGGGAGGGGAGGGAGAGAGGGGGAGGGGGGAAAGAGGGGGGGCGGCTGTGAGATTGGGGGAGGGAGGGGAGAAAAGTTAGGATTAATGGTTTTGTTGGGTAGAGAAAAGGGAGAGAAAAAAATTTGAGAGAGAGAGAGAGAGAGAGAGAGAGATGGAGCTAATGCACATATATGAATAAAAAAACAATTTGTGGTTGGACCTTTGGGTTAGACTTAGTTGCTCCTCCAGTCCTCAAGTATTAGTTTGTTTCAGATTTGGTGAGCCCAACTTGTTACTAAGCCCATCCGTAGTTGTTAATTTGTTATGGGCTTAATGAATTAGAGCTATTTCTAAATTCTTAATTATTTGATCTCCCTCAAAAAAAAAAAAAAAAAATTCATTGATCTGTATCCCAGAAAAAATGATTATTTCATTCAATATTTTAAACGAGACAAAAACTCTTGTCATATAGAGTAACTAGTAATCCCGCACGTGCGTTGCACGTGTATTATTATTTTATAATCATTAGTTTATACTGAAACTATGTATTAATATGATCTGGTATTTATTATTTTATTTTGATAATAAAATATTAATATAAAGTAAATAAAAACAAAATCTGGTGTATAAAATTTTTATTTTCAATTATATCCTTAAATTTCAAATTTAATTCGGGAAAACATCAAATGAATCAATTTAAAAGGTCATTTAAATATAGCACAATTTAAAAATTCAATATAATAACATTAATTGGAGCAATTTGTCTACACTTGATAACCTTGACATTTTCTCAGTTGACGTTGTTTATAGAAACATCATTTAACAAATATTTCCAATATTTTTCTCAAACATGTTATGGACGGCTTAAAGAGTCTAAAGCCAAGCAATATAGTGAATAAATATCATTCGATATATAACCGAAAGTGGTTCTTGAAAATGGATAGGTTGCAATGCTCAAATCAAAATGTTCACTTTTATAGGTTTATCAGAATTAGCAATCCCTTTTTATCAGAACCCATGTGTAGCTCTTGAGCCTTCTCTGAAAAGTGTGACTAACTTTTCTGAGAGGTGATCTATAGATGCAGATCCTGATAATTCAAAATTTTCTGCACACAAACAAAGTAGAATTCAAAATTTCCTAAGAGGTGGAATGATAAACACAAATAGAACTGGTGCCAAGAAACTATAGAATACAAACAAATCCGAGCATTAAATTTTTTTTCCTATACTTTTGTCCTTTAAAAAGACAAAATTTGCACATTTAAAAAAATTCGTAAATCATAAAACTATATATCACTAAAACAAAAGTAGATTGTGAAAAGATAAAAAATAACCATTGTGCTCTTTTTTTGTACTTAAAGGATAATGATTTGTTTAGATAGTCACTTAGCGAGGTTTTGATTTCAGAATGTGTACGCCAAACTTTTATTGCATTTTTTGATATAAACACAGCTATATATGTTATAATAAAATAATAGAATGTAAGTTATTTCTTTAAGACGAATTGGCTCAAATCAAAGAAATATTGTTAGTTATAATTAAATTGATATTTGATATTTGATAGATACAATTATAACTAAATTAGCATTTGATACTTGATATTGATACAATAAATTTAACAAAATAAATCAATTTTTCTAATTTTTAAAATCAAAGAAATATTGTCACTTAAAATTAAATTAACATTTGATATTGCTAAAACAATATTTGGTTTTCTGAAATTTAATTTTAAAAATTTGATTTATTGATTATTAATCAATAGTTTTAAATATAGAAATATGTA